>CM064885.1:34646796-35099296 GCA_030347415.2 Decapterus maruadsi | reverse complement strand
TGTCTGTCGGCTGAGAGGCGGCGAGCCGTCGTGATGCCGTCACTCGGGGACCGGTGGGGTTGCTAAAGTCATCAGGTCTCTGAGCAGCGCTGAGCGGGTGGAGAGACGGATGCTGCTCCCAGATCAGTTTCTCTCCATCTCCGTCTGTGGCTGATGGTTTAAATGGAGGAGGAGAGTTACTTCTCCTCTCAGCCGTGAACAAACCTGAAGGAAATAAAGTGCAATTATAAAAAAGTCTACTCTGTCTGTATCGCGGCGCTGAGTTGAGTCGAGACAATAAAAGCAGATTTATTTTGCGTTTAGAGGTGAGTGTGTTCGCGCAGCTGCACGTGTGTAAATCACTGTGTTGAGTCTTTACTGCGGCTGCGATCGCACAGGCCAGAGTTTTATTAACGCCGTCGTTAGCTTTTATGTGTTTTGGATTGTGACATCATCAACATGTGGCTGTGACCGACCGACGCCAAAGCTCTGAGATGGTGAAGTCCAGAGGCTGCAGAGCTTCCTTCTGGTTTATACTTTCAATTTATTTACTGAATCTTCTTCTTCTGATTCCAGAGTTTGTTGCTTTTATTTCTTCTTCCTCTTTTCTCCTCCTCCATCCTTCCTTCAGTTTCATCACATCTGTATCCACACGAGTCTCATCTCAAGTCTGAACTTACTTGTCTTTTTCTCATGTGTCTCCCATTTGTTTCTACTGTTGTGTCAATCAATCAATCAATCAATCAATCAATCAATCAATCAATCAATCAATCAATCAATCAATCAATCTGTCTGTCTTTCTTTTGTCTTCTTTAGCCGATTTCTTTCTTTTTCTTTCTTTTTAGCCTTTTTGCTTCTATCATTCTATGCTTTCTTTCATTTCTTTCTTTCTTTCTTTCTTTCTTTCTTTCTTTCTTTCTTTCTTTCTTTCTTTCTTTCTTCCTATCATTTTTGTTTATTTGTTTCTTTCTTTCTTTCTTTCTCTCTTTCCTTTTTGTTTCTGTTTTCTATTCCTTCTTTCTTTCTTTTTTCTTTCTATTTCAGTCTTTGTTTCATTTTTAGCCTCTTTCTTTCTTTCTTTCTATTTTAGCCCTTTGTTTCTTTTTTAGCCTCTTTCTTTCTTTCCTTTTTGTGTCTGTCTTTCTATTCTTTCTTTCTTTCTTTTTTCTTTCTATTTCTTTCTATTTTAACCTTTTCTTTCTTTCTTTTTTAGCCTCTTTCTTTCTTTCTTTCTTTCTTTCTTTCTTTCTTTCTTTCTTTCTTTCTTTCTTTCTTTCTTTCTTTCTTTCTTTCTTTCTTTCTTTCTTTCTTTGATTCTTTCTTTCTTTCTCCTCATATCCTTTCTCCACACCCTCTCCTCCTCCTCCATCCTCTCCCCTCTTTTCCTCTCCTTCCTCGCCCTCTCTTCCGTTTCCTCTCCATCCTTTCTCACCACTCAGCTCTCTTCACTTCTCCCTCCGTCTGCAATCCATCACCGCCTCCTCCGCCCCCTCATCGCCACTGGGTATAATCTGAAATGTGTGTGAGTGTGTGTTGGTGTATCCCTCTTTCTCTCCGTCTCTCTCCGTCTCTCTCCCTCTCTCTCCATCCATCCATCTGAGCCCCATGTTCTGAGTTATTACTCTCTAATCATCAGTGAGCCCAGAGCTGATCCACAGCGCTCACTCACACAACTATTTTATTTCCATACTTTGCAGATTTGTATCCTCACTCGTCTCCAGAAGAAAACTTTCTGTCTCTCCATCATCTTTATGAAGGGTGGTGGAAAAAATCCTGTGGGAGAAACAAATGAGATTTAATAGTCTTCAATTAGTTTTTGCTCTTACTGTGTTTGTTGTAATGATCTCACAGTTTGTTCCTATCTGACTTTTATTATAGGGACTGACGGTTTGATTGATGAACTGACTGATCAATAACACACTGTGAAAAGTTGAAATGTTGTGCCCTAATGTAGCTAATGTCTCGTAGCACACACAGCAACAGTTAGCAGCGATTTTTTATTTATACTCGTTTTAATTCTTAAACCATCAAACCTTTAAATTTCACGCACAACTAAACAAAAAGCAGCCTCATCTTTATTTTGTATTCTGCAAATTATAGCAGTAGCACCATGAAAAGTGGCGTTTAAAGGGATAGTATCATTTTTTTAAAAGTGGGGTTGTATGATCTACAAATAGCCCCTAAGTACTTTAATTGTTTGTAGAAGACTCCCAGTGTCTCAGTTCTCCTTCCTGAACGCCAGCCCATAATAGCCCTGCCCAGAGATTTACAACATATATTGTTGTGAATGGACCCAAAGAAACGGCCTATTTTCACAGCCTAAAAGTGGTTTATGTGAAAAAAAAAAAAAAAACACAGTTCCATTGTTGAGGGTGAGTATAATGATAAATAATTTTTTGAACATCCCTTTAAATCATCAAACCTTTAAATTTGCACAACATATGCACAACTAAACAAAAAGCAGCCTCATCTTTATTTTGTATTCTGCTAATTTTAGCAGTAGCATCATGAAAAGTGGCTTTTAATGTTTCCAGATGTCTTGTTTTAGAGAGAAAGCTCTGTAGGACTACAAGTATCTTAAAAACAGTATTGTGTTAAAAAACAAACAATAAAACAAAAACGGAGGCTAAAACAAGGCTACATGTGTCCCATGTTAGCATCCTTGTTAGATACAAAAAGCCATAGCAACACGATAAAACATCAGCAGTGAGCAAATATTATAGTAGGCTACATATTACTATGAGTAGAATTATCATTCAAATGGTATTTTTTCTAACATACAGTGTAAAATCAGAGAATATATAAACAAAAACTGCTAATATTGGCTTAAATGCTGTTTTACTGACGTGCTGGTTTTCATTCATGTTCCAGTCGTTAAAAAAAAAAAAAATCAGAATATTTTTTGTTATTCTCAATATCACATGAATAAATATATAATATATAAATATCCGCACTAAATATTGTTATATAATATATAATAATATTAGCATGTCAAATTTAAGAGCATTATTTGCCTTTTTTAGTAAATGTATATGTAATAAATATTAGAAAATGTAGTCTATAGAGCAGTATAGCCTTTATAGTATATTAGTCTGCTATTATAACCTCTCCTGTGACACAATAAATCATGTTATTACAGAAGTATTTCATTACTTTGTCACGTCGGCCTGTGTGTCACCTGTGGGCGCCCACCAGGTGAGTTAGTGCTTCAGCAAACACTCAATTTCCAGGAGTAAATATTCCGCCGCTCTCGTCCATTATGGTAATATATGTGTATGTGATGGAACCAGTAAGTCACCCTCATGAGAGCCATATCCTTCATTACCTAGACTTATTATAAGAGTGCCTGTCTTTTATGTCCTCTATATTCCTTCTTCACCATCTTATTTGTTCTCCATCCTTATCTCAGACTCTCCTCCTCCTCCTCTTCTTCCTCTCATCACCACTTCTCTGTTTCAGGGTTTGCATTTTTCCCATCACTCTCTCCCTTCCTCTCTCTTTGCCACCGCCGTCGCCGCTCGTTCATTTGTCGTGCTGCTGAGTTTGCACAGGACCTGCATCAATAACAAAATAATAATGTTATGTGGAGAAATGGATGGATTTTTCTCCTCCGCTTTACATTGAAGGGGGGAGGGGGAAGAAACTTGTTTGAAATGAAGGATGGATTGTGGCGACGCGGAGCGACACTTGCTTGTGTTTAACTATGTTATGTTATGTGGTCTTGTTATTTGTCCTCCAGGGTCAGGGTACCCGTATGTTCTGGAAGCCCCGGCCCACGACTTTATCTCTGGTAAACAATAGACAAAACATGTTGTGTATCACCCCCTCCCCTCCCCCTCCAGCCCCCCCTCAGTCGGCTCCTGCAGCTCCAGCCCCTCTGACACGCCCCCTAATAGCTACAGCTGCATCACTACGCCATCATTAATCTTTAATAAGTGATCATTAAGTGTTGCTCCAGCTTTATCAAGCGCTTGAGAGACGTCGCCTCCCCCTCCTTCTGCTTTCCAACACATTAATGCCGCCATCGATAATATTAAAATATTTATATATCCATGTATATATCTTGGTTTGTTCTTATGTTTATGTTTATGTGTGTGTGTGTTTGTGTGTGAGGGTGAAAAAACAAAACACAGGAAACAAACTTCGAGCCAAAGTCTGATGATCCTGCAGTTTGCAAACTAACGCCTGCACAAACACACATGCACATGCACACGCACACGCATATTCACCTTGTGGCTTCATATTAATCAACAGCCAACATGAAAAATGTGAAAAATATCTGTATGTGCGTGTGTGTGTGTGTTATTCCCACTGTGTGTGTGTTTCTGTGCCAAAAAAGACTAACTCGCCGTCCCGGCCTTATTACAGCAGCCTGCAGCTCTAATGGAAAGTAATAAAGGACTGTGAACATCTTAGTTTAGCAGTGTGTTTTATATATACTGTATATGCATGTGTGTGTGTGTGTGTGTCTGTGTGTGCGTGTGTGTGTGTGTTTGTGTGTGAAAGGGGAGATGAATGGTTCTGATTAGGCAGTGCAAGCTGCAGACAAGCATGATGATCAATGTCTTCTTTCTTACGGCTGCTTAAGAACAGATGAATGTGCCGCGGCCACACACACACACACACACACACACACACAAACATATGCACACTTATGTAGTCCTTTTCCATCAGCTGTGTGCAGTGTGTGTGTGTTTTGTTGTGCATTCGTTTGCAACTTTTAATACTTTTTTTTTGTTGTTTCTCTGAAGATTGATGGTGTGTTTGCATCATTTCTCTGCTTGCGTATGTATGAATGTGTAACCTTGTATGTATGCTGCTGTTTTGTGTGTATATATATATTTGTGTGTGTGTGTTTGGGTGTGTTGCCGTCATTTTAAAAAACAGCAAAAAGGCATGTGCAGGGGAAAAGCTGTGAAATTGGTTGTGCTCGGGTGTAAAAGTGTAAATCAGTGCAGTTGTGTGTCTGCAGAGGACTGCAGAACGGAAGTGCTGAGTCGGCAGCGGCAGCAGAGAGGAGAGGTTAGGATGGGGTGGGTGGGGGGTGGAGATGGTGGTGGTGGGGGGGTGAGGGTGGGAAAAGTAGAGAGAGTAAAGAGAAATGAATGGAGGCAGAGCGGAAATGGGAGGATGATTTGAAGGAGAAGGAAAACTTGGAGGAAGCAGAGATAGAGAGAGGAGGGAGGGAGGGAGAAATAAAGTGAGGAAGGGAGGGAGGGAGGGAGGGAGGGGGGGGGGCAGATGGATGGATGGATGGCAAAGGTCTGGGGATTGGATAGATGAAATAAATGGAGATGGAGTGAGAAAGGAGGAAGAGAGAAGAGGTGCAGAGCGTTAGCAGCAAGTCCCTTGGCTTTTGGTTCACCAGGCTTTCATCCAGGAAATGAAACAACTTACCCCTCCCTCCCCCTTTGTGCACGGGGATACACACACACACACACACGCATGCACACGCACACACACACACGAATGCACACGCACGCACATGCACACACATACAAAACAGACAGAAATATGTTTCCCCAGCGCATTTAAACTTTCTCACCCACAATTAAGTTGATGGACTGTTATTGTCATCATCACTGTCACCGTCTACCTGTGTGTGTGTGTGTGTGTGTGTGTGTGTGTGTGTGTGTGTGTGCGTGTGGCCTCTGGAGAAATCATACTGCTGCTTTCTGAATCACATCATGGCAGCCTCAGTGTTGATGCAGAGCTCATTTTGTTCCTCCACCACCAGGATCATGAAACAGAAGCTCATCAGAGTTAATTAAGACGTGAACTGTCAATAAGGTCTCGAGTGTCAGGACTCGCCGTACAGTACACGCTGCTGATCAGAGACAAACTGATCGTTAATGACCTCAAATCATCAGAATATTTACATCATTAACGGGTAAGATTTTTAATTAAGGTGACTCATCTTAACCCTGAAATATCTGAATGTTTTTATATCAGAAATATGTTGTTTTTTTTATTATGTGCATCATTTGTAGTGGGCGTACAAATAAGACAAATGGTTCCCCATCATGCTTGTTGCAAATGTGATTAATTATCACTATTTTCATTGAATTCATCCACTTCCCTACAATGAGGTGTTACATACTGTAGAGGTCTCATTAACTGTCTCCTGATTAAGTTTTGACATAGACCTGTCCTTGATAATCAATCGATGTGTGTTCATTAGATCATAACAGAAGCCAAAATTTGATGCTAATGAGCTTTATTGACCGTAAATATCCAAAATAAAGTGTAAAAGGTTGTGATGATGAGTTGGAGTGAAGTTACCAGAACAGATGAGATGGAATTATAGAAGAATATGTCTTTATTTCTGGGAATACATAACTAAAAACAAGAGCAAAGCAGCTGTTTTCATGCATGGCACCATATTGATTAAATATCTTTTATCGTTTATAGTACAGAGAGCTGATTTTTCACTATAAGTGGAGACATGTTCGAGATATTTGTTACAAAATCATCAGTTCTTCACTTTAAAACATAGATTTTGTAAAAGAAACTTTTTTGCAACAAGCCTGGTGTGGCTCTTTAATATCAACTAATTAGTGCTCCTTTTTCCAAGTCTTGTTATCGTCAACAAATGTCATAATGCCCGTCTGGAAACACATTAAAAAAAACTTTTTCTTCAGTTAATCAGCAGACGGAGACTTTAGTTTTAGGGACTGTGGTGTTTATTTGGGACTGTTTTCTGCAGTGGATAAATCCACATTTGGTTATCTATATAGTGACAACAAAAGTTTGGCGTCAGCCTCCAAGAAACCAGGAAGTCAGCGAGCAGCTTCCTGGCTCGGCCGGTTCTGAAGCTCTGATCAGAGCGAGAGAACCACGACCCCGATCGATTCATTAGAGGAGATGTCAGGACCGTGTTATTGATCTTTGAGTGTGTTCGGTTGAAGATGAAAAAGCACGATTGATCGAGGAGTTTAAAGTTGGAGTGAAGAGTTTGGCGCTCAGACTCGGACTTAGAAATAAATAAATAAATAAATAAATAAATAAATAAATAACACTAAGCAGTGAAATGAAGCGAGGACAGGAACCATCTGTTGTGTGCTGATATTTTTAAGGCTCCTCGCCTTCACTCGCTCGGCGATGCCAGTGGTTCACGCTGCAGAAATATTGGAGTATCGGATTTAAATATGAATGGGACCAATTTCAGAAGGTGGTGACAAAAAGACGGAGGATTGTCTTGCCAACTCGTTAAGCCGAGCTCAGACGACAGGAGCTTCAGGCCGATTAAACCCTGATTCAACCTGAACGTTACAGTTCACCTTAGACTGAAACAGACTGAAAAGATATTTTATTAAAAACAGGGTTTTTTTAAAACCTAATTTCCATATTTTTTTCATAATCCATCCTGCAAAACTGAAAGGTTCCATGTTTTACAATCTCCTCTTTTTTTATTTTCTAGTTTCGATCCATAAGAAGATGTATTTGTGGTTTTTATTAGCCAAAAACCATCTCAGTGTCGTTTTGCATCTCCTCTCTCAGAATCTCCCTGGAGGTGTCAGCCAATCAGAAGGGAGGGGGTTCAACTTCTGAGCCTCTCTTCTGATTGGCTGACTGTTTTTTGAGTGACCCAATAAAAAATAGAGCAGATTTCATAATAAAAAAAAGTCAGAGAAACCAAATCCTGCAAAGTGTTATATGGTGGGTCCATCTTGGGGGCGTGGCTTAGAGATCGCTTCGTTGTGACATCACAAAGTGACAGGAAGTCCTGACGGCTGGTTTTAAGTCTCAGTTTCTGAATACAGGCTGTGTTCATTTCTCTGTGGACTGAGGCTTTGATACTTTCACAGTATTAATATAGAACCTAGAGCTGCTTTATAATCACACTACATGAATATATCACTTTATACAGGACCTTTAAGGTTTTTATTCACAGTGCTGCAGTACAATCATGGTTGAAACACAGCAGCAGACAGGAACTAATTTCCTCCAGCTCTTGGCCTTCCTCAGCGTTTCTCTGACACATGTGGGCGTGACTCTTATTAAACAGCATCCAGGGACCTGCAGGTGATGAACGACCACACATGAGGTTCAACCTATTGGAAAGTCCTTGTGGGTTTAAAACTAAAAGGGAACCAAGAGTCAGTATCTGTGGGAATCAGAGGCGGGGATGAGAAATCTCCTGGAGTCGGACACTTTAATTCTGCTACTGACACTGCAGACTGTGGGTCACAGACACTGAGGAAAGGGGGGACGTCTCCAGAGAGAGCAAGACATTATTTACACACTGAGTGTCTTCAGGGTTGAAATAATGAGCTTTCTCTTTCTCGTTTTTTATGAATACTGGCAGATACTATTGAAGTAGACTGCATTCATTCATATTCTCCACATATGTAGATTTATTCATCACAGATTTGGTTGTACCATCAACAAATTAGTATTATTTTTTTCATATTAATATTTAGTTATTCATCACTGGCTGTGTACTGACATGTATGTGCTGCTTTCATTGGCCCCTGGGAAACCAATTTCAACTCTCTTTTATTCATGTTTATATCATTAGTCATACAAAATATGACCTCTTAACTTCAAAACGCATCTTCTTGAGCCCAGGATATCCTGAGAATATATAGATATAGTCTATAACTTTATGTTTGAAATTGTTGAATTCTGTGTGGACGGACGCTCAAAAACTGTCCTGAAAGTTGAGTTTCAAGTTTCGAGTCACCAGAACCTCCCCACATGAGCTTAATAAAGACCATCTAAAGTGAAATATGTCTCCAAACACACAACACTGAGGCACCAACGTGAAGATAAAAACGCAATATGACCTCAGGAGAGTCGTCTCTGCTCGCCACCACCTCCTCTGCCTCGTTTGATTCACAGAAACAGTGCTGCTACATTTACCGTACCAGTCCACTTGATGATCCTCCATGCTCGGCTTTTTAATTTGGAAAAAAACATCCCAGTGGAGAGCGCCGGGTTTTAGTGTCAGCGCAGAAAGAAACGTTAAACATACATCACACACTCTTCGGAGGCGATTAAAGGAGGGATAGCGAGGCTGTTTCTGCATAATAGTGTTAGTGATAGTGCTGGTCTGTTATTATGTGTGTGTGCGTTGTGTATGTGTATGTGTGTTGTGAGGGGTTGCAGATACAGCATTACACCTCATTAAGCAGACATTGTACTGCAGCCATAAGAGAGGTGTCACAACCGTCGTTACTCAACGAGAGAACGGAGTGATTGAATGCGAGACGAGGCGCTTTGCCCGCTCGCCCGGGACCGCCGTTACAGCACATTTACATAAACATCACCTCATTTTACATCTCATTAGCATAGAGAAAACATCAACACGAAGGAAAAGGAGCGGAGGAGGGATGGAGAGATGGATTAATGAATGGATGAACAGGGAGGAAGGGAGCGGAGGGCGAGAAGGAGATGCTTCACTTGCAGCGAGCTGAGGGAATGGAGACGGTGGTATTAAGTAGGAGAGGAAACATTTACAGATGCTTTGTTGGTTTTATTACTCTGACGATGTTTCTGTTCTGGCTTAAGGGGCCAATTTGTCTTGTTAGGTTTTACTCTTTTTGTTCTTCCTCTGCTGCTTTTGTCTTTCCTTCTTCTCTCACACTGCACATGTCAAGTTTAATAACTTTAATAAACTCAGTGTGGATGCTGTGAATCCACGCTGAGCGTTTGAATAAGGCAAACTTGATCTGCTGAGCAGCTGCAAACCATCTTCAAAGTGCTGGAATTTGAGTCAGACAAAGTTTTCATATAGTTTATATCATACAAACTACTTTTTATGTAAACTTGCACTAACAGGCCACTGAGCTTCCTGGACTGGTAAGATGTTGACCAGGTGTTAACATCTGTCTCAGGTGATTTCAACTCTTCTGGACCACATGTCCACATCACTATATCAGAGTGAACATTTTAGGACCGCCCACTTTATTTACATTATCTTAAGGACTGCCCACTCTACTAAATTCTATTAAGGACCGCCCATTCTGCTAACATTCCATTATTGAGGACTCTACCTATTTAAAACATCACGTTTCATCCGACTAACTATTGTAGAATAAAATTCTGAAGAATCTGTAACCAGGACCAAGCCCACTCTACTAACATTCTATTAAGGACACAAAATACATTCTTCTGTTGCCGTTTTACAAACTGCGGATTTTTTCTACTAACAATTCAATCAGATTCTATTTGAATGGACCGCCCACTCTCTATTAAGGACCGCTCATTCTGCTAACATTCTATTAAGGACTACACTCTACTAACATTCTAGGACCGCCCACTCTACAACATTCTATTAAGGACCGCCCACTCTGCTAACATTCTATTAAGGACCGCCCACTCTGCTAACATTCTATTAAGGACCGCCCACTCTACTAACATTCTATTAAGGACCGCCCACTCTGCTAACATTCTATTAAAGACTACACTCTACTAACATTCTAGGACCGCCCACTCTACAACATTCTATTAAGGACCGCCCACTCTACAACATTCTATTAAGGACCGCCCACTCTACTAACATTCTATTAAGGACCGCCCACTCTGCTAACATTCTAAAAGACATTCTAACATTCTATTAAGGACCGCCCACTCTAACATTCTATTAAGAACTTCCCCCTCTACTAACATTCTATTAAGGACCGCCCACTCTAACATTCTATTAAGAACTTCCCCCTCTACTAACATTCTATTAAGGACCGCGCACTCTGCTAACATTCTATTAGGGACTGCCCACTCTACAACATAGTAAGGACCTGCCTGTAAAACTACAGATATTACAGTTTGGAAATGCCCCAACTTTACAGTAAATGAAGAATCGGCCACTTATCCCTTTATTGTGATCTGTACGTTATGGTACCTTTTTCCACTACACTGTCTTTATCTTCCTGAGTTGCTGTTTGAAAAGCAGAAGAGCTGAATGGTCACTTTCTATCTATTTTAATGCTAATCTAATTAAGCTGGTGGTCTTAAACACAGCCAGGCATTTCTAATTGAATCTCCTCCTCTCGCATCAAGCTACATAATGAATGTGGGGGCACATACACACCGAACGGGGATAGGCCTCATTGGCATGACTGTGCAAAATTGAGGCATTAATGGTGGTGGCGCTCTTTCACCCTTTACACCCATATATAGCTGTCACCTTGCATAACAAATGAGGAGGTGATTTAAATAATTGGGATTTAAGTCGGAGCAGCAGCAGGGAATCTGCACCGGTAGTGATTTTCTTAGAAAGCGGAGGTGTGTGTGTTTCCCTTCGATTTCAGCATTATCACAGTAGAGGTAAGCCACATGTTGGTTTTCAGTTTCTGATATTATTCTATTAAATATTATTTTTTATAGTTTCCCCTGAGATAATGAACATGGTGCAGTTTGATCGATCGCTGATTATTCAGTCAGGAGTGTTTTTCAGAGATTATTATTATATATACAGAACAGTTATGAAGCTACATGACCATGTTCGTTTTTTATCTCTCGTTTAAACCAGAGAGATCTATCCAACCTTGGTCGTCATGGTGACAATAATAAAGTGAAGTTCATAGAGCGATCACAGTTTGATTAGTTTTAGAAAAAAAAGTTGCTGGTTCTGGGTTAAAGTGAGTTCAGGTTTAGAGCAGCTTCTCTGAAAACATGCTCCAAGCGCCCCATTATGGTCCGTGAACATGTAATATCAAATTCGAACATTATATTTTAATGATTTCTTTTTTTCTTTTTTTTTACAGTCTGCAAATCACCGCAAAGTCAAATAGTGAGTCGTATTATGTGTTGTATGAAATATCTTTGGAACTTGTTGAGGGAAATCCTTAAGATTCAGAACAAATATCCATTTGAAATGATTAGTATTTGGAGGTCAAAGGTCAATTTCACTGTGACATCATAATGTTCTGTAAAAAAACAAAAAAAAAGTGCTGGAAGGGGAGATTTTGACTATATTTTCGTAATGGTGGAAGCATGTACAATTTACATGATATCTAATTGTTCAAGTACATCAGTGTTACATTACATTAGATTGGAAGGAAGTTTCCTTTAAACTTTTATTAGCTCTAAATATCAAATATCTGTAGTTTGACTCCTAAGAAAAAAATAAAGACCTGACGCTAAAGTAAAAACCAGCAGAAACACATATGTGCCAGTCTCCTAATGCTAGGCCAAGGAAACGGATGCACTGTGTAGCCACGGCAACCTAAATTAGTCTTGGCAGGTATGTGGGCATCACATCTCCCACTGAAGAGAGAGTGAACGAGCAAGCAGGCAACCGAGGATGAAGGGAGCAAGATGGGAAAGAAGAAGAGGGGTGAGGGTGCAAAGAAAGAAAAGTGTGGAAAAGGAGGAGGAGGAGGAGGAGGAGGAGTGCAGGGCGGGAGATAAGGACCAAGAGGGAGGAGGAGGAGGAGGAGATGAGAGGTAAAGTCAGAGGTTGAATGTGATTAGTAGGGAGCAGAGGGAGGGAAGTAAAAAAGAAAAAAAAAGAGGGGGGGGGGGCAGAGGGGGCGGAGGGGGCAGTGCAGTGAGGGATGATGGGATCAGGGAGGAGAGTGGTGCAGAGGGTGAGTCAGGAGGCAATGAGAGTGATTGGGAACTAGCATGCTGCTTATTGCATGCCAGGAAGAATAAAGTCAGCAACCAGTCTGCACGTGTGTGTGTCTGTGTGTGTGTGAGAGAGAGTGTGTGTATATGTATGTGTGTGCGTGCATGCATGCGTGTGTGTCTGTGTGTGTGTGTGTGTGTGTGTGTACTGCAGAAAAACCTATTAAGCAATACCAGCACAGACGGAGCTAACTAAATTACATCTCCAAAAAGACAAGATTACACTTGCTGCTAGACACACACACACACACACACACACACACAAACACACACACACACCCCATGTATAAAAGTAGGCTACAAACAAATCATGTCTACACACACACAAACACACACACACACACACACTGACACCCATTTACACTGACTAGTGTCTAGATGACAGAAGGGGTCCAAGAACACAGACGGCCCGTGGGTGAGATGACGCACAAGCACATTCACACACATACACACAAACACAAACACACACACACACACACATGCTGAAGTACAGAAATCTAAATATACACATGTACAAAGCCTGTTTCTTAGAATTGTCACATTACTGTCTGCAGCGATGGAGAGCAAAGTGTGTGTGTTAGTTTGTGTGTGTGAGACGGCTCTTGAAGGTGTTGATTGGAAGAATGTGATCATGTATGTGTGTGTGTGTGTGTCTGTGTTTTCTCTATCCTTGCAGCATCTCCTCTCTCTCTCTGTCTGTCAGTCAAACTGAGGTGTCAGTCTCGCCTCCACTTTCTGTGTGTTCTTGTCCTCTTTGCCTCCGTTTCATTTCACTTTATCCACAAAGCCTCTGGTGAATCTGTTGCATCACATGTTCAGCGTCACAGTGAACACACCGCACTCACAGCTGCAGCGTGCGAGTTCGGTTTCTCCACCATCAAACACTGCTGTTGAAAAAAGTGATGATCAGTGATTGAACGATGCATCGACACTGTGGAAAACTTTACTGATGGTCTAACTGAACATGTTTAGACTTTTGTTAAAACATGTTGTTGTTGTATTAGTAGATGCAACAAAAGTATATAAGTATATGAAGACGGAGGAGGAGGGAAAACAGAATGAATGAAGGAATATATTTATTTCGAACATGTATAAAAAGAAAAAAAAGAAAATGTATGTAACTATTGTACATACAAAAGAAAGAAAAAGAGCAAAAAAAACAGCATTAAAATAAAGAGCTAAGATATAACAAATCACTGCACATTGTTCGAAAAAGGAGTGGGAAGAAGTACAATACTTTTTTTTTAATTTCCCACCCCTTTTATCTACTCTTCAGTTTGTAACTACACATCCTAAGTACATAAGGTAAAATAAGAAAGTGTCTATGTTTAAATATTATCTGAATATATTAATTACTTAATTATTTATCTATATAACTATATAATTACCAAAATAAATACATACAATCTCATCAAATATAAATGGTAAATAATGGCATACACATTTCCCCAGAACTAAATTCAATTCAATTCAGTTTATTTGTTAATCAACCCTATTCTAGTTTATAGATTTATCCATTTAAAAATCCAAAATGCAAATGGAAAAGTATAGAATTAGATTTTATACATTTCCAGGTTGGAAAAGTATGGAAAATGGAAACTATTGTATGTAAATATATTTATCTTAATCTGTGTTTGGTCTTATCTGAAGTTATTTGGGTTAATTATTTTGTATGCACTATTGTACCTATAGCTACAATCTCCTGGAAATTATTGGTGACATAATGACGTACACATTTAGAATAAAGAAAACAAATGATTAATTGCATGATTTATTTACATGATACACATCTATTTACTCAAATATTTTTTTCAAATTTTTTTTGACCGTAAAGTCTGGAAATTAGGGTCTGGAAAAAGTTAGCATTGTTAGCATGAGGGGCGCCATGCTGCTATCAGGTACCCACTCTCTGAAGAGTAGAAAAGAGAAACGAGAACAGGCCTGAAAGATGGTAGGACAGGAGGAGGAGAGAGGGGCATTATGGGTAATGGTGAGTGTGTGCACATCGCACAAGAGTCACCGTCGAAAACTAACTTTTTTTGTCCCAGCAATTAGTCTTAATAAGTATCTGTGTATGCGAGTGTTGACTCTGCGACTGAGTCGTTGTGGTGTTGGCAGGTGAGTACAGTCGATCCGATTGTGACGATTCTTGTGTGTGTGTGTTGTGTTCTGCTTCGTAGTGCCTCCATTTTTGTGCTGTGCACTTAATATAGTCTGAGCGTCGTAGATAAGTGTCGTCCACTCTGTCGTCAGCCTGCTCCACTCGGTTAATAATCTTAACACGAGGTAACGGCACAACCCGTCCGCTTGTGTCGTAACAACAAAACAGTTGCTTGTTTTTGCACTGGTTTCTGAGGTTGTGCTACTTTTTCTAGTATTTTTATTCTACACCACAGTTTGCTGAGTTTCCATCCAAGCTTGAATTAAAAGTTAAATTAAACGATACGCCGATGACACTCAACTCTTTATGTAAAGATGTGATAGATTGCAAAGGATGAGTAAAGAAGCAGTAACCCTTTAAAAGGGAGATAAGCTACATTGCATTAACTGTCCAGAAGAAAAGAAAGAAAGAAAACAGTTTAACAAAACAAATACAAACCTCCAAATATCCTAATTTTGCTACACGAGAATTCTCATGTTATAGCAGCTTGTATTATAAAGAAGACAACGGCTGAAACTGACAAATAACCGTCTTAAAAACTAGTTCACCATAATTTCAGCTGTATTTTTCAAGTAATGTGAATTTCTTTCTTTGAATATTATTGTATAAACTAATAAGCTTCATCAATACAAATATGAATATAATAAATAAATAACTTATTATTTTTCTTTATAAATTCATTTGTCAGTGAGGAGCAGTTTTCCAATTACTTTGGATAATCTTCACTGAGATCAGTTTTCCACGAAACCTAACTTCGTTTACTTTTGATGGAAGAAAGAAAAGTTAAATAAATGTTTGTAACTTTCTTTTCTCAAAACTCCTGTAATAGCTTTATGATATAAGAGCAGAAACACTTTATTTCATTGCATACAAGATCTTTCCAATAATAACTAATAAATACAGAATAAATCTTTCCTTTTGTCTATATGGAGCACAATTTAAACGTAATTGCTGGGTACATTAAGCCCATTTTCAGCCGTGATCATCATAAAATCAACTCAGTTTACCTTAAACAGTCTCAGAAGTTTTGCCTCTACAGTATCTTTTCTGTAATTAGTATCAATCATGTTTCTCTCTGGGAACCCTCCAGAAAATTATTAGAAAATCACTGAGCCGTAAAAACCAAATTACCCAAATTACCCGGCTTTCATTGATCCTGCGTTCCTTCGGGGTGAAATTATAGATTTCAGCGTTTTATAAAATTGCACCGACTCATTAACACGAGAGGCTTCGGCTGCTGCTTCTCATCAAAACAAAAATGATACAGTATTTAGGACTTAATGGATTTACAGGGCAGGTGATGTGTTTACAGTTTCTCGGATGGAAACGCAGCGACTGTCGCTGGTCACCAGTGTTTTCCACAACCCCAGTGCCTTGTGGGTAATGTAGTTTGTGTTTCTGTGAGTGTGTGTGTTCCTGCAGCCCTAACATGTTTGTGTTGTTATCCTGCCCCTCCTCTCCCTGTAGTCTGCACGGTTCGCTGTCAGAAGTTCCTGATCTCGCGGGTCGGGGAGGACTGGATCTTCCTCATCCTGCTGGGACTCCTCATGGCCCTGGTCAGCTGGGTGGTGGACTTCTGCATCGCCATCTGCCTACAAGGTGAGGAACCGGGGGGAGGACGGAGGGAGGGGGGGGGTATAAAGAGGTGATTTAAGAGGTAGAAACAAGAAGAGGAGGAGGAGGTGTACAGGAAAACAGGAAGTGGTGCTTCACTGACTGTTATATTTAGACTAAACTCAATTTTACTGAATGAATAAATAAAAAAAACTAGAGATGAATGGACATCAGGCCTGGAGGGGAGGATGAACAAAAATAAGAGGTTAGAAAAAGAGTAGCGGGAGGATGGGATCGATTTTAAGTGTTCACTTTTATTTATAACAAAAGTCCAGTTGGAATAGAAGAAAGAAGAGATAGAAGAAGGAACGAGTCAAGTGAAGGAACATGAGCAGGAAGGAGAAGTTAGAGATGAAGGAGGTGGAGGTGGACGGATGGAAGACAGGAAAAGGGATCAAAGGATGAAGGGATGGATGGTTCCTGTGTGTGTGTTGTACTCTCAAGGAGAAGACATCCTAGTCTTGTCAGTTTTGGTTATGATGTACAGTTCTTTTAATCGAGTGCAGAACATGACTCGTCGTCACCTGTGACACACACTGACACACACACACAATCCCATTAGGTTTCATGTCTTTTTAATGTTTAATACAACCGCTCTCTTGCATGTGCATGTGTGCATCACAGCCCTCACAGTACCTTCGCTGCCAATGTTATACTATGCTGTATCTACACTTTAACATGAACACTAACACTCTTTCTTACTGTGTGTGTTTTGTGTGTGTGTGTCCACAGCACAGAAGTGGATGTACGGTGGTCTGGACAGTAACGTCTTCCTGCAGTATCTGGCCTGGGTCACGTATCCCGTCGTCCTCATCACCTTCTCCGCCGGCTTCACCCAGATCCTCGCGCCGCAGGCTGTCGGTACGACGCTTTGCACGGTTTCAGACAGGCCCACCTCTGATTGGCTTAAATCTGCTCTCACAAGTTGGACTTCCTAAAGAGAAGCTGCAGACGTCTTTGTTTACACTCAGACCGGTTCACCAAACCTTAAACTTTGTTGCTTATGCAGAAATAAGTGTGTAAAGTTGTTTTTTTAATGCATATCTTTATTGATTTTTGAATTTGGTACATCATTCGTTGCAAAAAAATATTTTGTTACATCTTTCAAGTCTTTAAACAACGCCCCGCCCTCCCCCCGAGCCTGAACTTGGAGCCGTCAGTTTAATAAAACAATGATACTTTGATCCTTTGGAAAATGAAAAACAGAAACACATAAAAACAATTACAATACACCTGCATGTCATCTAATTAAAAGTGGTTACATAGTCAACTGAAGAGTGAAAGAGAAAAGTTTTAGACAAAAACCTCCAAATTTGACTTCCAATGGAGCTTTGAAGGATCTGACACTGGTGCGTTTCTCCTCCTGCAGGTTCAGGTATCCCAGAGATGAAGACCATCCTGAGAGGAGTGGTGCTGAAGGAGTACCTCACCTTCAAAACCTTCGTGGCCAAAGTCATCGGCCTCACCTGCGCTCTGGGCAGCGGCATGCCCCTGGGCAAGGAGGTGAGGAACCGGCATCACCTGCTGCACAGGCCTTTTTAACCCTATGCTGTCATTTGTATCAAGTTTGATACATGGAAATACATGAGTTTCCTGATCCCCCCCACAATAGCCTAATGTACTGTATACAATCAGACATGCAATCATCAGATAACCCACCAGGGTGCAGTTATTTATGCACCAGCAGGCCTTCAATATGGCCGCTGTCATTCAGTGACCCAAATGTGTTTTCTCATGGATATTTTTGGGAAAAACTTAATAAATGTTACTGAAACTTCAATAGGAATAGTTACTGCATTGATGCAAAGTAAAACTACGTTTCATAACTTATTTTATAGTAGAACCGTGTTGAAAATATGAGTAAAATAGATACAGCAGGTAATTTTTAAGGCAAATCTGATATGCATTTTTTTTCCTTATTTGTCAGGAGGTCCAATAATGGGTCCAATTTCAAAATTGTAGAATTTTCTAACAATTATTTAATAGTTCAGGCTTTTCGTGTTTGTTCAGTTTTGAATGGATCTGGACACAGTGTGCTGCGACTGCATGTAACACACATACGCACATACACACTGCACAGTCCGACAGCCTCATCATCAGTCACAACCGTATGTGAATCCAAAGAGAGGAAGAGGCTGCTGAGTGAAAAAACCTTGAGGTAAATTGCTCATATGTGCTTCAGCGTGTGAGCACAAATAGATGTTCCAGGAAACGTGAACTTACTTCTACAGTACATCCAGATCCGTCTCATTGTCACCGACACAAAGATCAGAAATGGCCGGAGAACTCGAGTGCTGACCCACATTCAGCAGCTGCTGTAAGGCGTTCGGTAACACAGTTCAGTTCTAGTTCAGTTCAGTTCAGTTCAGTTCAGCGTGTCTTTGTTTGACAGAAAATTATCGAAGAACCCAGTCTGGCACCAAGCTGCCATCGGCTTACACAACAACAACACATAAACCTTCAATATCAGAGAAGAATGCCGGGCTTTCTGAGGCTTGAATCCAACTCATTATGGCTTACATATATATATTTATAGATAATAAATATATAAAAAAGCAGATTTTAGGTCAGGGTGAAGAGCAGAACAGGTGTCTGCGGTGACTCAGGTCCTCCAGCAGCTCTGTTATGTCAGAAATCAGAGCACAACTTCATTCAGGACAGGACCTGAACGTCTCACTTCCCAACATCCTCAGTGCTTTTTATTACAGATGATTCGTTAACGGCACCACCAAACAAATAGCCACCGACAACCGAACTAACTACAGGACCAGTCATGTAAATGGAAATATCAACCAAATTGTATAAAGTTTTACAGATTTTCTTCTCTGCCTTTGGCATCGAGCTGACAGCGCAACCTAAAACTGCTATTTACATTTACATATTGTATTTTACTATTTCTTCCGCTCATCCAGGGCTGGTTCGGGGGGTGTAGCAGTCTATTTCTCAGCTATTTTAAAGTTTTAAGGTTATAATTTTATCTTCATCTTTATCCACCTCATTGTCTCTTCATTTTCTCTGAGCAACTTTAACGTTATGTAATTTCCCCCCTGGCATCAGGGAAAGTCTGATTCTGGTTGCAAGTTATCATCTTTATGTAGCCTGCAGTTAAAAGTGCATGGAAGGACAATGAAGCATATTATTGTACTTTGTCTGGCATATCCAAACTTTAAAGAGGAGCTATGCAGGATTTTTAACTCAACTAAGCTATATTTTTAGTTTAAAGGAATAGTTCAGCATTTTTGCAAATTGGCCCATTGCATTGACGTAAATGCAGAGACTGCTTGCCGAAAAACTGCCCCCGACGGGAACGTGCATCAGAGGTTTTGCATGAATTTACAACTCTGTCTGGTAACGTTGTGTTATTATCTCATAGCGTGGTGAATGTGCAGGTCACAACTTGTCCACCAGAGCGTTGTGGAGTTGTTGGATTGTGTATTTGATGAGTTTGATGAGGGCAACCATGAAATCCCATGAGCCTCCGTAGCGTAGCTCTGAGCAGCTCACGGCTCTGCTCTGCCGTTCTAAAGATAGCTTGCACCGACAATCAAAGGTAACAAACCAACTGCTATGACTATAGGGATTATGGCAATGGACCAATTTGCCAAAATGTTGAACTATCCCTTTATTAAACAGCTTCAGAGTAATTATGATGCTTAAATCAATGACAACAACAACAACAACAACAACAGCAGTACTGAAAGAAGGTGTGCTGTTGACTCGGGACATTTTCTAAAACCCAAAGGGAGCTGGAGGAATGTTTTTCTGGAGATTGTGGAAATCCCCAAATTCACAACGCAGATGTTGTTTATGTCTCTCTCACACACACACACATGCACAGTTGCACACACACATTTACACTCTGGTTTGTGTATAATGTTGAAGCAAAAACAGTTCCAGGTAAGTAGAGTACAGTAGACGGCTGCCAAGCCTGAAGACATATTAACACACACGCACACATAGATATGGACACACACACACAAGCCCCAGGCCTTTTTGGTTGTGTGGTTGTGGTTGTGTTGTTGTGTTGTTGTTGTTGTGTATCTGCAGCCTCTCACTTCCTTCACTTCTCACTTTTAATCCCTTTAGTTCCACTTTGAACTTCATTCCCTGAATTTTAATGTTCACTCAGACTTTGTTGTTGCTGATGTGTTTCCGTGTGCCGTCTCCTGTGACGCACAACCAACAGGAGGGCAGAGGGGCTTCTTAACATGTAATGTTTGCACCTTTAGTGTTTAATGTCTGTTTTTTTTTCTTTCTTCTTCTTCCTGTCAGGGTCCGTTCGTTCACATCGCCAGTTTGTGTGCAGCTCTGCTCAGCAAGTTCATGTCTCTGTTCGGAGGCATTTACGAGGTAAACACTGTTTTTTTTTTCTCCCTCCTTTTACAGTTTTTTATCCCACTCTCTCTACATTTTCTCCAACTCCTTGCGTTTTACTGGCAAAACTTCAGATTGAAACATCTATTATTCATTCTTTATCGTTATTATTTTTCATATAAACCGCACATGCCATCCAACAGGTCTTTAAAGTAATAGTTTAATACTCCAATTCAAGTTATTTTCTGATTTCACCTCCTTCACCTCTTCGAAATATGGTTTTTGTTCAGCTCTTAATTTAGTGTTTTCCAAACTTTTTCACCCTGGGTTTTGTCTATCAGGTTGTCTGCATATGATATTATTGTTATTTTTTATTAAAGGTACATATTCCCTTAAATAGGTGTTGGATTTGAACATTACTCATGAACATGAACATTGCCAGTGATTGCACAGAGTACCACATGTATTTAAGCAGGTATAAACAATACAGAGGTTTTTCTTTTGGTAACAGGTTATGTTACAGATTAGATCACGGCCGTGGTAATCTGATTTGCATTCATTTATTATTTACCTTTCTAGTTTTACTTTTACAAGACTTTAAGGTCAAAACCTCTGTGAAAAACCTAGTTACTATTCTGCACAAAGATTAATACTGGAAATAGTTTTGAAAACAAAACAGTTGAAACTAATCAAATATACGTTTTGATTTAAAAATCTTTTAAAAACTTGGGAGACCACAGACTTTTGGACGGTTTCGGGTGATTTTTAACTTTAAAATCCTCCACATCGGGTGATTTGAGACCACACACCTGCTGTTTGTTGTGATAATTTCACAGTGGAGACTTCCAAGACTCGAGATCGTACACAAACTGCACATTAACCTGTGACATCACATCTGCTGCCCACACCTTTTCCTTATCTAGGAAATTAAACATTTGGGCAGAAGAGAGGGATTGTGGGTGGAGCTGAGGGTCGATTAGTAAACAGCAGCTTTAAAATGGTCACTGATGACTTTCCATTTCTGTCTTCCTGTGAGGTTTCTGTGTGTTGTGTCAGTACAGTACAAGAGCATTAGTTCTGTATCGACTCCAAAGGTGCGTTCAAGACAAAAAACAAGCCCCGATGTTGTGAAAAATTGAATGGAAATTACAGCTCAGAAATTCAGGTATCTCTGAACTCCGATTTTCCGACAGCAATGAAACACAGCAGCTCTCATCTGTAACAGTAAAAATGGAACTGTTACAGAAGTTTTTGTTGATGTTTTTGCACATCTTCATTTGCTTCAAAAATAAGCAAAAGTTACTGCTGCATATTTGTCGTGTTCAGCCACAATATGCCGAACGTTTCCTCCAAGTTTACCTGTTGGGTGAAGTGAACGCTATGACGTCGCAAGTTGGAAATATTCCAAGTTGGAGTTCGGACTTCTTTGTTATTTCCGAGGTGTCTTGAACGCAACATAAATTTGGCCGATGTTATATCCGAGAATTAGTATGAACAGAGGTTTCACGAGTTGAATTTGATCTGTAAAGTCTGAGCAGCTGGTGACGTCGTCCACAGAGAGAACGAGAAAACAGGGGGAAGGAAACTAAATAAAACAAAAGCTGAAACGGACACGAAATGCAAATGTTTTCCTATTTATCCTCAGGAATCGATTTCTTTCATCCCGTGTAAAGTCAACATCCGGAAATAAACCTCAATTTATAAATGTTTTATCAGTCGGCTATTTGTCAACAAATTACATCTTTTTCATCTTCAAAAACCAACTTTGCTCTGAGAGACGCAGCCGACGAGATGAGAGTTTCAGTCAGGGGGGAAAAGACGGAAGAGATGCAGATCGATCAGGAGCAGATCGAAAAAATACATTTTCTTCATAATCTCCTCCTCGTCCTCCTCCTCCTTCTTCCTCTTCTCCCTTTCTTCTTTCTTTTTTTTTGCCTCCTCTCTATCCTTCCCATCCTCTGGGAGAGGAGTCCGGGAGCTGGAGGAAGGCACAGAGACTCTCATCTCTCTCTGTTCTGAAGATGTGAGCGGCTCTCTTGGGTGATGAAATGGTGGGAAGATGGGACGGTTTGAAGCGAGTACAGAGGGCAGTGGGACCGAATGGAAGGGTTGTTGGAGTGAGAGCTGCAAAAAAAAGAAGAAAAAAAAAAATCCCTGCGCTGCATCCGCAATGTTGGCCTCGAGCTACAGGGAGAGGATGCGTTACGTAGTCGTAACAGCAGTGGGAAAAAAACTGAATCGTTAGGTAATCGTAAAGGTGGTTTTAGTGGAGCGGCTAAACTGGACAGACACAGAAAGAGACTTTTATTGGTCCATGAGAGCAGAACATTCGAAAAAGGCCGACAAACCATTAGCAAAACAGATAAGTTTTCGTAATTTAGGCTAATTATGAAAAATAGAAGCATAAATATTGTTTTAAAATGTTTTAAAGGTCCCGTGTTACAAAGTTTCTAGTGTTTTATATTAAGTTTTATGTTCATCGAAAGATATATTTGTTGTTTTAAAGGAACAAAATCCATCCATAGTTTTCCATCTCCTCTCTCAGCTTCTCTCTGGAGCTCTAGTAACAACAGGTCGGTGTCAGCCAATCAGAAGAGAGGAGGAGGCTCTGAGCTTCTCTTCTGATTGTCTGACTGCTTTATAAAGTGGTCCAATAAAAAAAGAGCAAATTTCAGAATAAAACACTCAGAGGAATCAAATCTTGGACGGTGGTGGGCGGGGCTTTGTGGCTTGCTTCGTTGTGACATCACAAAGTGACAGGAAGTCCTGACGGCTGGTTTTAAGGCTCAGTTCCTGAATACAGGCTGTGTGCATTTCTCTGTGGACTGAGGCTTTGATACTTTAACAGTTTTAATATAGAACCTAGAGCTGATTTATAATCACAATGCACATGGAAATTTTACTTTATATAATAAGGGACCTTTTAAAAAACAGCTTTTCATGCTTATTTTTCTCATGCTCTCTCACTGCAGTGACTAATTAAGAGTAATGGGAAAACCAGGGGAATCAAAATGGACAGAGGATTTGCAACAGGAGGAATTTATTCCCACGCATAGTTGATGCGGTTAATTTTTCCAATCATCATCATCATCATCATCGTACTTACTGTCTCCTAGTAACCCTCTATTAATCTCTCCTGTGCCCCTCTTCCTCCCTCCCTCTAGCGTGTTGTGCTGCATTTTATGGCATATTAATGCTGTGTGTGTGTGTGTTGGGTCCCTCTGCAGCAGTAGCTCGTCCTCTCTCCACAGTTTGAAGTACAGTATGCTAATGTAGCCTGTGGGCTGTAAAAAACAGCTTTTTTTGTTTCAGCGTGCTCTTAGATAGTGTGCTGTACTTTCAAAAAAAAAAAAAGATGAAGAGAAACCAGAGCTACACACACACACACACACACTGGGTTCTCACTGCATCAGATGTTATTGAAAATGATGTTTTTTTTATAGGAACTACAGTATAAATGTCTATAGACATTAAACTGTTAATGAAGCAGAACAGAACGATTAAAAACCACTGATATTAGTTAAAACTGCCTCCGTCAGCTCAGTGTTCATCTGTCCTCATCAGTTTAACTCTGTTTCTTACTCCGCTGCTACCTGAAGGAGCCTGGTCTTATAGGGATTAAGGTAATCCACCCGCATGTTTCCCTGCATGCTTTGCAGCCCGTGTCCTTCCTTTTTTTTTCTCCCACCACAAAAGTTTCCTAAGAAGTTAAATATTTATCATAGTGTCAAGTAAAGGAAACATGTTTTTTTATCCTTTGAAATAAAATGTTCTCCATCACCTTGCTCAAACACAACTACAGCATATGTAATATTTTCTCTCAGACTCCTATGTTTTTATATATTTCCTTCAAAAAGCAGCCTGAGGCACTCGTGCATAAAAAAAAGCTGAATGTTTGAATCCGTAACAGTCAGAATAAACTCTGACGGAGAAAAAAAGAAAAATTCAACTTATTTCTTGGACAACATTGATTTGAACTTTGAAGAAGCAGAAATATTCCAAGCAGTCGAGAGTCATAAAATATTTATTAAAGATGAAGATGTTTTGCAGTGTCAGCTGTATTTGCAAGAAAAATGTTTGTTGACCACTTCTTTTCATTATTCTGTGACCATCTATCTGTGTGTGTGTGTGTGTGTGTGTGTGTGTGTGTGTGTGTGTGTGTGTAAGCTGCAGTGCTGCATGCTAGAGTTTCACACTGTGAGTTTGTAAGTTCAGGATAAGCCACTGAGTGTGACGCACACACACGCACACATGCACAGACACACACTAACCTCTTTATCACTGCCATGCTGCTTGAAGGAAGCCAGTCTCATAGGAATGAAGGTAAGTCCTGCAAGATCCGTCCTGTCTGGGGGGAAAAAAAGCAACAAAAAAAAAAACTAAAACGTCTTCATTTCCCATGATGCACCGTGACCTCCTGTCCTCCAGTCATGCAGCGCTGTCTTTCCATCCGTCTTATTGTGTTACACTGCAACTGCTCTGAATGGATGGGTTGAAAGGAGTTGTTTTAAAGCAGCACAGAGCTAATTCACAGATTTTTTTTTGTGCATCCTTTACTTCAGCTTCTTCTTCCAATGCTAGCTGTTTGTGCGTTTATTTGTTAAATGCTGAAATGGTGCGATGTTTTTTTTTTTTTTTTTTTTTTTTATATTTTTTTGGCGTTTTATGCCTTTATTTGATAGATTAGTAGAGATAGACAGGAAAGGGGGAGGCAGTGACATGTCTGCATGGTTGTGTGTTTCAGACCGCCCCAAATGGTGCGATGTTTAACCAGTGTGTGTGCATGGTTGTGTGTTTCAGAACGAGTCGAGGAACATTGAGATGCTGGCAGCAGCCTGTGCTGTGGGAGTGGGCTGCTGTTTTGCCGCCCCCATAGGAGGTGAGTCCCCAGAAAAAAACGTAAAATAAAATATATTGTTATGAATAAAGTTTTAAAGGGACATTGCGTAACTTCTCCTGTTGTCTATTCACGAAAATCGATTATTTCATTCAAAAGTCTGTCTTTTATTAATCAGTAACCCCCCCCCACCAACAAAGTGTTCCTTTCAGCTTTGAATGAGCCGTTCATATCATTCATATCTACATGGAGCGAGTAAGCGCGCTGCTGGCTGCCATGTCATGTCGCCATGTTTTTACGTTCAGTGGCAGCGTGACCGTAGGAAACCACGGAAACTCAGCGGAGACGACGGAGCTGTCGGCTCAGGTCGAGGTGGCGTCTGCACTGCAAAAGCTCAAAATCTTTCCAAGAATATTTGTCTTATTTCTTGTCAAAATGTCTAATTTCTAGTCAAAACTAAACTCTTTCCACTTAAAATGGAGCAATGGAGCAAGTTTTTTATGCTTGTAATAAGAAAGAAAAACTTGCTGCATTGGCAGATTTTTCTACTTATTTCAAAAATGTTTGAAACAAGTGAAAATTATCTGAAAACAAGTAAATTTTTAGGTGATGAGTCTTATTTTAAGTGGAAAGAGTTTAGTTTTGACTAGAAATGAGACATTTTGACAAGATATAAGACAAATATCCTTGGAAAGATTTTGAGTTTTTGCCGTGTGTGAAAAGTCACGGCGGTAACGCAGTGAGGAGGAATGGAGCGTTACACTGATGCTGCATTCAGGTGCAGTCGGAAAAACGGCCGTTGGTAACAAATCAGATGTAATTTTAGTCACAGAAGTCCAGAGAAAGCTGGTAAAACGTGGGTCAGGTAAACAATACGACATCGGCTGTTGTCCGTCTGCCCAATTTCACATGAATACTATTGAGTTGCTTACGATATACAACCTGACGCTAGATGGGAGTAATTCCTACACAATGTATCTTTAAATGTAGGGTCTGGAGTTTTGTCCCTATCAGTTTGTAAATAAAACATTGAAACTCAGCCCCTCCCCTCAGGCTAAGCTGTGTAGCCTCCTGCTTCTGACAGCAACAGTTGTCATGACCATAAAGGAAAGGATTTACAGTCTGAAAGAAGTGCTGGAGCCGTGGGCCGATAAGCCGACCTTTCGTCAACACCGGGAGCCTCCGTGGATGTTGTTATGCCGTTGTATTGTGGTGAACTAGCGGGTGTTAGCCGCGGATGCTAACCGCGAGCGCTAGCCGACGTTAGCATCGCGCTAGCTCACTAATATGGTCCTAATACTTGTTACCAGTGTCGGTATAGGTCGGGAATCGGTCCGCGGCTCCAGTGCTTCACTCAGACTGTATTTATTGTTCTTTGTTGTCCTGACTGCTGCTGCTGAGAGAGATAGAGACTCAGTAGCATCAGACAGCTAGCACAGCTAACAGGCCTGAGCCTCCTGCTGCAGGTAGCTTCACCTGAGCTCCGTCATTGGCTGGAGCGATAACACCGACTCTCTCACCATAGGTATCTATGCTCATTTGCGACTCTCTAGCTCCACCTAGAAACGTCCACGTGCACAGCAAAACATGAACAAAACAAAGCAAAAAAACAAAATACAGGCAGGGGGAGGAGGGGTTGCAGACAGAGTCCCCACCACACAGGACTAGAAGCCCATAGGTGATGATTCAGACGGATTTCATTTTTAGGCACAAAACTCCAGACCCTACCTTTAAACTTGTGTGTTTGTGTGTGTTTTTCAGGAGTGCTGTTCAGTATTGAAGTAACATCCACATTCTTCGCGGTGAGGAACTACTGGAGAGGTTTCTTTGCTGCTACCTTCAGTGCCTTCATCTTCAGAGTCCTGGCTGTGTGGAACAGAGACGAAGGTAATGATGACAATAACAACAACAACAACATGTTTACAGAGCTGAGCTCTTGTGTGTTGTGTGGGACAGAGGAGGTACTGTGTGGTTAAATGAACTTCTTCTTCAATTGGCAATATGAAAAGTTTACAAAGATCCTTGAAAGAAGCAAAGATAAGATGCACGTTGTTTATTAGGCTCAAACTTGTGGAAATAGTTTTAAAATATTCAAATATTCAGCCTTTACCAACAAGATCAAACCAGAAACCAACAGAATTATTGATTTCAGATCGATACGAAGACATTAAAGGACCAGTGTGGAGGATTTAGGAGCGGAACTAATAGGTGGAAATTGAATAATACCACCTTGTTTCTACAGTACAGTAGCCCAGAATGGACAAACTAAACAGTATATCCAGAGTGGTCATTTTGTAGTTTTTACACCACTGTAGATTTTCCTACATATAGAGAAAAGTAGGGGTGAGGGGACAGATGGTCAGTTATGCTGCTTCGCCACTAGATGTCACTAGACCGTACACACAGGTCCTTTAAATAAAGTAGGAAAGAGTAACGAAGAAGGGGTTTTAAAAAGACTTAACAGATCTCAGAGGTGAAAACAAAGCTGATGGAGTTTAAATGTGTTTAACAGATGTGCTCAGTTACACCTAAACATCTGTCACATAGAAAATTAAAGTTTAACAGCAGACATTTTAATTAATTTTAACTTCCACGCAGCAGAAAAAAGCACAGGTGTGTCCGTTGTGCTTCAGTTGAGTTCTCAGAGTTCAGATTAGTTAATCATTAATTTTTTTTACACCAGTGCTTTTCTCCTATTGATCAGCAAAGGATGAAGAAACTAGATGTCGCAGGAGTTGAACCAAACATTAACAAAGTTTCAGTGTCTAAATAGAGACAGATGTTCGGAGGTCTGGTCAGAACCTCATTACCATACATTAATACTTGAGAGCCTGAACTTCCATAACACCTGTACTGCATCTGTTTATAAGAGCTGCATCATTTCAATGATTGTTCCAACTCACTCTGGCCTTTTTTCTTCTTCTTCTTTGCTGCAGAAACCATCACAGCTCTGTTTAAAACCCGCTTCCGGCTCGACTTCCCCTTCGACCTCCAGGAGCTTCCTGCCTTCGCTGTCATTGGGTACGTTTCCACCGGCAACTTCTCACCTGATTATGAAAAGAAAAGAAAACTGCAAATTAAATTTTTCTATTGGCTATATTATGTGATGATGCTATAAGTGACATTTAAGATGTTATCGCTCTGGATACAGGGACATATGTGTATTTAAAATAGTTCTGCATGGGAAAAATAAACAAAAGGTTGTTGCCAGATCTAAATTGCAGTGAATTGACCCTTTATGAATAATTTCTTATTAAAAAAGTTATAAAATGTACTTTGAGTCCCGGTGCACAGGTTTGCTTTGACACATAAGTCTGCAGAAACAAGTAAATCCAAACCACTGTGACTCATTGTTTTTTCGTCCGTCCGGTTGTTTTGACAGATTTTCACGTTTGCTGTCACTGCAGCACACGCTCAAACGTTACCGCGGCTCCGCTGCCCCCTCTGCCTCGCTTTCTCTCTCTCTGTAGCTTTGTGAAGGTGTTGCTTCTCCAGGGCAGCCAGCGTGAGTCACCCAACATGGATAATTCAGCCTGCAACAGTTGCTCGCGCACTGAGGGATGTCTTATTTTATCCTGCCTGAGCCTGAGGGCGTCTCCTCGCCTGTGAATGAGACCACGGGCTCCCCAGAAGGGAAGCTGGTGGAGAGGTGGTGGTGGTGGTGGTGGTGGGTGCTCTTCCTCCCTCCGCTGCCTTTCTCTCTCTCAGATTAAAGCACAAGCCCGAGTGTAACTGTAACTGTGCGTAGGCTCCACAAAAAGAGAAGAAAATCCCTCTCTTCTTCTTCTTTCTTGTCTTTTGTGCTTCATCTTTTGGCTCTTTCTCCGTCCGGAGGTGTTAACACCCACTGCTGCATCGCTGACGTGCACGTACATACAGTTACGCTTAGCGCCGCTGCCTCCAGAGCGCTCAGCCGCACTTTTACACTAAGCCTGCGTGTACGTGTGCATTGGCACGTCCTTGCGTGTTGGTGTGTGTAGTTTCCATCTTCCCCTGCCAATAGCTGTCAAGCGAGGAAAGTCGGTCAGTGTCTCAGTCAACTAGGCCAGAGAGAGTTTGTTCTGTGTTACATGCTGCCAAGGGCACGTCTTTGAAGAGTCGCACACGAGTCTGGTTGGTGTTTACACCTGCAGGCAGGAGAGATGAGAAGCACTGGGACCAGTGGAGGCTGAAGAGCGACCTGATTCCTGCACACGAAAATAACATGCACACATGCAAATACATGCAGAACACCGGCTGTGTACAAATGAGCTGGATGTGCCAGTAATACACTGTGCGTTTTGTCATTTAGGTTGCAACAAAAGGATTTCAGGTTTTAAAGATTGATTCAAGGTGGATTTCAGCTGGAATTCTTTTTGTTGTAGCAGATACATTTCCTTCAGGAACTAAAAGATTCCTGTGGTTTTCTGTGTTTCCATTTTGGCCTAAAATCCCAGGAAGATTCAGGCCGATGTTGAAGCTTCAAGCAGGTCAAACCACAGAGTCTGAGCCACTCTGGTCGTTGTTTTTTCTAGTTTCTAGTTTTTTGACTTCTCTCAAACCTGATGGTCAGTGTAGATGATGTTGAGCTCATTCAGACTCATCGATATTCTGGCAAAGACTCTTTCTTTCTGGCAATTCCAGTTTCCACTGGATATCGTCTTCTGAGCAAAGCCTGCACCTTGTCGTCCTACACTTTTCTCCTGGGACTCTCTTGAATCAGACCAAACCAGTCGGCTTCCAGCTGTGGGCTTTTGAATATGATGAGTTAAATAAAATGCAGTGAGTACCTGACAACCCCCTTGACGAGGGGCTGTTATGGGGCTTGGCTCAGCCGAAACATGCATCTAGAAGATCCTTAAAGGGTTCCCATCTCTTACCTCCTGGGAAAGTTCCTGCTATTGAAGTGAGGCTTTAGATTCCCTGTTACTCACAATAACACTCTCAGTCATGTTAAATTGTGTTTCTGGAGTTTGTAGTAGAGCAGCAGATGGAGAGACGACAGGAAACCACTCTTTAACACGATGGTTCACAAACTCAGCTCAGTGCCTTGAAGGACGAGGATGGTGATGCCTTTTCTCGATACCTTCTTACGTCCCTTTGCATCAAGCACATTCAGTCCTATTAAAGATGATGGAAAACAGGTCGCAGCGTTTTGTCTCACTGAATCAATTCAACAGCTTCCTTCCAAATGATCAGGAGGGGCCTCGGGGTAGAAAGTCCTGCTCCTCTTCTTGTTGAGCAGAGTCATTTGAGGTGGTTCGGCGTCTGTTTAGGATGCATGCTGAGCGTCTACTGCAGCTGGACGCCATCCAGACACGTCCGACTGGCAGGAGGCCTCGGGGTTTGACCCAGGACACGCTGGAGGGGGGTTATAGATCTCATTTGGCCTGGGATCACCTCAGGATCCCCCCCCCAGGAGGAGCTCAGAGACACTGGGGCCATTGCGACACGACCTCGTGTAGCCTACAGAATCCCCCCAAAAAAAAAAAAAAGGAAATGCAAACTTTTAGGGTGCTATTTTTTTTAAGTTGTTGTTGTTTTTAGAAGTGGATTAATACTCTTTGTGTTTGTTGCCGTGGTGAGTAAGTGCGGCAGCAGGATGTGTGGGATCCTCTCAGAACAAACTGTTGGTGTTATTAATAGTTTCTGGACAACAGCGGAGAGGATTGGGAATAACAGGCTGTGAAAACACACAAAACACAAAACTTACAGAACTAATCAAACCAGTTCTCGGTGGTTTGTGGGTTTTTTAAATTTTATTTTAAGAGATTTGTTGACGAGGGGAAAAAAAAAACTTAATTCTCCTTCAGTGTTGTTTGAGTTGACAGCACAGTAAGAGGATATAAATACATTATTCATAAGCATTGCACAACTTCTTCTCAGAGTCTTATAGCTCACTATCAACTTACACACATTGTTCTCATATATTTTATCATCAGACAAATGAAAACTCACGGTGTTTGTGGTGAAACACTTTGAATATGGAGGACAGGAGTCTCACTGTGAAGCACACTCACTCACTTTATTAGTTCAGTAGATTTATTTCCTTCATCTGATTTATTTTCTAGAGCTAAAGCAATAAGTCAAATCTGATAATTGATTATAGTGAAGCTCATGGTTATTTATGTGGCAAAAGTCGATCAATTTAAAGATAAATATATTGCAAGAACGTCTTTTAATCTAATGTCGCTTCATAATTTGTGATCTTTTAAAGTCTGTTCTCATCTAGACACTATTATTACATTTAAATTAAAGTAAAACTAGAGACCATGCCAACTTCTGTTTTCCATTTAAATCCAAATAAAGATACTTCTACAGATCATTTTTGGGTTAAACAGACACATCGCTTTGTATATTATTAAGATTATGAAGCAAAAAAAAAACACCCAAATATTCTGTGTTCAGAGAATTTCAAATGTTTTCATTTGCTTGTTTTAATGTAATTTTAACGTCTTTGGTGCCGGAAAAGACACAAATCTGAAAAAGTTTGCATGAACTGGTTTAATTTTTTACATATTTCTGACTTTTTATAGACTAAACAATGAATCTGTGAATCATATTAGTCCGTACGTACCTCACCCACCTGTGCCTTGCTGGCTTTAAAGCACCTTTACCTGGCCGCTCCTACAGTGACATGTGATACTTTAGATAAAACAACCCATGCAGACCACAAAAAAGAGACACATGCAGTGTTTTCCTGAGCTGCACCGCGAGGGCAAAGACTCCCTCATCATCCCGTTCATCATTTATTCAGAGGTATTTGACGGAATTAATAATGCAGCGAGATAAATTTATAAGCATTAGCTTGTCTGCGTAGCTGTCTGAGTCTATTCTTTCTCTCCCTCTGTCCTCTTTCCTTTCTTTTCTTTTCTTTTCTTCTCCTCATGCCATGAAGAGAGACTCCCACTGAGCTTTTAAATGCACGATTATGTAAACCTCCTTTTCTGCTTTGTCTCCCGCTCCCCCTCACATCCCCATCCTCTCTCTATCTGTCTATCTCTCTATCTATCGACAGCATGTTCCTCCTACATCTTTTCTCCTCTTTCCTTTCTCTCCATCCCATGTCTCTCTCTCTCTCTCCCCAATGCGTATTTTAACATACATCTCATATAGAGTACTGTATGTGGGTTGTATCGACTCTACGTTACGGTTCAACTGCGTTACGTTTGTGCCCTTCACCTGCTGTCCACCCACGGCCCATTAGAGGCTCGTTACATTCGCATTGTTGTTTTTTTTATTGTGGCCAGGTGCACACACCGTGGAAAAACCTATGGAGGAGTGGATTGAGAGGGAAAAATGTTCATAATTGATGCTTCGGTTTGTTTACACTTGAACTAATGTATTCAACTGCACATTAGCGCAACTCTTTCTGATGTATCTGTCTGTGTGTGTTTGTGTCTCTGCAGTATTGCCAGTGGTTTTGGCGGAGCTCTGTTTGTGTACCTAAACCGACTCATTGTGCAGTTCATCAGGAAACAGAAGGCCATCAACAAATTCCTCATGAAAAAGTAAGTAGAAGTTGAAATATCTGGGTATATTTACTATTATTCTGCTGTTTCTTAAGTGCTTTTATTGCCAATTTGCCAAAATGTTGAACTATCCCTTTAAGTCCAGATCTTTTAGTAGTAAAGCTGTAGCTTTAAATCTCACACTGATGTCATCTGTTTACTGTCGCTAGTCACATAATTTTATGTCAGACAAACATCAGATAAAGGCTTCACTGTTTACAGGAGTGCGTCTGGAAATCATATGAATTACTTGTAAAGAACAAAAAAAAGATCTATAATTTATTATTAAGCTGATTTGTGGATATATAATTTTAAATATTATCAATTAATTGCAATCAAATAATCATGATAGAGTTAGGATGTCAATCTAAATTGAAGGTCTTCAATTTTTGTAAACAGATGGACAGCAAATTAATAGATAATGACAAGAACTATTAGCTAAAACAACCCCATAAACCTCCACTGCCGCCCCCATGGAGGTATTTTTGGATTGCTTCAGAATAGTAATAAGCTCTATTGAGATATGGCAAAAAAAACAGTCATGATGATACATACAGTATGGAGCAGAAGAATGAACTACAACATGAACCACCAAACATTATTACAGTACAGATTCAGTGAGTGAGTGATGTGGAGTGGGAACGCCCTGAAGCGAGAGCTCTGAGATCAGCTGCATTTAGACACAAACAGATACTGCATTTTATTGTTCGCTTCAACCACTGCAGTGTTTTGTGAGTCCGTCTTTTAGTCCACGTAGAGGACATGCAGCAAGACAGGAGTGATTTTAATCTTTACAATCCTAGAGTCAACAAATATGTTCTCAAGTTAAAGGGATAGTTCAACATTTTGGCAAATTGGTCCATTGCCATAATCGCTATAGTCTTAGGAGTAGGTTCGTTACCTTTAATTGTCGGTGCAAGTTATTTTTGGAACGGTGGACCAGAGCCGTGAGCTGCTCAGAGCTACGCTATGGAGGCTCATGGGATTTCTTGGTTTTCCTCACGTTACCAGACAGAGTTGTTTTAGAGGTAAATGCAGAGACTGCTTGATGAAAAACTGTCCCTGAAGGCAACGCACATCAGCGGTTTTGCATGAATTTCCCTCTAAAACAACTCTGTCTGGTAACGTTGTGTTATTATCTCATAGCGTGGTGAATGTGCAGGTCACAACTTGTCCACCGGAGCCTTGTGGAGTGGAAACCAAGAAATCCCATTTGCCTCCGTAGCGTAGCTCTGAGCAGCTCACGGCTCTGCTCCGCCATTCTAAAAATAGCTTGCACTGACAAATAAAGGTAACGAAGTTACTGCTATGACTATAGGGATTATGGTGATGGGCCAATTTGCCAAAATGTTGAACTATAAAATAAATCACATATTTGTATATTGAGAATTTATATTGTTATTATTTGTCTATTTTTATATGTGAAGTGATCACATGTCGTCTTATCAGAAGCTCATGTTCTGTGATTTGTTGCTAACATTCATAAAGGTTGCTGTTCTGTATAAATAAAGTTTAACACCTTTGTATACATCGTGTTCTGTACAGCTGATGAGCTGTGAAGTCACATAACTGTCATTTATTGTTTATTATGTAATAAGACATGTACACGCACACACACACACACACACACACACACAGCGGGGCTTTGTTGTGTAAACACCACTGTTTGTCCATCAGTGATCGTGAGACCTTGTTGTTGCTGTGACATTAATAATGAGAGCAGTAACGACCGGTGTGTTAACGCGCTCATTAACACACTCTGAGCCGTGTAAACATCAACACTTCAGCTCATTTCATGTATCGATGTCGACTGAATCAGCTTTAATCTTTATTTCTCTCTCTGTCTCTCAGGCGTCTGCTCTATCCAGCACTGGTCACTTTACTCATTTCAACGCTCACATTTCCCCCCGGCTTCGGACAGTTTATGGCCGGCAAGGTGGGTTCCCCTAATACCAATGAATCATATCTTATTTCATTATTATTTTAATACTATAACTCGGCTGTGGCAAGTGTGGAGGTTTCAGACGTGTTGTTTAATTTTCACCAATGTTCAAAGAACCAATGTTGTAACTGAACTGAATAAGACTGTGAAAAATAGGAAATGTATCAACATCTGACAAAGCAACTGAAAGAAACTAATGTCAGAACTACACATTCACTTATTAGAGTCACTTCAACCTTAATTGAACTTCACAGTTACAACTCTGTAACATAATAACCACTACATTAAAGGAATAGTTCACCAAAACATTTAATTCAGTCATTATTGACTCACCCTAATGCTGATGAATACTTTAACGGAGTAGTTTTTTATTCCTCAAAGTGCATCTGGAGACCCGGGAGGCCGGTTCGTAGTCCAGTGAAAACTACACAAAAACCATTTTATATTCCTCCATACTGAGAGAGAGCAATCCAAGTGCCTGAAGGGAGATAAAATGTCCATAAAACTTTTTACAGCAAAAAAAGGTTCATTTTATATTCCTCCATAAACTAGTTCTGCAGTGTCATCACAAGACATAAAACATCAGACAAATAATCAGAAATAGGACATTTAAAAGAACTGTCCTGAAGGGATACAGTCCAGACTTTGTTTCGGGTAAACTCTGGACTATCTCCCTTCAGGACACTTGCATTGCAGCGGAGGAGGAGCATGGAGGAATATTACAAGGTTTTTGTGTAGTTTTATGGACGTTTTTGTATCGGTCCATATTGACTCTCATATAAAGTTTTCGTCGGACTACGAACCGGCCTCCCGGGTCTCCAGATGCACTTTGAGGAAGTATTCATCAGCATGACTAAATTTAATTTTTTGATGAACTATTCCTTTAATGTAGTGGTTATTATGTTAGAGGGTTGAGACTGTGTGACCAGTTCAATTAAGGTTGAAGTGACTTAATTTATTGTAGATACTGAGTTTTCCAGGTTGTCAGTAAACGTGTCTTACTGTATGATTATGAATTTCATTTTTTGGTGAACTATTCCTTTAATGTCTGATACAACACAATATGATAGTTCGGTTTAATAATTTAATTTCTTAAATTCTAAAAGAAAAGTTCCCAGTCCAACCCACCACACCACCGTGTTCACACATGTTCTTCATGCAGCTCATTATGTTTCTCCACAACAACCTGATGATTAACATTAATGTCAGCGCGTGTGACGTGAGCAGGTTTTTTAATAATTCACGTCGTCGCAGGTGAAAATGTGTTTATGTGTGTGTGTCATCTGTGTACACACCGGGGACTTTGGCGGGCGCACTGTCCTTTAGCTCCTGGGATGACTCATAACCATGCGTGCCTGTTTGTGCCTGTGTGTGTGTGTGTGTGTTGTTCCCTCCAATTACACTCCTTTCATCTGTCTAATTATCAAAATTAGAAATGGAATATTCTATGCATCCTCAGTCCTTGTATGTGCACAAACAACACACGTACACACACGCACGCTTCTCCTCAGTATTGAGAGGGTGAGTCAGGCCTCTGAAGCTCTAAATCTGTCTACACTGACCCACTCGTCTTAAAGCACCACTCCAGAGAGCTCGCTCCACGTCCTGCATCTCAAATCCCTCTGTCTTACTCTCACACTCCTCTATCATCACTTCTTCTTCTTCTTCTTCTTCTGTCATTAGTGTCTTTAAAACTGAGCCACCGATGATGACTTTGTCGTTTGACACTCTTTAATTTCCAGCGATATCTTTTTAATGCATTCTCAGCAGCAGCAGCACATCATCATCTCCTGTGCTGATGAGTTGCTGACTTTTCTTTTTTCTTTTCTTTCTTTTTGCATTTAAAGTAACTCTTATTTCCGAGTAGCAGGATATTTACATTTACACCTCGAGTCGGCTGCGCTGCAAGTTTTAATACAGTTTGAGGTCAATATGTAGGTGAACGTTGAAAGCAGTCTCTCAAACAAAAGAGAGTAGAGTACTTATTTACTACAAGTGAAGTGAAGTGTCTGCTAGAAATTCTTTTTTAAATAATGGGCCATTATGCAGCTGTAATGTCTGTTGTGTTACAGCATTTTACAATAGATTTGGGTCAGTTATCACCACAGAGGTAGAAGAAATCTGTGTCAAACCACAGTGGTTCAGCACTGAAATTTAATAACTGTTATATACTGTATATTTTAAGAGAGTTTATCCAATAGCAGAAGAAGTGCGCATTTTCAGTAAAAGTCAGTATTTTAAAGATAAATCGGGATTATACATCCATTTTAATGTATTTAATATACTGCATATTATAATATACAGTGCTTCATTTCTTGCCACATGGTTTGGTTTTATTTAAGACTCCAAACCTCACTGAATAATGGATTCGATCAAATCTTGAAAATGGGTTGTTCAATTAGATCACGTAATCCAATTTTGGCTATAATGGATCCAACCCTCAGTTTGTGTTGTTCGAAACTTGTTAGTAGGATCGGGAAAACTTTGCTCCAAAAGAACAGGATTATTCTGATCACAGAAGTTAGGTTAGATTTCAGGAACAAAATTTGATTTAGATTAAATTCAAACTGGTCAAATAAACAATATTTATAATGTAGTATATATACATTTATTGATTCATATTTTAAACCATTAAAGTGATTATAAATAAAGTTAACTTTTGAATATTCTACAACTAAAAAACATTTCCCCAAACTGAATTTAATGTAGTTTGAAATTTGATCAACTGTAATTGTGATGCACAGTCCCATCTAGAGTATCATTATCTGGATTTGGTAATCTTGAAAGGTTTGGATCTGGATCAGACTCCAATCCAACTTTTCTTTGAACAACTGGGATAAAATTAAGACGGATTACATCAACCTGGTAAGCAAAAAAAAAGGGAGGGATTTCAAAATCCGGATAATTTTTATCCAGATTACACCTTTTAAACAACCGGGCCCTGATGATGTCACTTCCTGTGCTCCCGTACAGCTCACCCAGAAGGACACTCTGGTGACGTTGCTGGACAACCGGACGTGGGCCAAACAAGGCATCGCAGAGGAGTTCGACTACATCGGAAACTCTGCGGCCTGGAAACACCCGCAGGTCAACGTCTTCGTCACCCTGGTCCTCTTCATCGTCATGAAGGTAGGTTTTAAACGGACAGCGGTATACAGTATATATCATACACTCTTAGAAATAAGGGTTCCAAAAGGGTTTTTCGAGGGTTCTTGGTAACACTAAATATACTCAAGCGTACTGTGTGCGTAATGTGAGCAGCGCGGACTCAGTGCGCACTGTCCGCGAACGTTTGAGCTTTCATAGTTGGGCGTACGGCGTCACAATAAAAACAGGTCGATGTGAAGATTTCCCGCCGAGCAGTCTATTGTGTGACACCGAGTACGCGTACGTGGAGTACGCACGGTCGTAAATACTGAACTTTGCGCACGCATTGAGTACACCTCGAGTACGCACGGATGTCCGCGGACACATGTACATCCGAGTATGTGGGGGCCTAAAGGGTTCCAGTAAAAGGGTTCTTGGTGGAACTCCCTGTGTGGGTTCTAGATGAAACCGTAAGATATTTTCTGGATGAAACCCCCAGTAAGGCTTCTGGGTGAAACCAATACGCCATAAAAGGGATTTTTGTAGAAGCTCTCATTGGGGGTTCTAGGTGTAACCTTTCACAGATGGTTCTAGGTATAACCCTTTATGTTGGGTTCAAGGTAGAACCCTCCAAAAGAAAAGGGTGCTCCAATGAGGACAAGCCAAAGAACCTTATATGGTTCTACATAGTACCTTTATTTCTAAGAGTGTACAGTACAGCAGAGCCCAATACGCTGCAGTCATAGAGGCGTACATCAAGGCTGCTGGAGGTGTTTTGAGTGTCGGGAAAATATTTCTGAGGTTAAAAGCAAAAAAGCTTCAGTCTAAACTCTGGGGATCCCAGGTGAGTTGATTCAGCCGAGGTCAGAGACTTGAGGGGGAGGTGCAGTGAAAGCATCAGCACCTGGCTCAACTCCCCCGAGTCACAGAGGAGAAGAGGAGAAAAAACATAAAGTAGTGGATCCACAAAGTCGCTCTGCTCTCGTAGCCTGATGAGCAGCTACTGTTTGGTGGAGAAAAAGAGCTGTGATTACATAGTTTTGTTTTTTTTATGTAACCTTTATTCAGGCCGGTCCGTTCAGATGAAATGAAATGAAATGTCATCTCCAAACACAAAAAACAAAAGGTTGTAAATCTCCTAGCACCGCATCAAGAGCAGTACAGTGTGTGTTTGTGTGTGAGAGGGAGTGTGAGTGTAGGTAAAGTACATCAAGAGAGCCCAAAAGTGTAAGTGGGTGCAGAATAGAGTGCTGTCGGTGTGTGTGTGTGTGTAGGCAGCCGGCTGCAGCCAGACTCAGGGAAATAATTTTTAAAATGTGTTTTCTGAACTGAATCTGTTACTGTCCTTGACATTGTCAGGAGTTTATTTGCAGTGAAAGTATTTACGTATGTGTGGGGTTTGTTTTATCGACTTACCGTACGTTGCACAGTCGGTTGAGAAAGTGTCACAAGTGTCACTTATTTCCTAACATTATAAACTCATAACTTCACGACAAAACAGCATCATTTGAAGTTATTGATGCCAACCTGTGGCAGCTCCCACTTCGACTAGCAGAACTACATTAAATAATAATGTTTCCAAAAAAAAAAAAAAGTCATAAATTGACAGCGACGCTCATGGCTAGAAAATAAAAAATAATGGCTATTAACTCACAGCTTGGGGGCTATGAGGAAATATTGATTCCATTAAGGTTCAATTTGGAATTTACCACCTGAAAGTCTGACTATTAATCATAATATGGTGAGATTAGGGTTACAGTCTTCCTCTTAGTTAATATGAGGGCTCAGAAATACATTATTATATTGATATATTAACATTATTAAGTCTCTTTTTCTGTCCTTTACTAAAACATCTCAATTACTTAATGACTCTAACTCTGTTTTTTAGCATCTACCATTATCTACTCATTTCAACAGAAGCTACACAGTCACTTTAAAGCACCTATAGTACATACATTATAGACTCATTTACAGTATTTTTTCTTCTATTAGTTTCCTCTGTGTTTTGTTATCTAGCAGGTTTTTCCTCTTTTTCTTTAATTTCACCACTTGGAGTCTCCAAAGTCAAATATTTTCAACTTGTGCTCATCGGTTCTTTAATGTCAAACCAAACAAACTGATGTGGATTAATGAAGCAAACATGGCACTTACTGTACTGCACACCTTCTCCTTTTAATAGATAGATGAAGAGGATTACTGTACTGTAACTACACTTCACATAACAACAAATAACTTTAGAAAAAAAAAAGATCCTTCCACAGATAAGTTGAACGCCTGCCAAGCAACCTGGAGTTGCAGCAGCAGCAGCAGCAGCAACGTGAAACGAGCTCCCACCGTTACCCGGAGGCTCCGGTTTCAGCGTTATGTAAGCACAGGAGCTGATGGAGTGACGGCGTGCGCTGCCGTTAATGTAACAGAACAGACTCGCTGTCTCTTTTGTCTTTGGGTCTGAACGGCACAACAGAGGACGTCTCGTCTGTCTCGGCCTTTTTGTCTGTCATGAATTAGAAAAACTGAATGTCAAAAAAAAATTTTGATGACTTAATGAAGCGGGAAGCTGCACTGAGTCAACTGTTTATGATGAAACCCAGCTGTACGCTCTGTGTGTGCGTTAGTATGTGTGTTATTGTGTGTGTGTGGTTTGCCCTTCAGCAAAAAAATCATCTGATGGCTTTACTCTCAGCGTGACGTCTAACACACAGAGGGTGTGTGTGCATGTTCTTGCATTTATGCAGGTACACGGTTACAAAAGACAGATGCAGCGATGACTATAATGTGACACACTGTACAACACAAACGCGCACACACACACAGACATATGTGTATACCCACTTTTCTAACTTTAATCATCCACCTGCACAAATGTCATCAAGCTGCTCTCAACGTCTGTGGGCATGCGCTGAATCTTGTCCTCTCTCTATCACATACACACACTTACAGACGCACACACGCACACACACATACAAACTCTTATGACACACACACAGCATTCAAAGTCAGGCTGTAATGGCTCTGTCTAATTACAGCCTTTGGTTTTCCTGGATTCAGCCTGGTGATTTTCAAAAGGGGTGATTGCTCTCTCCTTTTCCCTCTCGGTAATGAATGGTTCTTTTATTCCACTTGGCAGCCATCTTGTCTTGTTGCTTCTTTTCATGCCCAAAACTTGACGAAGCCCCTCCAGCCCCCACCCACCCACCCACTTCGCTCCCCATCCCAGCTGCTGAACTTTTCAAAATAGAGGTGCATTGCAATGCAAAGTTCTCATTAGCAGGTTGGCTAATTAAGCTGCTAGGAATAGTTTAATTACATGTGGTTTTAAACAGCATCAAACGAGACACCAGGACAGAATTAGCAAAAATTAACTCTTGGATTCACTGTAAACACTTCCTGATGGAGTAATATAACATGTTTGCCCCACATAATTTAAAAAAAGAAACAGATATTTGTAAAACTTTAACTATATCACTCACTCACTCAGTCACAGACACTTGCAGGAATTTAATGCTGCAAGAAGTGAAAAGTTAAAAAAAATCACTGCACCTGTCCTGAGAGTTTTTGTGTGTCTGCAGCTTCATAACACACTTGAAATCTTACACACGTAAACCTGCAAGCTAATGCATGCTGTGTTGTTCAATGCTATTTTTAGTGGTGTGCAATTATGCACATCAACAGCTTTTTGTGAGGAACAGCTTTATTAATACAGGTGTGTTTCTGAGTGTTTGTCTGTGTGTGTGCATCTCCTCTAGCCTGAGTGAGTCCTCTGTTATCTGTGTGTGTGTATGTATGTGTGTGTGTAAGAGTGACAGGGAGCTGGCGGGACTGTAATTGGAGCGGGAATAGAAGAAGGGCCCCTGAGGGTCCCTCAAGGCCCCCAGGCGATAGACTGTCCTCTGAATGTGACACGCTGAAGCACATGAGCGTCCCAAATGACTGACGAATTAAATAGAATATAAATGTCCTGGATAGTGCGTCACAACTGATAGGATACCCTTGACCTGAGTATCCTTCACTTCTCCCTGCTACTGCACTTATGTTTTAGTGTTTTGGTTTGTCCCCCACCCCTTCTCTAGTTTCCCTTTTTAGTATTATCTATTTTTAGCCCATTTCTGATACTGAAGCTTTGACTTATACAGTATGTTGAACTACAGTTAGTCATAACTGACTGATCAATAAGTTGTAGAAGTTCATGCTTGTATTTAGCCAGTTGCATGCAAAGTGCTAAGTGTTTATCTTTTTCCCCCACCAATTGGAGCAGTAACTTGTCACAACTAAAAACAGCCACAAAAGAAATGGATTAAACATTAGTGTTCATCTGTTCTACTGTTAGCATGTCTGGCTAACTAGTTACACAAAAAGACGCTTTCTTCAAGACATCCACAGTGATTTAGACTATCTAGTCAACCCCAGTTCTGGATGCTATCGCTATAGAGATGCTGGAGAATAGGCCTAGAGAGGCCAGTGTTGCCTCAGTAAGCAAAGTCGCTATTGGCTGTAAGTTAGTTTGAATTGGCTGTAAAAGTCGCTAGCAGTCGCAAAATGCAGCGGAGACAGCTCTGTGACACTACTGTGTAGGCTGACAACCAGTGAGTGCTCACGGCAGCGCCGCTTCTCGTTGAAAACAGCTGTAATAATGTGCTTTCAGGTCCAGAAACGTTTGTAATATCACTGGAAAAAGTCGCTAGATTTGTCGCTAGTCGCTTTTGACAAAAAAAGTCGCCAAGAGGGTTTGGAAAGTCGCCAGATTTAGCGAGAAAGTCGCCAAGTTGGCAGCACTGAGAGAGGCTATAGCATTGGAGAGGTGGCTAACTTTAGTGGCTGTCTATTAGACACTTGACGAACACATTGGTTAGTTTTAATGCTAAAAGCTTTCATAGGCTACAAGCAATTAGCAAGAAACTTTAGCTTCTGTAGCTATTTTGGCCTGATTTTATTGCTGTATAGGCAATGTATACATTTTTTTAAAACATGGTTCTCATATACGTCAAGACATTAGAAAGTCAGTGACCATTAGAAAGTTTTCAACCACATTATATAATTACGTTAAGTAGCTGCTAGCAAGAGTCGTTGTTTCTATCATCATAGCTAGCTGCCTTGAAACCAGCTTTTGTCCACCACTAAGAGAAAGAAAGAAAGAAAGAAAGAAAGAAAGAAAGAAAGAAAGAACATCATTTGCGCGGTAAATCTGCCATCATGATCATTGTAAACTGAACAGTACAGAAATATTGAGAGATGATTGAAGCAGTGTGTGGCAACGTCTCTTGGCTTAGTAGCAATTAACATGAAAGTCCACACTAAAGAGTCGTGTCAAGAATTTTAAATTAAAAAGATATTAGATGCATTATAAGTAATCCATGTAGTGTTGATTAAAAAGAATCTGTAATTAATACGCAGTTAATCTAACTGCATCAAACAGTATCTCATTCCTCTGGGCTGATATTCACCTGAATTTAACCTGGTCGGCTTCTGTTTCTTCCCGAAGCGTTACTGCAGGATCAGGTGCTCCAGTACTTATTAAGCCGTACAGCAGCTCATGTCTTTAAATATTAAAATTGTAACCTCGAGTGCGCAGCTCAGCAGAAATTGCATTGACAGATACATTTATTCAGCTTAAGGAATTACAGTGAAACATTCTGCCAAGGTCACGATACGAGTGTTTTCTGATTCGTCTCTTCTGTGGTTAAGGTCTGGTCGGATGTCGGTCTCTATCTGCTTTATGACATTTTCTATTAGCGATATGGTCGTAGTTAATAAGCAATAAGACTCTTTTGTTGTTAGAGGTCACCATGAACCAGTCACCCACGCAGACCTTTTGCAGTCTTTGCATAAACAGAGGTGAGAACAGTCTGCCCGATTAAACTAACAATCAAATATAAAGATGCAGCTTTTTTTCCTATTCACACTCCATTAAACATCCTCAGCTCTTGCAGCTCTCAGACTTTGACGGCCGTCTCTTGTTTCTTGTTCAGCGCCGGTCACCAGCTGCAGAAGAAAAATCTTGTACAGACTTGAGTCATAATGTAAAAAAAGGAAAAACGTGTTACGTAACAACACTGGTTCTTACTTGATTACCGGCGAGGAAATTAACGGTTCGTAACTCTGGTAATTTGCATAATCATTTGTCCTGATTTGTCCATTTGCAACCACCCTCGCTTAAATCCCCATCAGTCATATTGGTTTGTTCCGGCTGCGTAATTGTCTCCAGCCTTTTGGCACTAGACACTAACGATTCCTCCTACAACAGAATCTGGCCTTTGTCCAGCTCTCTTTAACCGGATTGATAGTTGATGCAATGGGATTAACCGGAGTCTTCCCTCAACATCCGCTAAGTTTTGATTTATCGAGAGTGATGGTGGGTTGCACACACTTTACTCATTTGAGTCACATCCAAAGATCTCTGGAGACTTTCCCCATTCATTACAGAGCTGGTGATAGTTGTGTTCCCGTAAAAAAAAAGCTCAGACTCTTGAATCTTTCTTTGACTTCTTTAGTGTCGTCTTCACTTTCAACAATTTCTAACCAGTATTGGAAACTTTTAAGGGGGGAAAACACCATCAAATGCTTTGACAAAACACTCTCCCTGTAGCTACCGATGCTTTAAAACAGAACCATAAATTCAGCTTCAGAAATAACTCCCTTTTCCTTTATCACCCTGACAGTTTGTATTAACTGCAGAAAGGCTGCCGGAGCTCCAGCAGTATCTTAAATGTGTATCCAGAGGCCGATGAGAGAATTAGAGGAAGTGCTAAAGATGGAGGCCGCTTTATTAATGAAGCAAATTGCTAATTTAGCTTCATATCATGCATTTAATTTAAAGGTTAAGACAAACTTTCTCTGTGCAAGTATGTGAAGCTCTTACAGTACCAACTTGGAACGTGACGCACCAAACATTGATGCTAATTAGAGTAGATTTAATAATAAAGGTTGAAGGGTTTCTCGGGTTTCTTTGTTTGAACTTAAAGGCCCAGTATGCGATATTTTTGGCTTTTAATTATCAAAAATCAAATATGTCTTTCATAAATACGTATTTCACTGAAGTGGAATCGCGCCCGCATACAAACGAGCGCTTTCTCGTACCTTAGATTGAGTTGTTACAAGTCGTTACAAACATACAGGGGGGGGTTCACCGAACCTTCTCTGCCATGTTGAATCGCCATGTTTTACATTCAGTGTCACCGCGGCCATAGTTAACCACAAACTCATCTCACCGGACCTCCTCGTCTCGGGGAGAAAGTTTTCCAGACAGTGCCTGTTAAAACTGTCACCGCCGTGTAGGTTGGTGTGAGGAAGGACGGAGGCACTGGTGTTGCCTTCAGGTGCAGTCAGACACCTGAATGACGCCGTGAGTGACGCCGTCGGCAAACCAGCTGGATGTTATTTTACTCGACGAGAGAAAGACGGTAAAACGTGGGTCAGGTAAACAATACGACGTTACCATGACAACATATTGTCACGCCGGTATTGTTTTGCCTGGTGCTGGCGGACCGTTTGTTTACATAGAGGCTTGTTTATCCTGTTACATGCAGTGTCTGTTGTTTTTCTAACTTCTGCCCGAGTTTACATAAACGCAACAGCAAGAATACGTGCCGACATGCAACCGCACCGCTAGATGGGGGTAAATCTCACATACTGGGGCTTTAAGCCCAATGTTTGAATCCAGCTGAAATTATATTTAAAAAGGACTCTGTTATTATATTAGCTCAGCAAATACGTTTCTAATCACGTCTGCTGATGAAAGCTTTGTCGAATGTTTTGACTGAATTTAATTATTTTTCCCCTCTAAAATAGTTTAGCCCTGGAGCAGCTCTATAACTTACACTGCAAGTCTCATTAAAGCTACCGTCAGGATTCATGTGGCTCATTAACTAATTTTTAATGGGATTTTAATGCAGGAGGTTTTCGTGTAAAAGAGGTTTCCGTGTCCGCTGCCTCGCCGTCGTGTGTAGGGTTTGAAACCGACAACCCCGGCGTTGACAACAAGTCAAGTCTTTGGCTCGCGTTTGTTCCCACGAGTCCTCCGGCTTCCTCCGGTGGTTTCGTCGAAGTCCTCCTTCAGCTGGAGGTCACAGATCCTCATAAATTTTGATGGTTGTGCGCTACCTCAGTGAGATGTACACTTAGTAGATTACATTAGATTAGATTAGATGAAAAATTAATGATTCCTCCAGGGGAAAGTGAGTCATTGCTGCCGCAAAGAATTGGATAAAGCAATAGCAAGGAGGATATAAATAGTAATAGAGCAAATAAAGGGCAAAGAAATATGTCCGGAAAATGCTAATGCGTCTCGTCAAAAGCGATCAGCGCTCAATTAGGCTGTGATGCCATGTCAATCAGGACCGTCCTTCTGCTTGTTTCCTGTCATGGTGAATGTCCTGCAGACTCCAGCTCTCGAAGACCTTGTAAACTCCAACAGGAGTTTCTGCAGGACCAGGTTACGACCTTGTAAACACACTTCACCTATCGAGTTATACATCAGGTCATGCTGATTCTCAGATGACTCAGAGTCTGGTGCAAATGCATTTTGTTCTTTTTTTTTACGTCATTGTATAGACAAATTGTCAGGCTGTTTTTATCCTTCTTGCACATTCAGACTCAGAGTATAGTTGATGTTGTACCTACTGTTGTTGATATATAAACCGTGCAGGGAGCAGAGTCAAGGTTGCGGTGACTCGCTTCCCGTCCACATTTTTTATGACAACCACAGTATAATAATATACAAGTGTATGAAAGTGCAGGGAAGCACATTGTGTTATTGAAGTAATGGCACAAAGTCAGTGTGACTTCATCACCGAGGCCACCGTGGAGGGGAGAGCATCAGCATTCACAGGAGACCCCACTCAAATGTCACGCACTGGATGTTGTTTCTTATATGTAAATGACGCACAGTGTGGTTTTACATAATGTACAGTATGTCAGCGGGATGATAATACATAATTATGTCCCAGATTGGCAACAAAAAAAAAAAAAAAGGGGGAGATCAGCAAGAGCTTAACCAGAGCTATTCTTTTCCGAAATTAGCATACATCCATCTTTTGGATGGGATTTCTAGTGTGGGCTCATCAGTTTATAACATATAGCATACACAGGATTTATTAAAATACAGTTTTGATTGACATTTATTCATACTAGTCCAACTATTAACTATTTAACCACCAAGAAAAACACAGATACTTAGCTATAGTTAATATAAAAAGAAAAATATTGCATAAACAAGACAAGACATTTATTTATATAGCGCATTTCATACCAAGGCAAGAACAGTAACTCGTACCTATTTACTTTGCAGAATAAGATTTTGTGCATAAAACACTTCATTATCTCTTTGTCAAATAAGAGACACTGTTACAAATTGAACTACATAGCACAGTATATTTAACCTTGACCTGCTACAATAAGTGCTGCATACTTATATATGATATATATGCTAATCCAGTACATTATTATGCTATAATATATACAGTATACACTTAAATAAAATTACATCCAGGAATGGGAAATTTTGCATAATGAGCAGATGATACCACTGCAGTGTGTTGTTACCACTGAGTAACACTAAGCATTAATACACGTGGACCTAAATTTCCAGCCAGTACAGAGGGGAATTGAGTCTTTATTGCCATTAGTGCATCTCCATGGCAACCTGGAGACGTCCAGGAGGAGGAGGAGGAGAGCAGAGCCGTGGGGGTCAGCCGGCGTTTCGCTTTGCAGACGGCGGGTGATCGGCCTCAGCCTGGTCGTCCTGTCACACTCACCTGTGTTCAAGTGGCTCTGAGTGACACAGTGTTGTTATGAGTAAACAACAAGCAGCTGGTTCAGATTACACTGTCATCTGCATCACCAGCAGCATGTGGGATCTCCTCTCTGTCATCACAGGCAGCATGCTTTAAATGCAGAAAATTCACAATTTATTCTTTTTTTTTTCATGTGTACAGTCACACCATCTTCTGACAGAGTAAATATAGGTACATGTTGATGTATATAAAGGCATAGTTCAACATTTTGGCAAATTGGCCCATTGCCATAATCCCTATAGTCATAGCAGTAGGTTTATTACCTTTAATTGTCGGTGCAAGCTATTTTTAGAACGGCAGAGCAGAGCTGTGAGCTGCTCAGAGCTACGCTACGGAGGCTAATGAGATTTCTTGGTTTCCCTCATCAAACTCATCAAATACACAATCCAACAACTCCACAACACTGGTGACCTGACAATAACACAACGTTACCACACAGAGTTGTTTTAGAGGCAAATTCATGCAAAACCGCTGTTCCCGTCAGGGGTGGTTTTTCAGCAATCAGTCTCTGCATTTCCCTCGAAAACAACTCCATCTTGTAACGTTGTGTTATTATCTCATAGTGTGGTGAATGTGCAGGTCACAACTTGTCCACCAGAGCGTTTTGGAGTTGTTGGATTGTGTATTTGATGAGTCTGATGAGGGAAACCAAGAAATCCCATGAGCCTCCGTAGCGCAGCTCTGAGCAGCTCATGGCTCTGCTCCACCATTCTAAAAAATAGCTTGCACCAACAATTAAAGGTAACGAACCAACTGCTAAGACCATAGGGATTATGGCAATGGGCCAGTTTGCCAAAATGTTGAACTATCCCTTTAAATACAACAGTGGGAGCTGGGGGTTGTCCTCTTTACTGTCCAGCAACACCCTAATTTTCCTAATTTTTCAACATTTATCCACTCTGTAGACTGATTTGAAAAGCCCAGGCCTTTAGTATTTGCACAAATCTATAAAGAAAACTAAAATATATCTTGTTTAACACATTTTTATGTGTTGTTATGATCTGCTGATCTACAGAGGTTGGATCTTTGTGTCTTTTTCTATTATCTACTAATATTTTCTGCTTCAGCTCATGCAGTCTATAAGAGAGAGACAAATAGAATAATAAAAGACCTTTTTCTTATCGAACAGTGCACCATTAAACAGCTACAACCCCTATATTATCCTATTATATATTATGCTTTTTTGTATTATGTTGATAGCTTTTATTGTAGCAGCACATCAGGACTTTATAGTTTGCTAGATGAGATTTTTAATCACATGTATTGTTACACATCTGTACGACTTAGTTAACGTCGTTGCGACACACTGTGAGGATGAGCTAACTGTCCTGTGGGCGCGAACATCTGTGAACAGCTGCTGCTCTCAGTTTCTGTGGAGTTTATGGGCAAACTGTAAAATTTACAGCTGGATCAGACTCCGTTGTTCTTTAGCTCAGTGTGGGTTTTAGACGTTCTGTCCCACGGCGTCACTTGGGGGGCGCAAACACACACTTGCCGCCGAGTTCATGGCCTCTGTAATAAAGTTAAGCTCGTGTTATGAGTTCCTTGATCCTTTAAATCTTTCTGGCTCTTATGAACGCTGTAGAGAAAGAGAGGGAACAAGAGAGGAAGGAGGAGAGAGAGATGAAGAGACAGACAGTAGAAGAGAAGTGAAAAGAATTATCACAATGACTGTCTCATCGTCCCACGAGGCTTATTTTGTCTATTCAACTGGTTGTGCGTCTGTTACACTCTGTGATGTTCAGCGCCGAGTCTGTGTCGCAGTAGGTGTGCGTGTGAACACCTACGCACATACTGTATGTGTGTGTGTGTGTGTGTGTGTGTGTGTGTGTGTGTGTGTGTGTGCACTGTTGTTACTATCTATGAGGGGACTTCGGCGTCGTTACACATTCACCAACAGGGGACCGTGCAGCAAACAGGGGACATTTTTTAGGTCCCCTGTTTGACATGCTTTAAATCAAGTTAAAATCATGTGAAAACCCTTCTGGTTAATTTTTTCAACTTTTGCCAAGAGGGGACCTGAGTGTGTGTGTGTGTAAAATACCATATTCAGCAGTGCCCCGGCAGGCTGGAGCAGGGTTTTTAATGGCTCATTCACACACCATTCACACACGTCGTTTCTTACACTCCACCAAGGTGTGAACGACTTGCAGACCCAGCAGCCTTTCAGACTGTAGAGAGGCTATCAAACAGGCTCCTTAGTGCACAAACCACTACCTTGAAACATTATTTGTTATTCTTTGTAACAAAATATAACGGTTCGGTTTTCATGGATGTCTTAAGTTTAAACTCACTACTGTATTACGTATAATAGAAATTTTAAAATATTGAAACAATTTAACATCCATAACTATGTTAGAATTAAGATTCATTCAGTCATTTAGATCATTTCTGTTGAATTCTGATCAAACATTAACAATAATTGACCTTCCTATTGTTGCTTGTTCAGTTTTTTTGAGCACAGGGTTTCAATTTTACAATGTGTTCTCAATCTGTATTAATAGGAATTATTAGTTGATTTACATTGCAGAAAAAGGTCCACACTTGGTTTATATGGAGTGACAGGGGCCCACTGTTGGTTGGTGCACAATGACACAAGTTCCCACTTAGTTAGCATGGAGTGACATACACACTCCATCATGTATGAATAAGAAAGAAATAGAAAATAAATAAATGCAAATTTTATAGAAAAATAAAAGTGATAGTTCTTAAGAGATTTTTTTCATCAAAACTTAACACAAACATTTCTAATAAAATAGCACCAATAATGTTGTAATTATGTTTTAAATGTAGGGTGTACTACTGCAACATACATTTCTACTGTCTGCAATTCTTTTAATAGAGGGTTTTAGGGTTTATGGTAATCTTAATGTCCTCGCATCATAAATTTGTATTCATAAGGATGTATTTTATTTGCTGTTTTACATTACAGAAAAAGGTCCACACTTGGTCCATATGGAATGACGGGGGCCCACTGTTGGTTGGTGCACAATGACACAAGTTCCCACTTAGTTAGCATGGAGTGACATACACACTCCATCATGTATGAATAAGAAAGAAATAAGCAGAAGTGATAGTTTTTAAGAGATTTTTTTCATCAAAACTTAACACAAACATTTCTAATAAAGTAGCACCAATAATGTTGTAATTATTTTTAAATGTACGGTGTACTACTGCAACACACATCTCTACAGTCTTTATTTTCCTTGACTGCATTGTTGTTGTAGGAAAAATACTTGAATTAAAACTAAGGGTTTTAGGTCATTTTAATGCACTTGCATCATGAATCTGTATTCATAAGGATGTATTTTATTTGCTGTTTTACATTACAGTAAAAGGTCCACACTTGGTCCATATGGAATGACAGGGGTCCACTGTTGGCTGGTACATAATGACACAGGTTCCCACTGAGATAGCACGGAGCGACATACACACTCCAGCATGGGTGGATAAGCAGACATTAGATTAATGTATAAGTTTTAAGATACATTTTAATCTAAATTTAATACAAACATTTGTAATTATTAATACACAACACAAACTCGCAAACACACATAAAGTAGCACTGGTAAAGTTGTCATTATAGTGTTTTTTTAAACATGGAGGGAAAACTCAACGGCAACCTATCATGATACTTAAGGGAATAGTTCAGTTATTGATATGGATCAACAATAAAACATGTATGGGAAAATAAAGGAGGAGCTGAGGGGTCATCAGCTTGTCTGAGATACAAGGGATAATTCTTCTAGAGGATGGATTAACCTGACTAAGTAATATGATAAACTACTGCAGCACACTTTTCTACAGTCTATTAAGTTTTCTGATCTACTGCAGTTTCATACTCCTTGACTGCATTCTTGTCATGAGAAAACTACTTTAAATAACTCAACTCAGGATTCAACATGGTGTGATGGCCTAGAGCCACAAAGTGTTATTCTGTGGTCACCTAATATCCCATATAGCCTACTGAAGATGACGCTCTATGAGGGCCACAGACTTCTACTTTTTAAAAGTGCATGGTTTAAATCAATTTGAATGTACTTGCATCCTAAATCTATATTAATAGGAATGCATTTTACTTATTGTTTTGCCTCGCAGAAGAAAATGTCCACTCTTGGTTTATATGAAATGACAGGGGTCCACCGTTGGCTGGTACATAATGACACAGGTTCCCACTGAGATAGCACGGAGCGACATACACACTCCAGCATGGGTGGATAAGCAGACATTAGATTAATGTATAAGTTTTAAGATACATTTTAATCTAAATTTAATACAAACATTTGTAATTGTTAATACACAACACAAACTCGGGAAAAGGGAAAACTCAATGGCAACCTGTCATGATACTTAAGGGTATATTTTAGTTATTGACATTTATGGATTCAACATGGTGTGATGGCCCAGAGCCATGTGTTATTCTGTGGTCACCTAATATCCCATATACAGTAGATAACGCTCTATGAGGGCCACATTGTTGTACTGTGCTAGTGGAAACGCGCCATTAGATAGCACGGAGCGACATCCACACTCCAGTTTTAATAAACATTTTAAATCTAAATTTAATACATTTTGCAGATGGGTTTAAGAATCTGTACTAATGGTATTGATGCCATGCATAGCTGTATGCCTCTTGCTGTACTGTTATTAGGCTAATTGCTTGTTGTTGTGAATATCATACTATTGGGGAACACTGGTGTGGTACAAGGAGTGTTTGCCAGCCATGGAGATGTTGTTGACATCTAAACTGTCAATGTCGAATCTGAAGAGTTACAGCTATACCCTGACCTTATGTGGCTATAGGCCTAATGTAAAGTATAATACAGTTGTTCTCACAGTAAAAAGAGGTATCTTGTGGAGTCTATTATTATATTGTCTTGATGTTGTCTTAGTACTGCTGAAAGGTTAACTGTTAGGACTGAAAGTGTGACAATTGTTAAAAGTTGAGAGCATTCATTCAAAATTAAGAAGAGTAAGTAAAATGTAATCGAATGTAATTAGTTACATTACTTTGATGAAATAATTGAAATATTTAACTTACACTACTATTACATTTTCAACAGGGTAACTTGTAATTGTAATCAACTATATTTCCAAAGTAATCTTCCCAACACTGCAATCAAAGTGGTACTGATATATGACAATTTGATATCTGTGGGAAAATACAGAGGGAATGGGGAATCATCAGTTAGTCAGAGATACAAGGGATACTTCATTCAGAGGATGGATTAATCTCACAAAGTCCCTATATTAAACTATTGCCACACACATCGCTACAGTCTATTCATTTTTCACTGAGAAAAGCATGTGATTTCAATCAAGCATGGAGTGACATACACCCTCCAGTATGTATGAATGAGAAAAAATAAGAAAAATTGATAGCTCTAATGGGGAAACTTTCATTAAGACTTAATACAAACATTTCTAATGAAGTTGCATTTGCACTTCTCTTTATGATCCTAACTCTAATGTAGAAATGTAGAACTGGCTTCTGTGAGAAGTGAGTGAACGGAGTGAGGGAATCTGTGCTAGACGACTTGTGTCAGTCCTTGGCGGCAGCGTGGGGGATGTCTTGTAGCTGACGATGGTCATTAGCAACTCTGAAGCCCAACCTGGAAATGACCAAGGTCTTACAAATGTTTTCTGGCAGAGAACGGTAGATCTTTTGGGGGTTATTTCATCCATACGCTGACTTTTTCCTGTATCTCTGACAATGTGATGAATCCTAATTTCTTATTCCATGTTAAGGTGTTGTTTCCAGACAGCATACTAGCAGACAATGGTAGCTCATATAAAGGCCCTGTCACAAAATATTATAACAGGGCATTACACACCTTCACAAAACTCATCAAAGAACTGACGATTCTTTACACAAAATGGAATATTGCTGGTACACCCACTCTTAACAGTTGCCAGAGAAGTTGAGTCACCAAAGGCCATAGGTTCGTGGGTAGCACATGGACAACCTGGGACCTGGGAATGCTTGTGTCTCAGTCGGTCTGATTTGGATATAAGATGTTGGCTGAAAGAAGGTAGAAACTGTGGAGCCCAACCTGAAAATGCCTAACGACCATCGTCAGCTACGACAAACCATCCCCCACACTGCCTACACTCAAGGACTGACACAGGTCATCTGGCACAGATTTAAACTCCATTCACTCACTTCTCAGATCCCTGTTCAACAACTCTACCTTAAAGTTAGGATCTGTGAAATACATGAGTCCTGGTGACTTAACTATTTCAATGTAGAGGAATGTTTTTTGTGTCCACATTGTAGACCGAAACCCCATATGTTTGACACTACTTAGAAAACTGTGTGTAAATGCAATGAAGTTGCTTTGCTTCCTACAACATGCACAAGGTTATACATAAATAGTAAGGAATGTACACACTTGTGTCTGGGTACTGAAACAAAAAAAGAATCATTAGGAAATAACTAAAATGTGTAACAAATGAGTCACTTAAAAAATAAACAATTAGGTAACACGTTTTGCCATCTTCTGAACACAATTCAATGAATTAGTTTATATTTCACTTCAGATGCTATGAATAAGGTTGTTGAATGTACAATCCACACATCCTGAAAGCAGTCAGACCTATTTCTGTACCAGTGTGAACTGAATACAACTTTTATTGTGTACTTTCCACTTAATGTAAACTTTCTGATTCTGTGCCAGTCCTGTACCTTTTGAGAACTTAAAACTAGGTTTCAATGTGTACACCAATTCCATCTATAGATGTGTATGACTATGTGATACAGTCTATAATATACAGAAAAAAAAACCCATAAACCATAAATTTAGCTTTTCATTTTTGTTGTGGACCAAAAACATTCAGACAGGTATACATGAACTCCAGTAGAGCTTATAGTTTGGAGAGTACAAATTTTGCAGTAGTTCAACAGTGGGTATTTTGGGGTTATTCCATCCATCTGATTTATCACCTGTATCTCTGGCAGTCTGATTAATATTAATTTCTGCTGCCATGTTTAGCTGTTGTTCCCAGACAATATTTCTACTGGCACACAATGGTAGATCCAAATATTACATTCACAAGGCATCACACACCTTTACAAAACTCATCAAATACTTGACATGGTAGATTATTGCTGGGACACCCATTCTTTACATGGCCAACCTAAGACTAGGGAATCCCAATGTCTCTCTTAGTCTGATTTGGAACATAAGATCTTGGCTGAAGGATGTTAGTCTTTTCCAGGTTGCGCCTCAGAGTTGCTAACGACCATCGTCAGCTACAAGAAACCATCCCCCACACTGCCGACAGTCAAGGACTGACACAAGTCGTCTGGCACAGATTTAAAACCCATTCACTCACTTCTCAGAAGCCAGTTCCACATTTAGAGTGGAGAGTATAGGTGGAGTTAGGATCTGTGAAATACAAGAGTGTTGATGACTTCACTACTTCAATGGAGAGGACTGTTTTTGTGTCCACATCATAGACTGAAGTCTAGGGGTGGATAGTACATAGATAGATAGTAAGGAATATAGCTTTTATATATTAGCTGGGTACTGAAACATTAAAAAAATCATTAGGAAGCAACCAAAATGTGTAACAAATCAATTACTGAATCAGAATGACATTCTACTATTTGTAGATTTATTGTGTGCTTTCCACTTAATGTAAACTCGCCAGTCCTTTGTAACAATACCTTTTGACAACCTTCAATTATATTTCCACACCAATTTGATCTATAAACATTAGGGGTGTAACGGTACATGTATTTGTATTGAACACAGGAAAATGCACAGGCTTATTCGTATTGAAGCGATTCGGTACGGGGCGTTCGGTTCGGCACAGCGTTGAGATTCGGTACAGAAGTTGTGTGTGTTTACAGTCTGCCTGCAGCTACACGTGCCGCCCGATGGTGGCTATCGCTAATGCTACCGCTAATGTTAATGCTTCCGCTAGCGAGTAAACAGACTTGAAGAGCCTTCCTGCTTGTAGGAAGAGTGGAGGTGAGGGCTGTGGCTCCTCTCTCCTCTCTATCTGTCTACCTGTCCCTCCGTCCGTCCGCCCGCCCGTCTTTCTCTCTCTCTGTCTGGCTGTGTCCATGAGCTCCCGGCACCTGTGGATCTGCTGCTGCAGATGCGGTAACAGCAGGCCACTACGCACTGTGCCATCGTGATGATCCGCGTTATTCATTCATTCATTTATTTTTTTTCACGGCCAAACGGTTGCATCGTCAGGCAGCTGTTGTGGCATTTGCCCACATTGCCCTATGGTCAGTCCGTTCACATGTAAAAAAAAAAAAATGTTGTGTGAGAAGTTTTTCTAATTCACATTTTATGTTAATTTGAGAATAATGTATTGAACTTATTAGGCAGCACTTTACAACAGTACATTTTTTTCACATTTTGTATAATGGTTTAAGTAGCTTTATATTTTATTCATACAGTTAAGTTTAATACGTTTATTTATATCAGGGACAATGCACATAACATTAGTAGGTGAGTAAAAGAATTACATTTGACTAAAACATACATTTGGTTTAGAAAAAAATCCTAATAAACAATAAGCAAAATTATGTTTTGCATTTGGTTCTCTTACTGTACCGTAAATGAACCGAACAGTGTGTAATATTCAGAACCCCCCCCCACAAATAAAGCTTTAGTTTGCATATTTTTGCCCACGACAAAAACGAAGACAGGTATTCATGAGTAGAAATTTGGGTTGCAATATACACTGCCCGTCCAAAAAAAGTCACACACTTTATATCAGTGGTCACATTGGACCACATTTCTTCTTTGAAGATGATGGTTCCCCACTATCCTTCCAGTTTTAAATTATGTGTTTGACAGTTCTTAAAGCAATGTTAGTCTCAGCAATCTCTTTAGATAGTTTTATTTGCTTGATTAACGTCAATAATTTGACCCTTGTGAAACACAATGACATCTTCTCCTCTACCACAGGATGCGTTTTCTGACATGGTTGTTTAGGAAATGAGACTGCAACAGTTAGGGTTAAATAAGTTGAATCATAGCTGAAACATAATCATACATGAAGTAATTATCCAATTGGAGGCTCTGACCTATTAAATGGTGACTTTTTTTTGGACAGTGTAGTTCAAAAGTGGTCTTTTTGGGGTTATTCCATCCACTAGCGGACTTATCTCCTTATTCTTTGTAAGGTAAACAATCCTCTAGGATGATAGTACAGTATTGCTTTCCTTATTGTATTCCCACATTTCAAAAAGTTAACGTCAACATTGCCACTTTGCTAAAAGAAATAACACTACAGATTAGATTGTATTTAGATTAGACCATTTTCTTCTGCCATTCAATTATCTTATTTCTTCTTTATTCACCCATGATGGAGTGTGTATGTCACTCCGTGCTATCTCAGTGGGAACCTGTGTCATTATGTACCAGCCAACGGTGGACCCCTGTCATTTCATACAAACCAAGAGTGGACATTTTCTTCTGCGAGGCAAAACAAAAAGTAAAATGCATTCCTATTAATATAGATTTAGGATGCAAGTACATTCAAATTGATTGAAACCATGCGCTTTTAAAAAGTAGAAGTCTGACAATGTGGCCCTTATAGAGCATCATCTACAGTAGGCTATATGGGATATTAGGTGACCACAGAATAGCACTTTGTGGCTCTAGGCCATCACACCATGTTGAATCCTTAGTTGAGTTATTTAAAGTAGTTTTCCCACGACGACAATGCAGTCAAGGAGTATGAAACTGCAGTAGATCAGAAAACTTGAGAGACTGTAGAAAAATGTGCTGCAGTAGTTTATCATATTACTTAGTCAGGTTAATCCATCCTCTAGAATAATTATCCCTTGTATCTCAGACAAGCTGATGACCCCTCAGCTCCTCCTTTATTTTCCCATACATGTTTTATTGTTGATCCATAAATGTCAATAACTGAAATATTCCCTTAAGTATCATGATAGGTTGCCATTGAGTTTTCACAGTGCACTCCATGTTAACAAAAAACTACAAGGACAACTTTACCAGTGGTACTTTGTGTGTTTGCGAGTTTGTGTTGTGTATTAATAATTACAAATGTTTGTTAATTTAGATTAAAATGTATCTTAAAACGTATACATTTATCTAATTTCTGCTTATCCACCCATGCTGGAGTGTGTATGTCGCTCCGTGCTATCTCAGTGGGAACCTGTGTCATTATGTACCAGCCAACAGTGGACCCCTGTCATTCCATATGGACCAAGTGTGGACCTTTTACTGTAATGTAAAACAGTAAATAAAATACATCCTTATGAATACAGATTCATGATGCAAGTACATTAAAATGACCTAAAACCCTTAGTTTTAATTCAAGTATTTTTCCTACAACAACAATGCAGTCAAGGAAAATAAAGACTGTAGAGATGTGTGTTGCAGTAGTACACTGTACATTTAAAAATAATTACAACATTATTGGTGCTACTTTATTAGAAATGTATGTGTTAAGTTTTGATGAAAAAAATCTCTTAAAAACTATCACTTTTGCTTATTTCTTTCTTATTCATACATGATGGAGTGTGTATGTCACTCCATGCTAACTAAGTGGGAACTTGTGTCATTGTGCACCAACCAACAGTGGGCCCCTGTCACTCCATATAAACCAAGTGTGGACCTTTTTATACAATGTAAATCAACTAAGTGTCACGATAGATTGCCCATGAGTTTTCACAGCACACCCCATGTTTAAAAAACAAAACAAAACACAATCACAACTTTACCAGTGCTACTTTACCCTAAGTGTGTTTTGTGTGGATTAGTAGTAATTAACAGTATTAATAGTAATAGTTACACATGTTTGAGTTAAATTTAGATTATATTAAAAATTAAAATTTAGCAATTTATCTAATTTCTGCTTATCCACCCATGCGTGGGTGTGTATGTCGCTCCGTGCTATCTCAGTGGGAACTTGTGTCATTATATACCAGCCAATGGTGGACCTTTGTCATTCCACATAAACCAAGTGTGGACCTTTTTTCTCCAATGCAAAACAATAAATAAAATGCATTCCTATTTCCTAATAATTGGTTGAAACCAAATGTCTAGAGCATTTTAACTAAAACTGAGATGATAGTAGGTCCATTCTTGGACTGCTAAGAATGACAAAGGCAACACATTTATGGATGGGTAAAGACAGACAAGCAAATTATCTTAATCTATCTTAATCTATATTAAAGCTGTTTTAAAGCTTGTTCCTTTAAAGTAAATGTTGTTGTTTATATTGCAGAACTTGATATTAGTGCATGCAGCCATGTTATTTCTGAATTGCATGTAGTTCAATAAGAATAATTTACTCTTAAATGTGGCCATTATTATTTATATATATGTTTTTATATAAAAATTCTATTACAGAGACTTTGAAATAAGTAATGGTAACTCTAAAGTTATATTATGCATTTTTAAAAGAAACTGAGAAAGTCAATGTTGTAAACAAAGCCTCATTAGGTCAATGAATGGGTCATTAGGTCAATGAATGGGTACAGACAGCTCCACTGCAGTATGTGGAGGTCCCCTCTTTGATAGGTAAATGTCGCTCAGAGCTCTAAGTCCCCTCTTGGCAGTATCTTTAAAAATGGTTAAAAGTCACATTTTCAGTAATACCGATGGTAAAACACCTCAAAAGTGAATTTTATATTCCATTTTTGTTTTTTCAACATAGCGTAAACGAAATACCCCTCTTGACAGGATGGAGCGATAGGTCCACTGTTACCCCTATTGGTGTGTATGTGTGTGTGTGTGTGTGTGTGTGTGTGTGTGTGCAGTGCGGGGTGTGAAAACGGCGGCAGTGTAAGGTTACAGAAGGAGATCCATTACTTCACCATGGCAGCCGGCCTTAATTACAGCTAACTATAGACGGAGCGGAGGGAGCGGGAAGAGATGGAGAGAATGGGAGGGATGGAGAGAGAGAGAGAGAGAGAGAGAGAGAGAGAGAGAGAGAGACGGAGCAATGAGTGTAATTAAAAAGTCTATTTGAAACCGTGAGATTATTACATCGATGAGGTTTGTGTAATGGCTTGTACAATGCTCTAATTCCTGCTTCTTATTGTCTGCATGCAAACACTGGATGGAAATGGTCTTCTCACATTCGTGCACTGGTGTTGCATCATGGGAGGTGATTTAGGGTTAAATCAGGGCTCCAGCGTGCGACCTAATAGGTCGCATATGCGACTTAATTTCTTAAGGTGCGAGTTAAAATTTAATTAGGTCGCTCCGGTGCTACTTGCAGGAGGACGAGTGAAAAAGTTTTTTCCCCCATTTTAAATAGCTTCCGTTTCAAAGTAAAACAAATAAATAGATGAACTTGCACTGTGTATGCACTGTGTCCGCCTCTCTCTCCCTTCACACACCCACACAGCAGCAGCAGGCAGGTAGCCACCACCCCCCGCCCCCCACCGCTACACGCACAGCGCTAGACGCTACAATGTTGTCGTCTTATTATTAGCCATTAGCCGCAGCTAGTTAATGTTAACCTTATCAGGCATGCTAATCTATTGATTAGGCTACGGTGACCAAACGTCCTCTTTCGCACGGACACGTCCACTTTTCACGCCGTGTCCGGGGCCCGGTCCGGGTTTGTTTTTTTTAATGAACTCATAAACATGTCCGCGGTGTTGTTTTTAACGGGACCGCGAACCGTGACGGATTAAATGACTAGACACCGGGGCTGAAGTCCGGACCGGCGCGACCCGACTTCATTCTCGGTCTACTCCATGGTCTACTCCTACCGGCCCGCTGAGTTAACTTCATGTAGGAGCCTATAGGCCTACAGAAGCATGGTGATGTAGGAGCTCAGAGGAACAGACAATACAATACAAGCAGCCCACTGCTTCACAACAGCAGTTACAGTAAAGAGGCAACTTTGCCCCCCAGGCAGTGATTTTTTTTTTATCCATTTAGTATCGAAAATGGTATTGAGTATTGAATATTTTCCTGATCCATATTGAGTTGAACATTTTAGTATGGTGACCATGATAGTGACAACCTTAGTGCCAGGAACTGTCCATCTGATTGGCTGTGGACAACTGCAGTGTCAGAAGGTCAGAATAGAGAAGTTGTTGTCATGAGGGGCTGAAAGATGATGGAGACCAGTGTATCGATGGAGAAGGGACGAGTTTGGAACACAGAGCTATGCACGGAGAATGTAAAGCCAATCTCTGGCCATTATAGCCCTTCACCCAAAAGAAGTAACTAAGTAACTTTTACTCTGAATACATTTAAATACTTTTTACTTGTACTTAAGTAGATTTTTACACCGGTACTTTTACTTTTACTTGAGTACAATTTCATCAAGGTAACAGTACTTTTACCTGAGTAGATTTTTTTTGGTACTCTTTCCATCCCTCTGGTCTATAGTTGATTATTTTAGCATTCTTACCTCATCAACAGCCCACTCTACTGCAGCCGCTCTGTGTTTTAGGTCACGTATTATACAAAGAAAAATATGGCGCTACCTAATTTGTTTTGGTGCTACTAAATGAAAAATTAGGTGGCACCAGTGCTACCTGTGAAAAAGTTAGTCTGGAGCCCTGGTTAAATGCAGGCTGGATCGAACCACCGGCTTCTGCTCTTCAAGACTTTAATCAACTTTTACAATAGTTACTGATTCATTACTTTTAATTTCTTCATTTATACATCCCAATGGCACATTCTCACCTTTTATATTAACTACAGTACACCCTAGTACGCATTAGTGAAGCATTATCTAAGACTTAATTTATCATTAATAGAGAGTTACTCCTATATTCACACTAATAAGTATGCAATCTATAGGCTCATCTATACATGTTTATTGATTGCATTTTTATACTTAAATGTAAGTAAAGTATTATATCAATCACAAACCAGTTATTTAGGAGATGTCAGATTGATTGATTGGCTGATTGATTGTTTGATGATTTATAAAGTGTCAGTAAATGAACATTTGATGCACTTATATTGTATGTACAATCATTTGCATGCACTACTTTACTAATTAAGTTGCCCCTAAAGTTGGTATAAAATATTTTTTACCTCTTCTCATAAAATGATTGTGAAAATGTGATTTATTCTTGATACAGTAGATAAAGTATATACAGTATCTATCCCACAGTGGAAACCAAACCACAATGTCTTTAAACATAATTATACCACCTGTATTGGGCAACTGTGTAGTTAGTGAGTTCATAAACACATGCTTATCAATACAGTAATTCAGGATTATGTAGTTGAGTCCTTCACCAACAGTTTTAACTCTGCACCTAGATTTTACTTCTGCTTCAGTTTCAACACAGTCGATGGACGTTCGTCGCACCTGTTTGGTTTAGTTCAGGTTAACCACGCAGGAGAATGGTCTGTTTTCACCCATTATTATACTATTACGGTGGAAAAATCATGCAGAAAATCTTGTTTCAACCTGTTTGTGATGAACAAGGTCCACTTCCTGTCTGGATCCCATCAGTTTTGTGACTTCTGTTTCCAGCCAGTCCTGTTGTGTGTTTGTATTTACAGCTCTTTTTGCAGCCACAGGTCAAGAACCATCCATAGAAACAATATAATAACATTAATGTTGGACATATAGCTCTTTATATTCCTTGACCTCAACAACTAGTCTCTACTCGTTCTTCTTTTAAACACATGAGAGGCAGAAACAGAGACGACGCGAGGATGAGAAAGCTGCTACAAAAGCTGCAGAGTACAAAACAGCCTGTTCTTTTTTCACGGGCGGCGAAGCTGGAAATAGAAACGTGGCGTGAAGTGTCGTGTCACGGCGTGGGCTTTGGAGAATAATAGCACGGGCGGGCGGCTGTTTCGGTGTGTGATTTGGCATTTACTGTAGATGAACAATACTGATCATGCATTAAATAGTGGCGTTGTCAGCCTCCAGTGTCAAGGGTATAGATATTGATCACATATTTGCTGTAGAATTGATCAATATTACACTGACAGACTGATGTGGAGCTGAAGTTTTAATGAGCGACCTAATGTTATATGTATATAAGATGAATCCAGACAAATTGTCTTGTATCATATCTGTTGAACCCTCTGCTTTAAGTTAAGCACACACACCTGACAACGGTGCTCGCACGTTGTCAGTCGTGACATTTCCCTTTTTTGTTTGTCTTTCCTAATTAGCAGTCTCTTCCGCTCGCCCCGGCGCGGTGTCGGCCAATCGGCAGAGACCGCTCATTACCCAGGGTTCATTTCAGGGTCTTTGTCAAATGAAGAGTGAAAGTGACAGCTCAATCTAACCTCAGCAATAAGCCTCGCATGGCCGCCTCCTCACTGCTGGTGGAGCGATTCAGCTTGGCTATCATCGAGGGGCACACAGGATGGCACTTTGAAGCTAATTGAAATGCCACCCTGTTCTTTCTTTTTTATGTCTTCTCTTTCTTTATCTTCCTTTTTTTTTCTTTTTTTTTTTTTTTTAGTTCTGGATGTCTGCCCTGGCCACCACCATCCCCGTGCCCTGCGGAGCCTTCATGCCAGTGTTTGTTATTGGTAAGAAGCAAATAGCTGTTTGTGTGTGGGTAGATATGTGTGTGATTTTACAAACAAGTGGGTAAAGTTTTGTTTAATATTCTTCAGTGATACTATACTGTTAATTAAATGTAAAACTTTTGAAAAATAAGGGAATAGTTTGACATTTATTGACACTTGTGCCTAATTATGAAGCTACAGTCGGACAGTTGGCAGAAGATGTTCACCACCTCTTCTGGTCATGTTTTGGCAAAAGAGCACTGCTTTTCTCTGGCAACACACTGAAAAAAACTTTGTTCTGGATTATCAAAATGTATTGTGTGGTTTCTTTTCAATCCCATCCCCCTGATTACATCAATATTATATAATTAATTTAACATTATTTTTAGCCAAAGCTCATATTCATACCCGTAAAATTCACTAATCAAGCACCATGTTTTTGCTGTTTTGAAAAGAAAATCAAACAATATATCAGCACAATGAGTCAATCTGAAAACAAGAAAGCCATAAATTGACGTGCTCAGTGTGTTTACAGGTAGAATAAACAATACCCAGATTTTCTCTTATTGCTACGAAAACGTCGTGCCTCCGAGTGGATAGTCCTTTGTTGGTAAAACAAACAGAGCTTCAGACTAAAACACTGAAAAAAATGGCTTCTTTGTGAATAATAGAGGGGCCTTCAGCTATCAAGGTTTTCTTTGTCTTTTATTAAAGGGTCAGTTCAACATTTTGGAAAATTGGACCATTGCCATAGTCCCTATAGTCATAGCAGTAGGTTCGTTAATTTTAATTGTTAGTGCAAGCTATTTTTCGAACAGTTGAGCAGAGTCGTGAGCTGCTCAGAGCTACGCTAAGGAGGCTAACGGGATTTCTTGGTTTCCCTCATCAAACTCATCAAATACACAATCCAACAACTCCAAAACGCTCTGGTGGACAAGTTGTGACCTGCACATTCACCACGCTATGAGATGATAACACAACGTTACCACACAGAGTTGTTTTAGAGGTAAATTCATGCAAAACCGCTGATGCACGTTCCCGTCTGGGGCAGTTTTTCAGCAAACAGTCTCTGTATTTGCCAGTAGCCTCCATAGCGTAGCTCTGAGCAGCTCGCAGCTCGGCTCTGCTGTTCTAAAAATATCTTGCACCGACAACTAAAGGTAACAAACCTACTCCTAAAACTTTATGGATTATGGCAATGGGCCAATTTTCCAAAAATGTTGAACTATCCCTTTAAGAAAGAAAAACTTAATTGTACCTCTGTTGTAGCATAAATGAGTTATTTATACAGTTTTGCACCTGCTCCATAGCTAGCGTTAACATTAGCAGCTGTAGCTACCGGTCTCGAGGAAACACTGTGAGTTTTAGCGTTGCACTTTTTACTTAGAGCAGTGAGAAGTACGTAACACCAATGTTATCGCATGTCTTAATTACACTTAATGTGTTTTTCTCCTCGTGTTTATGTGTTTGTGCTTTTTTAGGGGCAGCTTTTGGTCGTCTGGTTGGAGAAAGCATGGCAGCCTGGTTCCCAGATGGCATTAACACAGATGGCACCATCTACCCAATAGTGCCAGGAGGCTACGCTGTCGTGGGTAAGTTAAAGAGACAATCATCCAGACTCTGCTCTAATACCTTCCTCTTCTTTTTTTTTACCCCCTCCGTCTTCTACTTATTTCTTGAAAGCCGTTTTTATTGTCAGACTCGGATCATTAAAATTTAAGGGCTTTGGCACTTGCCATTTTTGTATTAACTGCGAAAATGTTTCCCATTCATAAGCAGCTCGGTTAAGTGATTCAGTCTGTTCGAGATGGAAGCTGCACATTTCTCTCTCCCTCTCTCTCTTTTTTTTAACTTCTCATTAGGTTTCTGTGCAGAATCCGTGCGGCCACTTTTACCTTCCTCTCCACCACTCACTCACAGAAAATGAATAAATGTGAAAGGCTATTCTCCTACAGCTCAAGTTACAGCTCCAAGCTAAGACTGTAAATGGACCCAGATTAAAGGAGACATTGAATATGATCAGACTCTCTCACTCCAGACGGACTCAAACTTCATTTACTAGATTCACCCGGTCAGACTTGACAAGACAAAAGGTTTCCCTGCAGAAATAGTTGACAAAAACTTGATAATGACCTCAAACATCTCTGGAGACACTGTTTTTGAACTAATGGAGTAAATTAAATGAAAAGATACTGTATATTAGTTTAAGTGAGGAGACTCAAAAGATTGACATAAACAAAATCAGTTCTATAATTTAAAAATATACAATATAGAAGCACTTTATTAGGCCTATAGGAACCCAATATTAAAGGGATAGTGCACCCAAAATTCAAATTTCACTCATTATCTACTCACCCTCATGTCGACTAAGAGCTGTGAGAATTTTCAGAGTCCTCCGTTCCTTCTCTGAGTTACGGGGGAGTCAGCGCAGCAGTATTTGTCCATATAATGGTTGTCAATGGACACCAGGTTTCTTTGTGCAAAAAGACACACCAAAAAACATCCAAATACCTCCATACTGCTCGTCTGTAATGTCCCTCTTGTATTGAAGCCCCGGCATGAGAAATTTGAATTTTGGGTGAACTATCCCTTTAAGTGAGGAGACTCAAAAGATTGACATAAACAAAATCAGTTCTATAATTTAAACAGGTACAATACAGAAGCACTTTATTATAGGAACCCGAGCATTCGTGCTGTGAACACAAACGTTTTTACACCTGGAAACTCCCGTGTTCCCTGAACTCACCGTCATTCTCATAAAATAGCGTTTTCCCTGTGACACTGAGGAGCATTATCTTGTTGGAAGCAGCCATGTTCAGATGGTAAACACATGGTAAACATTAAAACACTGGACGCGCCATTTGAACCGGACTGCTGACACAAGGCAGGTTGGGTCCATGAATCCACGATGTTGAAGCCAGAATCTGTCCCGACCATCTGGGAACCCCATTTTATTCCCATTCTGCCGTTTGATGTGAACATTAGCTGAAGCAGCTCCTGGCCTGTATCTGCAGGACAATACAGTACTGTATGTGCAGCACTGTTGGCTGATTGGGTAATTGCACAAATACAGATGCAAACAGGTGTTTTTAATGCAGTTTATAAGAAGAGCTGGCTTTCTGTTCCCTGATCTCACCACAACTCTAAGCGTAGGTGTTTTTTACGAGACATTGTCCCTCGGTAGCCGAGCCAGGGAGCTAAGTTAGTATTAAGATGTCACCACCTGCTTAAATAATAGCAATAAAAATAATAGTTTTATTTATACAGCACTTTAAAGGCACTCAGAGATGTTCTACATGGATAAATGATGAGCAAAAAGAAGTTACACAGAGGCAGACAGCAGCAGGAGAAGGAGCAGTAGTAAAAGCACAGTAGAGGAGTAAAAGATAAAACATACTCTCTTATAAAAGCATCGATGACAGAGCGGGTTGTTAAAAGTTAAAAGCAGCTTTAAACAGGTGAGTTTAGAGTGTGAGTGTTGCTGAGGAAGCCAGCAGAGCATTTAATGTCCATGAGGAAACAGTTTCACAGCAGCGTTGGGGACAGAGATGAACAAAGTTTTGTCAGGTTCAGTATTTAGACCACGTTTCAGTCCTGTTTGATTTGTTTTAATATGTAAAAGTGCAGCTGCAATTCCCTCAGTAATGAAACAGCACATAAACGGTTTCGATTATGCCCCATGAAATGCAGATAAGGATTTAACGGGGAGCCAACTGCAGGAAAAGTCAAGCTTTTATTAACAGTTTAACAGTAGAAGCTATGAAATGTGAGTACAACACTAACTTCATCTCCCGCACTCCGTGGGAGATTAAAACAGCTTGTCTTCGATATAATTGGAGAACCAGAAAAAAATATACAATGTGGAACAATGAGCAGAAACTAACAAAGGAAAGACAAAAAAGATAACAAGATATTTAATTGTAGTCATCGGATCCCATCAAATTACATGTCATTTGTCTGAGTTCTTACATTTTGGGATAAAATAAAAGTCGAGCACTAAATGTTACTGGTACTGGAACATGCACATGTGAATATACAGTATATAAGCTCCATACGGTATAAAGGTAGATGTTTGTGTTAAAGCTCCATACAGTATAAAGGTAGATGTTTGCGTTAAAGCTCCATACGGTATTGTAGATGTTTGTGTTAAAGCTCCATACAGTATAAAGGTAGATGTTTGTGTTAAAGCTCCATACGGTATTGTAGATGTTTGTGTTAAAGCTCCATACAGTATAAAGGTAGATGTTTGCGTTAAAGCTCCATACAGTATAAAGGTAGATGTTTGTGTTAAAGCTCCATACGGTATTGTAGATGTTTGCGTTAAAGCTCCATACAGTATAAAGGTAGATGTTTGTGTTAAAGCTCCATACGGTATAAAGGTAGATGTTTGCGTTAAAGCTCCATACGGTATAAAGGTAGATGTTTGTGTTAAAGCTCCATACGGTATAAAGGTAGATGTTTGTGTTAAAGCTCCATACGGTATAAAGGTAGATGTTTGTGTTAAAGCTCCATACAGCATAAAGGTAGATGTTTGTGTTAAAGCTCCATACGGTATAAAGGTAGATGTTTGTGTTAAAGCTCCATACGGTATAAAGGTAGATGTCCATGTGTAGTGTGATTATAAAGCAGCTCTAGGTTCTATATTAATACTGTGAAAGTATCAAAGCCTCAGTCCACAGAGAAATGCACACAGCCTGTATTCAGAAACTGAGCCTTAAAACCAGCCGTCAGGACTTCCTGTCACTTTGTGATGTCACAACTAAGCAGTCACCCAAAGCCCCGCCCCCTCACCACCTGGACCCACCATCCAACTTTGCAGGATTTGGTTTCTCTGAGTGTTTTTATTCTGAAATCTGCTCTATTTTTTATCGGATCACTTTAGAAAACAGTAAGCCAATCAAAAAAGAAGCTCAGAGCCTCCTCTCTTCTGATTGGCTGACACCAACCTGTTGTTACCAGAGCTCCAGACAGAAGCTGAGACAGGAAAACTACACTGTGATGGTTTTTCGTTCTTAAAACCACAAGTATATATTATGTAAACACAAGATAAGTGTGAAATATGAAGCTTTAAAAACTGATCAGATAAAGTTGTGGTTTTTATCTCAAACAGTTAGAAATGACTCTCGATCCTCATTATTCTTAAAGCAGTAAAGACTTAACAGTGTGGTGTTTTTAAGATGAAAACTCCTTCATTTATCCGTAGCTTGCAGACACCAGCTGTCCCCTCCATAACCACAACATTTCCATCCCTCCTGAAGACGTGTGTCTAATGAGATGCAGTGTTGTGATTCCCCCTCCGCTCTGCTACTTGTTGACAGCCGCGATGATTATGCCACCGTCTTGAGTTGGCGCCGGCTGTTTTTTTTGTTTTTTTTGCTGCTGTTGCTGATGTTGTTGTTGTTGTGCTGCTGCTGCTGCTGCTGCTGGTGGTGATGATGATGCAGCAGCTGATGACTCAGTCCTTTACAGGCCTGACACTCTGATGAGCCTCTTTCAACTCACAGCGGAGCTCGCTTTAAGGACTAAATGTTGGGCCGGGCCGAGGGAGCAGCAGCATTTATCTGAGGAGGCTCGGCAGACACACACACACACACACACACAGGCTTAATTAACTTAAGAGACAGAGCAGTGAAACCTGCCTTTGTGCGCTCTCTCATCCACCATCTGTTTCTCCCTGCTCCCTTCTCGCTTTTCACTTCAGTTTAATGCTTTTATTCTTTTTACTATTTTTTCCCCCAGTGTTCATCTCATTCCTTGGATTGCATTCATCCATTTTCTCTGCAGAGCAGCGACGCCTCACGTCGGCCTCTGCTGCTCCGTCTGCTCTTATATTGCTCTTTTTTTTTTCTTTGCAACACTTTATTGAGGAAAACGAAAGGGGGGAAAAACGATTTGAAAATATTGAGCCTCCACTTTTTGTATTGAATTAGTGGAATAAGTTGATTTTTGCTGTCGGAGTATATGAGAATAAAAAAATATGAATTTAGTTTGCTGGACAGGGAGTATAGGAGAGTCAAGGAAACTTAAACGGGTTGATAACTCTGATAACTTGAAGTGGGGTTTTATAGATTGGATCAATAAAGCTGGATGTACACTATATTGTATGATCTGAACCATGAATGTTCCAATATTGGAGAGATTGTTACAAATATTGATTTCCTGTACTCTTGCATGTTGGTGTAAAACTCAATACTATTTATCACATGCACTGTGCATGTGGTAAATATGGAGCAAAGTGCAAACCATTACCATGATTAAGATAATTATTTTTATGTTTTTATACATTTTTGGTGCAGCAAAATTACAAATAATTGTGCAAGATGTTTATTATTAATCAGTAATTAATCAATTTCTATGGTTCATCTTAAAATAAATGGAGTAAATCCCATTCTCAACTGTTTTAGACCTATAGAGAGTTTCATATATTATCAAATACTATTTTATATGAGCTAATCAAAGGTTTATCATGTGCATATTTATCTTAAAGGAACCACAAAGGGTTCATCAGGGTCCATGTGAGGTAGTGTGAATGTAAGACTGTGTAGACACCAAATACTCACATTATATTCTGCAAAGAAGACAATAAAGTAATATACTAAGTGATATAATAACAAGTATATGACATAATAACAACTACACATTTGTTAGGGACTTTTTCATGAGGCATTAAAGTAACAAATAAATATCTTGGAGGAAAACCAACAGCGCTTTGATCTGAGGTTGTTGTTTGCATAGGAATATTTATTGTACCTTATAACAGGACCTGAATAATAAACGTCTTTATTCACTTAACATCACAAACAGTCCTCAGTTATTGTCCATATTATTTTTTTATTGGTTTATTGCACTTGAAATGAGTCAATACTGAATTCTCTTTCATTTACATGGATGATGCCCTTGAAACCACAGTCCCTACCCCCTCACTACCTCACTCTCCTCTCTCTCACCCTGAAAGGCGCGGCGGCCTTGTCGGGAGCGGTCACCCACACGGTTTCCACGGCCGTCATCGTGTTCGAGCTGACGGGTCAGATCTCCCACATCCTGCCGGTGATGATCGCAGTGATCCTGGCCAACGCCGTGGCCCAGTCCCTGCAGCCGTCGCTCTACGACTCCATCATCAGGATCAAGAAGCTGCCCTACCTCCCAGAGCTCGGCTGGGGACACCACGAGTACGTAAACACTGTATACTGTGTATAACCCCCGATACTCATTGTTGAAATACAAACACGCTACAGGATTATAGCATGTGCACCTAAAACACAACCATGATGTTTTAAAGATTTTTCAAGAAAAGGTGTCATTTTGAAATTTAACATCATTTTTGTTTCACCCATCCCTATGCTAGGCTAAAGTACTAGCTTATATTGACTGTAGCAATTTAACTGAGCAGCATTTTTAAATGTTGACATGCTAAAATTTAGGTTTAACCTGTATTATATTTAAAGGGGATATATTATGGAAATATCACGAAGGCTCTTTAACATATATCTAGGTGTTTGACTTGCCTTCAAAATGTGAAAATTGACAAAAAAACGTCTGTAATTTTCAGGCTCCTAGGTTGAAATCCACATGGTTTTGAGCTGTTCCCTCAGTTGTCTTCCAGTGATGTAACTAGGACTCAAATTTGCATAACCCCACCCCTTCTACCAGTCCCAGGTAGGGGGGCTGGGGTTATGCAATTTGAGTTCTAAAGGGACATCACTGGAAGACAACTGAGGCTGTTTAACAGCTGGAAAACCATGTTTGATCCTTGGGGATTTTGACTGAAGCGGGTCACAGATATTTTGTGTCTTTAAGAAAACTTTTTACGTTTTTTTGTCAATTTTCAGATTTTGAAGTTTGCAAGTCAAACACCTTTAGATTGTTATATGTTAAAGAGCATGCATTCCTGATTGAACTATTTTCTATAAAATATCCCCTTTTTGAAAATAATAATACAGGATTAAATTCTAAAAAATTTTTTTTGTGTCAACATTTTTGAAAATGCTGCTCAGTTAAATTGCTAGCAGTGGCTCATTTGCATTTAAAGGGACAGGCACTGAAACCAGCCGTTCTGAACAGGGTTGTTTTGAGAGGATGGAAAGAGCTGTGATGTTTGATCCTTGGGTATTTTGACCGAAGCGGGTCACAGAAGACACCTGGGAACTATTTTAGTTTGTGAAAAGGGGACATATGTCTCCTTTAAGTTAGTGTCTAGATGCTGTTAGCAAATTTAGAAGTATCCAACCTTTAGTTTGTTAGTACTGTATAGTGAGTATGGAAACATGCATTCCTGTTTCAGTTTAACTATTTTCTAAGAAAAGTTTTGCAAAAACTCACCATTAATTTGAAGAATGAATCTTCAAGATACTATTATTGTGATTTACAATTCTACAAGACTTTATTTATTTATTTATTTTAAAGTTGAGCTTAACTTTGAGAAGGAGGCCCCTACAAAATGTTTCTCTTATCTGTATTTAAAAAAGATGAAAAAGAATGGAAACTTTTGGAAATGATTTATTGACACGAAAGAGAAAAATCCAAAAGGTTTTTTTGTATTTTCCATCTGATATCAACATTTCCAGTAGAGCTGCAACAGGAAAATGCTGCAAATCATTGATTTAAATAAAGTGAGGTTATGTGAGACCTGAATCTCCATTTAGGCCCCGCCCCCCTCAGTCAATCAAATGCTAATGCCAATATGACATCACTTTTTTAAAACGTGGTGTCAGTGAGTTCACTCGGCTCAGTCGGTTCATTTTGAGTTGCTACCGAGCGTTTTTATTTTTATTTGCTCTGCAGAGGTTTGTTTCTTCAACTGTGGAAGGTTAATTAGTTACATAATGGCTTAGAAACTGTGTCTGTTGTTTGCCGTCCTCTTAATCTAAGGTTTTAATTGTGAAAGCCGAGTAGCACAGTGAGTCTTAATGGCTTCAAAATGTTGCTTTTAATTTAGGTGTTTTAACTCCAAACTGAATCATCTCCCTGAGCATGTGGAAGGTTGAATCTGCTTTACTGTGCATGAAGACGGACGTGGGTGGAGGACGTGCCAGGCTGCGGCGGTTCAGCGTTACATGGCTTTTTAAAATGCCACCACCAATTAATGATTTATAGGCTACCAACCACAAAAAAAAGAAAAAAAAAGTGAATGGGATTAGCAGCTGCTTGGTGTCCTCCTCGCTGCCTGAAACCACACAGAAGCACTTTTCATTAAATTGTTTGGAAGCAATTATTGTTATGGATGTTGGCAAATCATTAGGTGGAGATAATAGTGCCGGCGCATCATTCACAAATTGGGACTAATGAGGGAATTTTTTTTTTATTATTTCATCCTCCATCTGTTCATCATTTCTCCCGTCTCCCCCCCTGAAGAGCTTCATCTCGTGTCCTTCACTTTATACACTTTCACCCCTCTCTCACTCTCCTGTCAGCCAAGTTGCATTGTGGGTATTCCAGGCAAATTGGAAGAATTGGTCCTCGTGCATTGCTTGTTTTGGAGCTGCAATGCATGGCTAACGACATCCTGCACTCGACACAGGGTGTTTTACACACCGACCCTCCATGCATGCAGTGCAGTCATGGGTTATTGGATGGATTATTAGTTTTGGATCGTGCCTGGAACTCAATATGTCTTCGGAAAAGCACGTCTAATGAGGTGAATCTGAATATTTTTTCATATCCCAATATTTGGAACAATAAAAGAAAGCCCCTTTTTATGTTTATTTCCTCCATTTAGTACGTTACATATCAAGTTTATCACGTTACACAGTGACCTCATCTATCACTGTCACATCAGTGGAGGAGGCAGTGAATAAAAGAAGATAAAATACAACATCTGGAGTGATGATTAAAGTGGTTTACATGGATAAAAGATGCAAAATAAGAAACTAAGATACAACAATCATAAAACACATAAGAAAAACATTAAACATTTTCAGAGGCATGTGAAAACAGGAAGATGTCACAGCATCACTACTGTAGTTGTTAAAAGCCATAATACCAAATAAATGGGTCTTGAGGTCATTGATAATGATCATGAATCAGTGCCAATATAACAGTTATTCTTATGGCAATAATTTATTTATTTGGTGCTTTGAAGACGTTACCACAGATAGTCGCGCAGCGATTTTCTTCCTGTGTGCTCTTCCACATACAATCAATGAAATGGGCAGTCACTGTCATGATATCATCCACTTCCTGTTCAGACCCGGCACTAACACAGTGGATAATCCTTGGTATAGATACAGATAGAGGTAACGGCGTCTCTGCACATCGTTATTATAGAATGCACCTAATTTTTATTTACCTTGAAAGAACCTCATTCAGATCTTCATCAAATAAACGGTTGGTTTGTTTACAACTTGTTTACTAGTCCACAACTTATCATCTGTGATGTAGCAGAGTTCAGTATCAGTCCCTCAACTACAAAAACACAAGTAAAATGATGATAAACAAGATTTATTTTATGAACTTTAAGACAAACTCTGTCTGTTAAGCTTCGTCAAATATTAATGATCCGAGTTTCAACACATTCAAGTGAACTGAATTAATAAGGAAAACATGAGACGTCGTCTACGACAAGACGACCATCAATCATCGACACACAATCAGGTCGTTTATATTTAATGACAAACAGTTTCCAGATGTAAAAAGTTGCCCAGGCTTTAAGATGATTGAGAAACTGTCAGAGCGCCTGCATGTGTGTGCGTGTGCAAAACGAACATCGATCAATAAAAAATACCCAAATTATCTCGACATAATGACACGTTGCAAAAATATTTAAAGTTGATGATGCACGGTCAGGAATTCCCTCTGTGTAAACAAGTCGGCCGCACACACACACATACACACGCACACACAAATCTTACCTCTTTAAATCATCTATATTTAATAACACACACATGGTGAACTTCAGTTGCTCTGCAGAAGAAAGCCTCCTCTTCTTCGTCTTCTTCCTCCATCCGTCTTGTACTTTTTTCGCTTACCTCTCACACTGGACTCCATCAGAGAGCCTTTATGGGTTTGTGTGTGTGTTTGTGTGTGTGCGTATGTGTGTGTGTGTTGTATTACTGCAGCATACGTGAGCGGAGGAGGAGGAGGAGGAGGAGGAGGCTGAAGGAGGGAGACGCTGTAGGTAGCCTGGCCTCCTCCAAGCTGGATGTGTTTTTCACTCAAACTGGAAATTATCCATCTAACACCCACGCAACCGTCCACCCACCTGCCCCCCCTCCCTCACCCCTCCATCCTCACCCCCCCTCTCCTCTTCACACACACACATACACATACACAGAATCACAGGAACACTCACGTAACGCCTGCCATGCGACACACACACACATATGATGTCATGTACATTTGCTCGCACACCCACGCCGACAGGCAGCGAATTGGATTCCTTATCTTTTATTCCTGTGCAGCTTTTGTAGATACGAACACACACACACCAACACACACACACACACACACTACAGATATGCCGGTACCCACTCCTTCTCTCTAATCATACCCAGTAGCACATATGAAACCTCTTCCTCCACCTCCTCCTCCTCCTCCTTTCCCTTTTTTTTCTTTTTTTTTATTCAGCCCAGTCTCTCAAAAGTGTGGGAACAATTACATAACATCACTCTCCATGTGTGTGTGTGTGTGTCTGTGTGTGTGTTCATGTGTGTGTGTGCAGTCCCATTTGTGTCTATTGCTGTCACTGTGTGTTTCTTAGCATTTCATAACGGCCAATTACTGCACAGTGTGTTGAAGCGTCTTCAGTCCACCACCTTTGTCTCCGTCTCTGCTCATCCTGCAGCCACAGGAGAGGATCACATTTTCTCCCGATCATTTCAAACATCCTTTTAGTTTCAGGTTTAGGTTTAGATTCAGGTTTAGGTTCAGGTTTAGGTTTAGGTTGATTTATTTAGCACACATTTACAGTATAGTTGATGCAGCAAGGAGGGAACAAAACCGATTGGCTTGTACAGAAGTTCCATCCCTGTCACTAATTACAACAAAACAAATTTCTATGTCTAACAAATAAACATAGAGAGAAAAAAGGAGATAAAGTGCATTCATAATCAATCTGCAGCTCTTAATTTTTCTATATCTTACTCTGTATTGTAATTTTATTGTGAATCTGCTGCTAATATTCTGTTTTTTTCTTATATTTATGCAGATAACAATGCCATGCAGCGCTGCATGGCATTGTTATCTGTTTTCTTATTTCTTATCTCTTACTGATAAACATGCTGCTAGTGCTTTGTCCTCTCTTATATTTATGTAGGCTGCTATCCGTTTCCTTATTGTTGTAACTACTATGCTTTTTCATACTTATGCAGGTAGCTTCCGACTGTTATCTTTTTGTATGGTATGTCCGTCCGTCTTTAAATGTGAGGATGGAAATTAGCTTCGAGCTAAATCCGGCACTTTTACATGACCTCATGTGTGCATCACAAATCCATTAATGTGCACTGTCCTGGTCAAATAAACAATAAATGAAATGAAATAAAACGTTATATGAGCAAAAATGAGGAGACAGAGAACAAAGTCATCAGTAACAAATAGAGACAATGGAAATAAAGTACAAAAAATGCATAGATTGAAATCATAAAAAAAGACAGAGTAAGGATGTGGGATATGGAGAGAGAGCGGGAAATTCAGGAAAAGTTCAGATGTATTTAAAGAGTGAATTTTATTGCCCCCTCACCCCTCATTTTCCTTGCCTCCTCTCTCTGCAATGGACAGTATGGATGATCTACAGTATAAGTCTGGATTCATAATGACCCTATAACTCTGTTTATCTTGCCTCAAATCTATAAGCCAGTGGATGAAAGCGAGATAGCTCCAACTGATCAGATGTATCGCCTCCTCGGCCCCGTGCGGGGGGGAAGAGGAGGGGGGAGGAGGTTCAATTAAGAGGAAACCAATCAGATTTCATCAACTGCCTTTGATATCCCCGAGGGAAATTAGTCTTGGCAGCGGTTGTGGTCAGTTCAGAGGCATGCATTACTTTATTCTCTCAGATCTGCTGGCAAATTAAAAGAGGCTGCCAGTTCATCAGGAAAACGAAGCTTCCTTCCTTCAAGGGCGATTTTTCCCTTCTTCACTTCCATATTTGTTTGTATCCTCCATCGCACACTGATGTATCAGATTCACCCTGTCAATTTCATTATGTGCTATTGACAGCGGTGGGTGCGGGAGGACGAGGCTGAGAAGTCGGTGTGATAGATGTCTGTCACAGCAGCGAGAAGAAAAAAAAGAAGAAGAAGACAGGAAGTTTTAAGTGCAAAATTCAATAAAACAGACTTTGGCCTGCACCGTTTGATTGACAGGTGATATTGGAGGAAGCAGCACCGAGGACCAGAATTCAAAATGGGGACCTCAGTTACAGTAAGACCCTGTTAATGGGTCAGTGCACCAAATAACAAAAAAAACAACAACTTGTCTGTCTTAATTAAAGGGATAGTTCAACATTTTGGCAAATTGGCAATTTATCCTATAGTATTAAGAGTAGATTCGTTACCTTTAATTGTCGGTGCAAGCTATTTTTAGAATGGTGGAGCAGAGCCATGAGCTTCTACGGAGGCTCATGGGATTTCTTGGTTTCCCTCATCAAATTCATCAAATACACAATCCAACAACTTCAGAATGCTCTGATAGACAAGTTGTGACCTGCACATTCACCGCACTATGAGATAATAACACAACGTTATCAGACAGAGTTGTTTTAGAGGGAAATTCATGCAAAACCGCAGTTTTTCGGCAAGCAGTCTCTGCATTTCCCTCTAAAACAACTCTGTGTGGTAACGTTGTGTTATTATCTCATAGCGTGGTGAATGTGCAGGTCACAACTTGTCCACCAAAGCGTTTTGGAGTTGTTGGATTGTGTATTTGATGAGTTTGATGAGGGAAACCAAGAAATCCCATGAGTCTCCGTAGCGTAGCTCTGAGCAGCTCACGGCTCTGCTCCGCCGTTCTAAAAATAGCTTGCACCGACAATTAAAGGTAACGAACCTACTGCTATGACTATAGGGATTATGTCAATGGGCCAATTTGATAAAATGTTGAACTATCCCTTTAAGTTTTAATAATGGAGGTTTTGACCTTCCGCTGTGAATCAAGCGTTTAAAAAGCTCAGAGTGCGGCTGATTCACTGCTGCAATCTTGGCACCATCTCGCCCCCCAAACTCGCAGCTGGAGCCAAAACTTCATGGTGGTTTATGGCAAACAGACACGACCAGTTTAATCCTCATATATCTTTTTAGAAAATTCTAATTCATTCAGCATTTTTTACATCAAAATCAATGTATTTTCTCTTTTCCCTGGAAAGAAAAATCAAACATCTGAAAACTCAAAAGATGCTCAAGGATGTTTTTCTAATTTTGCATTCAGTTAATGAGCTGCTGTCTCACACCCAATAGAATTACTCTGGTGCTTGATGTATATGCAACACTATTGACCAGTGTAGACAACAATCAATATCTATAACAAGTCCCTCCATGGCTTTGCATGAATCAGAAACAGATAATTATGGAGAACTGAATTGCACCACAATAAAAATGTAAACAGGTGAGTTTTTATAAAGATTCACCCACTGTGATTAATTTCCTCCAAATTAAAACTATACTAGACTGTAAACATGTTTATCACTTTCTGTTGCACTTTGTTAATCTTTATTGACTCGCTTGTGGAGCCTCAAGTGGCCAGTTGAGGAACTGCAGTTTCTTCCACTTTGTTTTAACATTTACTCTGGTTTCTAACAATTTTTTAATGAAAGTAAATAAATTTCTTTATAATTTGAATAACTTTAATTAACTGACTTTACTGCATGATAAAATATCCTTCAGTGGTTTCTATCTATGACTGCCCATTGAGAACCTTATAAAGAGGTTTTGTTGTTGGCCAGAGCTCAGAAGGCAGCAGCAGGAATTTGTATCAGGGCTCCTCGACCAACTTAGCGCTCTGTTGAGCAGCAGTGGAGCTGTGGGGGCCGGTCATCAAATTAACTTTGTATTTTCAAAGAGAGGTCAATGTATTGAGTTGTCACCGCAACAAGGAGCGGACGGAGGGGTTTGGCCGGAGCCCGTGTCCTGGCACGGCTTCCGGCTGCTTTGGCAGCGGAAACCGCAAAGAGTGACTGCTGTTGTTGTGTTTGCAGGTTTTTGGCAGAGTCGGGCAGGAAAGAGCGAGCTGAGTGTTTATGACTGCTGTAGCCGAGGCGTGTGAATGTGCTGAGGCAAGATCTGCTCACACAATGTCACACATGGCCGCGCCGGTGCTAGCGCTATAACATCCGGATGACGTGTTGACAGCGCGGCGTGTTATTGGACTGCAGAGCGGTCAGCTGCAGGAAGGATGCGCTGTCAGTGTCGCTGTGAGGTCACGGTTCAGTGACAACTCATCAGAAAGCGTCGCGCCAAGTCTGTGCAGTCGATGTAAAACTGTAAAACTCCGCTGTGTGTGCATGTTCAGGGAAAATGTTGATTTGATACTCTAATGGGCCCGTCTTTCGCCTCACAGCTCGCCTGCATCCCTTCATCTCATTCGCCAGTTTTTTAAACCCTTCTCCTCTTGTTTTATTTTATTTTTTCCTTATTACAGGAAGTATAACATCCGTGTGGAGGACATCATGGTGCGGGATGTGAGATACATCACCCTCAACTGCTGCTACCGGGACCTCCATAACGTCCTGCTGACGGGTCACCTGAAGACTCTGGCCCTGGTGGAATCAGCAGGTGAGACGCAAACACTCAACAATTACTAATAATTAACATTGTGAATTGTAAAAGTCTTAGTTAAAGTAGTTAAGGCGCAAGGCCAACTGGTGGAGACCAAATATGGAGCAAAAAGGAGGAATTGTTGGACACAAATAAAACAGATTTTAATGCTGTAGCCCACATAAAAATCAAAAATTGTTCCCCTAAATGTTATATCTGTGGACTTTAACAGCATAATCTTTATTTACCACTTATAAATGTCGATAATAAGTCATTTATATATATAAGCCGACACATAACAATAGGTAAATACGAATTACTTCAATGCAAACAGCCTCGATAATAAAACATCTGACTCAATATAAACCTGAAGAAACAAAGATTTGAAATTTAACCATCCTGAAAACGTTTTATGTACTTATTGTAAATGACCACCTGCAATATCTTCATGATCCACCAGGGGGCAGTGGTCACACTTTGGGAATCACTGGCATAATATAAAGTGATACTATGCTAAAGTGTGTAGCTTGTTCCACTGCAGCTTTAATAAATAGAATAAAGTATTTTTGATATTTGGGAACACATTCAAAGCCATGTTTTATTGTTCACTGTTTTATTTCTTCATGTGCAAATATTGTGAACAATTGGCCAATGGTCTTTGAGACCCTTAAAGAAGCCAATAAAAGGAAATGTATTTCCATCCAATGAATACTGTAAAACAAAACTCAGGTATCAAAAATATAAAACAAGAGTCCAGAATGAAAATGAGAAGCTGATTATTTACACTGTGTGCAGATGTAAAGGATTCAGATGAAACCAAAAAGTGTTGCCTCTCTTCACTTTACTTGATTAAATAAAAGTATTGGAGAAAATAAATCATCAGTGGGGGAGCACAGACTTTTTATGAAGCTCATAATTTTAAGACGGATCTACTTTCATCTGATGTTTCAAAGCTGTTGAGATGATGAGGTCTTTTATGCGTCTGACTCTGACATCGATGTCTGCGCTCGATGCCGGACCGAGCGTTCCCTCACACCGTGTACCCGAAAAACAAATCCCGCCGTCGACCTTGGCAACGTGCTCATTCATTAGGTCTGCGATTTTGATTGATTGGTGGATTGATTGACAGTACGGAGCCGGTCGGCCGGGGACGCGGCGCGGCGCTCGCCACCTCGCAGCTGAAGTGCAGATTTGTTATTCCAACACTGTCTCAATTATGTAATCGCGCAGGAACAATTAGCTCCGGCATTTAACCAAATACATAATCAGCAAGTACTGTCACAAAGGCAATTACTTAAAGCAAGCAAGCTGCCACCCGCCTGCACACACACACACACATGCACACACACATGCACATGCACACACGCGCTGGTACATACACATCACTGTGTTCTGGGCTCTTGTTATGTAACTCAGCTGATCTCTCTGCAGTGCTGCAACATGTGTTAGGAATCTCCTGCAGTCTGCTCACTCTTCACACTAAAACTGTTTTACTCTCTTCCTCTCATCCCCCTTTCTTCCCCCCCCTCCTTCCCTCCTCCTCCATCCTCTCCTTCCCTTCCCAGAGTCCATGATCCTGCTGGGCTCCATCGAGCGCGCCCAGCTGCAGGCGCTGCTCTCCCTGCAGCTCGGCCGCCCCAGACGTCTGGAGTACATCAGGGAGCGAGCCGCCGCCGAGAAGAAGCGCATGTCCGTGGTGTCGAACCCCGGCAGCGAGGACGAGAGCCACCGGGCCAGTCAGGAGGTCCGCTTCCAGGTCAGGGTCGCCGCCGCTGCTGCCCGCCGCCGCAGGGAACACAACAGCCAGCGACAGCGACGTCTGGCTCTTTATTATCCGTTCACATGCTGCTGATGCTCAAGTGCAGTTTTTTCATACATGTAGTCAGACTATTCTGTTATTGTTTAGTTCAGGATTAGTCAATGAATCATTTTGTACTAAATTTTTATTTCAGAGAGAAAAATATGTTAAAATTGATGTCACATTCAGGTACAGTAAATAACATCCTGCTGCTGTATGTTGCTTAATCCTGATTGGTTCACTAGTGTGACATCATCGTTTTCCAGCCGAGCCATGCCCACCTCAAATATACGAAATTTGGTGTAAAATCTCATCGAAGGAGTCCAGGTTCTTACAGGTTTTAACATTTGAAATTAAGACTGACGCATCAAATAAGTGAAAACAACAGAAAAGTCGACTTGATGAAAGAAATCTTGTTTGTAGTTGCTTCAAAAAACACACAAATCCCTTCACTGTGAACAGTCTTTGTTGTTTTGTAGCCTGTGATCAGAATTCACTCATTCATAATCAGTTTATAGATCATTTTTTGCCAATTTGTTGATATAAAAAGTGAAATTTCTCATTTATGAAATAATTCAGACCCAGACCATCAGAGCTTTAAAGTCCTGTTTGGCTCCAAACTTCCTTTATTTCACAATTATTCAGGCCACAAGCTTCAGAAATGGTTTTATTTACTCATAATACACAGCTTCAGGTGAACAGAGAGTTTAGTGGAACTTCCTGATTCAGTTTCTGTCCTGGTTTTGACTCTAATTGAGTTTTAGTTACATGTCAGAGGTAGTTACAGCGTGAGTGGAGTTACTCTGTGTGAAATGGGCAAAAATGAAGATTTTATCCATTTAGAAATGCAAAAAAGTGCAGGGGTCTGAAAACTTTCTGAACACACAGTATCTGCTACACACACACACACACATACACACTAGATGCCTGGTGGTTTAAAACAACAGGAGAGGAGGTAAAGAAAGTGTGTTTGTGTGTGTGTGGGCGACAGGTTGATAGCTCCGAGCATTAACATGTGTTATTAAGCCATCAATAACAGAGATAAGGAGATCGTATGAGGCTCAGTGTGTGTGTGTGTTTGTGTGTGTGTGTGTTTAAGAGAGACAATTGCAGATGTGCGGCCGTGGTTTTAGCTGGATGTATAAATTGGTTCCTGTGCTCTGCTGCTCCAAATGTCGATTTATCTCTTTTCTCCGTCTTCATTTCAATTTCATCCGTTTGCAGCGAGTGGCTGAGTGGAGCGCCCTCCGGCTCTGGTGTGTGTGTGTGTGTGTGTGTGTGTGTGTGTGTGTGTGTGTGTGTGTGTGTGTGTGTGTGTGTGTGTGTGTGTGTGTGTGTTAGTGTGTGTGTTGGTGTGATGCTCATTTACCTTATCTTCCTCCTCTTTTCTTCATTTCTCTGACTTCACACCCTCCCTCCAACTCTCTCTGTAAGCCTCGGCGTGTTCGACTGCAGGTTGTTGGAGGCCATCTTTTTATCAAACCTCTCGTTTTTAACATCTGTAACTTCAACTCCTTTCTCCTCCTTACTCTGTTTTTTTTTTTTTTTTAGTATACTGTAGTTTGGTTAAGTTTTGCTGCCAGAATCAGCTTCTCTGCCTTCTTCATTATTTTGCACAAGACAAAAAGAAGATTTTTTTTTAAGAAAAGAAAAGAAACAGAACAGGAAGAGTTGTTTTTATTGGGGAACTCCAGCCGGACGATATCCAATAATCAAAGGACGACATGTATCAGGAATAGTCATGAATTTAAAAAATGAGCGACTTCACAGAATTATAATTAATTCCACACAAGTATTTGATCTGTGAAGTGTTTTTTTTCGTTTTTAGGTCATGGAAAGTCATTGAAGTCATGAAGTTTAACATCAAGGCCGACATGAGTTTGTCTTTTAACTCTGAGCTCCAGCTGTTTCTTTTTTATGTCTTTCTTTCTTTCTGTCTTTCTTTCTTTCTTTCTTTATGTGTTTTTTCTTTTTTCTTGCCTCTCCTCTCTTGGCTTTTGATTCTCCTCCATCTCATCACTCTGCACAAGTGCATCCATTTGTCTAATGAGTTCCCTGTAAGAGACGGAGAGAGGGGTTGATCTTTTAAGCAGGACGGGGGTTTAGCAGCGCTGTTTCTTATCTTTGTGTGTCTGTGTGTGTGTCTTTGTGTGTGTGTGCAGATCTCTACAGAGGAGTCCTCCTTCAGTCCCACTCGTCCCGTCCCTCAGAAACCCCTCAAACCCGCTCTGAAGAGATCGTCTGTGGTCGAGCGACCCACCGAGATCCCCAGCAGTAAGTCGCACACACACACACACGCACACACACAGACACACACTTTCCAAACAGTAGACAGATGATGCAATGGAGGAAGGAAGACATGATGGATGTAATGGATCCGGAAGGCGTGTGTCTGTAATGGCCTCTCTCTTCTCTCTCTGTCTAAAGTCAAATAACAATAAAAGCTTCTCTTAGTCTCTTTACCTCTAGATAGAAGGATAGATAGATAGATAGATATTAAAGCAGATATCAGCGGTCCGGCTGTTTTGGCTAATGCTGCGTTCAAGGCAGGCATTTGAAACCGTAAGTTACAGCTTCAAGTCACAACTACAACTTTGTAGCGTTCCAGGTAACCCGTAACTCGTGTTTTTACCGTCCTTTGCCTTGTTCCCTATAACTGCCACTTCGTCCTTCCGACCCATGAACTTCCTTCCAGATCGAACCAGTATGACTTCACAGGAAGGAAAAACACAAATCATTTCCTTGAACCCACCATGTTCTTCCAGCCCCCGCCTTTCCCTTCGTCATGGATCTATTGGTCCTTTCCCATGCTCTGTCACCACATTCACCCGTTCATCCCTTGGCTGCACACACAGCCCTTCATGCCGTTCTCCTTTCATCCTCCTTCCTTAACACTTGTATCCCACAAGGAAAATTTTCTCCTCGGGTTGCAGCAGAGCAGAGTGACGGAGAGACTCATGTTACGGCTGAAACACTCCATGTAAGTGATTGCTGACGGAAAATAGGACTATTTAGGACTTATATTAACAAAAACATTCCACTGATACCTGCTTTAAGTAGTTTTACTTTGCATCAATACAGTAACTATAACTATTGAAGTTTCTGTAAAAATGTTTATGATTTTCTTACCTTAACTTTTTCAAAATTGGCCAAAATATCCATGAGAAAACACATTTGGGTCAGTGACTGACAGCGGCCATGTTGAAAGCTGCTGCTGCAGAAATAACTGAAGATTCACAGTAACGACAATAATCAGTGTAAGAGAACAGAGTTAAATATAAGACTTGGTTCAGTTAATTTAACCCTCCTGTCGTCCTTCTGGGTCAAATTGACCCAATCTGTTCCCTTCCTCCATCCTTCCTTCTTTACACGATCATTTTTCCCTTCCTTCCTTCCTTCCTTCCTTCCTTCCTTCCTTCCTTCCTTCCTTCCTTCCTTCCTTCCTTCCTTCCTTCCTTCCTTCTTTCCTCCCATATTTCCCTTTGTCCTCCCTGCCTTTCTGCCTTCCTTCCCTTCCTTCTTTCCTTCATCCTTCCTTCCTTCCTTTTTCCTTCCTTCCTCCTTTCCCATCCCTTCCTTCTTCCCCTTTGTTCTTCCAATTGACCCTCCATTTTTCTTTCCTTCCTTCTTCCTTCCGAGAACAAATCCGAGAACACCAGTCTGTTCCCTACCTCCCTCCCTCCCTTCCTTCCTTCTTTCCTCCCATATTTCCCTTTGTCCTCCCTGCCTTTCTGCCTTCTTTCCTCCTTTCCCATCATCCTTCCTTCTTTCCCTTTGTTCTTCCTTCCTTCCTTCCTTCCTCCTTTCCTTTCATCCTTCCTTCCTTCCTTCCTTCTTTCCCTTTGTCTTTCCTTCCTTCCTCCTTTCCCTTCGTCCTTCCTTCCTTCCTTCCTTCTTTCCCTTTGTCTTTCCTTCCTTCCTTCCTTCCTTCTTTCCCTTCGTCCTTCCTTCCTTCCTCCTTTCCCTTCATCCTTCCTTCCTTCCTTCTTTCCCTTCCTTCCTTCTTTTCCTTCATCCTCCCTTCCTTCCTTCCTTCCTTCCTTCCTTCCTTCCTTCCTTCCAGGTGAACAACAGGAGGGTTAAAGACTATAATAAATTAATATATTTTATTTTTCTGCTCGGCCGTCGGTGTGAGTTTTTCCTCTGGTCAACACTGAAACACTGAGCCTTGTTTTGCTCAGATAGATAGATAGATAGATAGATAGATAGATAGATAGATAGATAGATAGATAGATAGATAGATAGATAGATAGAACGATAGATCTGTTCCCTTCCTCCATCCTTCCATCTTTCCACGATCCTTTTTCCCTTCCTTCCTTCCTTCCTTCCTTCCTTCCTTCCTTCCTTCCTTCCTTCCTTCCTTCCTTCCTTCCTTCCTTCCTTCCTTCCTTCTTTCCTCCCATCTTTCCCTTTGTCCTCCCTGCCTTTCTGCCTTCCCTTCGTCCTTCCTTCTTTCCCTTCATCCTTCCTTCCTTCCTCCTTTTCCTTCGTCCTTCCTCCTTTCCCATCATCCTTCCTTCTTCCCCTTTGTTCTTCCTTCCTCCTTTCCCTTCGTCCTTCCTTCTTTCCTCCTTTCCCATCATCCTTCCTCCCCTTTGTCCTCCCTGCCTTTTCCTCCTTTCTCTTCGTCCTTCCTTCCTTCTTTCCTCCCATCTTTCCCTTTGTCCTCCCTGCCTTTCTGCCTTCCTTCCCTCTTTCCCTTCATCCTCCTTCCTTCCTTCTTTCCCTTCATTCTTCCTTCCTTCCTTCCTTCCTCCTTTCCCTTCATCCTTCCTTCCTTCCCTCCAGGTGGACACATTAGGGTTAAAGACTATAATAAATTAATATATTTTATTTTGCTGCTCAGTCGTCGCTGTGAGTTTTTCCTCTGGTCGACACTGAAACACTGAGCCTTGTTTTGCTCAGAGCGTGTGGACGTCTGTGCTTTTCTGTCGGCGTCGTCTGTTTTCTTCTGTTTGTTTGTGTCCACCAGTCTCAGAGCCCAGGCTGTGGTCTGTATGTGTGTGTGTGTGTGTGTGTGTGTTTTATTTATTTATTTATCTATGTATTTATTATCTTCCTCACTGAGCCCAAATAATCTGCTGCTCAGTTTGTTCTGTTCCGAGCTGAAGTTTACTCTGGTTCTGTCACAGATGTCCGCCGGTTGTTGTTGCTGTCGTCCGGGTTTGGTGCCATCGTCATTGTCTTATATGTCATGTTTTATTTCTAATGAGACTCTGGGTCTGGACTCTTTCTGTGTTTCCACTGGATTTTAAACAAACTGGAACATTTCAGACATCCACCAAAACACATGCAGCAGCTGTGGGCAGAACACTATCTTATGTTTGCCGAGTCCAGCAGCTAATGAAGGTCTGGAGCTCTTGGTTTGAATGTGTTTGGTTATTTTTTTTACACATTAGATCCTTCTGCATTGACCAGCTGCTGCAGGAACAAGGTCTGTGTGCAGCTTTTTTTTTTTTTACTTTATTATAAATTTAGGGAAACTAAATTTCATTAACAAGAGCTGTGTGGATGAGACATATTTGTTGACTTCAGGTTTTTTATTCTGCTATGAGTTTTGGCTCCTTCGGTATAGATTCCATGTTGCTTTCTCTGCTGGTAGTCGAGGCCGATTAGACCCATCCAGGCGAGAAGCGGAAACATGGCAGAGGAGCTGCCTTTTAAACGTAAAACATAAAAGTATGGACGTAGCCTCAGTGGCCTGTCTGTACAGCAGGTTCCCATGCATCCTGGAAAACATGGAAAAATTTGAACAATTGTCCAGTTGTAGAAAAAAACACATGGAAAATGGGAGAAAAAAGATTTAGTTATAGCAGAAAATGATTTGTTTTTTGTCTTCAAACCTGTTGAAGCAAAGATCATCACTGAAAATCTACTGCAAAGTGATGTGCACATTCTTAAAGGGATAGTTAAACATTTTGGCAAATTAGCCCATTGCCATAATCCCTATAGTCATAGCAGTAGGTTACCTTTAATTGTCGGTGCAAGATATTTTTAGAACGGTGGAGCAGAGTCATGAGCTGCTCAGAGCTACACTACAGAGGCTCATGGGATTTCTTGGTTTCCCTCATCAAACTCATCAAATACACAATCCAACAACTCCAAAACACTCTGATGGACAAGTTGTGACCTGCACATTCACCACGCTATGAGATAATAACACAATGTTACCACACAGAGTTGTTTTAGAGGTACATTTATGCAAAACCACTGATGCACGTTGCCTTCAGGGACAGTTTTTCAGCAAGCAGTCTCTGTATTTACTTCAAAAACAGCTCTGTTTCATAACGTTGTGTTATTATCTCATAGCCTGGTGAATGTGCAGGTCACAACTTGTCCACCAGAGCGTTGTGGAGTTGTTGGATTGTGTATTTGATGAGTTTGATGAGAGAAACCAAGAAATCTCATTAGCCTCCTAGCGTAGCTCTGAGCAGCTCACGGCTCTGCTCCGCCGTTCTAAAAACAGCTTGCACCAACAATTAAAGGTAACGAACCTACTGCTATGACTATAGGGATTATGGCAATGGGCTAATTTGTCAAAATGTTGAACTATCCCTTTAATGTCACAGACAGAAAGTTTTTCTTGCCAAGGTGAAATCAGCTGTAGATTGTTCAGTTTCATGTTCAATCAGTAAAAAAATAGAAAAACTGTGTAGATTCATCCTCCAGGTTCAGGTCTCGGTGATTTTCTGCTCATGATGTAACCGTTGTTGTAACACTTGTTCAGACCAGAGCGGCAAGATTAGGTCCGCAAACAGACGGCAGCCGATTATCTAACAGATGGAGAGCCGGGATCTCTGATGGTTTCACTGCTCTCACTCCCTCTCCTTCTCTCCTTCTCTCTCTCTCTCTCTCTCTCTCTCTCTTTCTCAGGTCCAAATGATAACTCGGGCATTGCTTTAAAGAACCTGTTCTGTGCCAGCCCAGACACAGAAGGCCTCGAGGTGAGAGAGCCGTGTCCTCGAATACACCCATTGCGCACACACAAACACACACACACACACACACACACACACACATACACGGTGTCTCGCATCCTGTCGTTCACACATTCTGTGCACCCACACAGTCCTATGCTATCTCTCACATACAGTCCTTCACGCTCTACAGTACAGCACCTCCCACACACACACACACATACACACACACTGTATCTCAGTCGGCCTCGATTTAAAACCTTTTCCAGAGAAACCTGCTCCTGCTGCTAATGGCTTGCTTCATAAAAATAAGCTCTCAGTTTTATTTCTCTTCCTCTCAGCATTGCAGTGAAGTTTGCAAATGTCAAAGTGGCGTTTGCAAGGAAGAATTGCACTTTTTTTATTTCATTTTATTTTTATTTTGCAAAGTCACTCTGACGTTGAGGTTGTTGTTGTAACGCTGTGTGCTTGTCTCTGGTCGCCCCCGGGAAGAAAAACAACAACATGGAGAGCCGCCCCTCGTCTCCTGAGCTCAGGAAGCCGTCCAAACGAGTCAGGATATCTGTCGTGGTAAGAGCCACCGATCGGGGCTACCGGAATCCGCCCGGCAACAGGTTCATCTGCCAATCAACCGATCGTCACCACCACCACCGTCATTTCCATCCCAGGGCTAATCCCAAAAATTGCCGATGGCCCAGGCTCAGCCAAAAGCCCGTCCGTGCCATTGTGCCCAAACAAACAAATAGAAAAGCGTTGAACATCCTCTTCCTCGTCCAGCCTGTAAGCCCCGCCCACTCACCTTTCACCAGATCCATTCATGTCAATCAACTTTAACAGGTCTGTGGTCAGCAGAGGTTGTAGAAAACACTCACATAAACTTCTCTCTTGACCAGCGTCTGGAACACTTTAGTTGTTTCGATTAATTTTAAGCAAATTTAAAGGGATAATTCAACATTTTGGCAAGTTGGCCCATTGCCATAATCCCTACAGGAGTAGGTTTGTTACCTTTTTTTGTTGGTGCAAACTATTTTTAGAACGGCGGAGCAGAGCCGCAAGCTGCTCAGAGCTATGCTACGGAGTCTCATGTTTGGTTTCCCTCATCAAACTCATCAAATACACAATCCAACAACTCCACAACGCTCTGGTGGACAAGTTGTGACCTGCACATTCACCACGCTATGAGATAATAACACAACGTTACCACACAGAGTTGTTTTAGAGGTAAATTCATGCAAAACCACTGATGTGTGTTCCCATCGGGGGCAGTTTTTCTGCAAGCAGCCTCTGCATTTACCTCTAAAACAACTCTGTCTGGTAACATTGTGTTATTATCTCATAGCGTGGTGAATGTGCAGGTCACAACTTGTCCACCAGAGCATTGTGGAGTTGTTGGATTGTGTATTTGATGAGTTTGGTGAGGGAAACCAAACATGAGACTCCGTAGCGTAGCTCTGAGCAGCTCGCGGCTCTGCTCCACTGTTCTAAAAACAGCTTGCACTGACAATTAAAGGTAACAAACCCACTGCTATGACTATAGGGATTATGGCAATGGGCCAATTTGCCAAAATGTTGAACTATCCCTTTCAGTTTTTCTCAAAACCTGTGAAGTCCCATCAGAGCTCGAGGTTCATGGGGTGAAATTAAATCCCTCTGCTGACATCTTTTAAAATTAAATTACCGGGCAAGTGGTCTACGAGGACGAGGCCGTTCAACAGAGCATGCTGTGCTGTCCATCATCAGCCGTGTCACCCGAGGCGTCCGATCAGTGACGGCCTCCCAGAGCAGCCCCCCCCCCACCCTGCTCCTGGAGTGACCCACAGTCCCATCGCTTTTTTTGTAATTGATGAAAGTCGCCATGCTATACCATGTGTTTAATGTGCAATGAGGGGGAGGGAGGGGGGGAGGGGGTTGAGCTGCTGTGTGCATGCAGCGTTAAATACCAGGATGGGAGCATCATATCTCTTCATTAGCGGCGGGCAGGTATTTGAACGACAGCGCTCCAGCAGCAGCAGCAGCAGCTCGGATGATGATGATGATGATGCATGAGAAGTCCTTGGAGCTATTGGAAGATATCAGCCACAAACTGGGATTGCACCAGCAGCTCAGCAGAAGCCGCCGCCCGTCGCTGTCCAATTACCAGCGGCCAAGCGGCGATGCATGTCAATCAATGGGACGAGCGTGTGATTGTGAATTGAGACGAATGATTCCCACGATACCAGATCATCCGGCGTTGCATGACAATCGATCAGACGACGTCCAACCAAGAAAAAAATCAAACACTATTAAAATTTACACAATCAAAAACACAATATTTCGAACATGTTTCAACACCAGTGATTCATTTATAATCATCTAAAGCCTTTCGTATCAAATCACCGTGAAATCGCCTCTCACTCATCACGTGTAATGTCATTTCATTCACTAGGAGCCACCGCCGAACTTAAAGAGTTTCTACGGGGTGAGCATGACGTCCACATTTTTTTTCTAAATATCTGTTTTCACTTTTTATTTCAATTGAGTCTGAAGATGAAAGAGCAGAAACAGACTTCCAGACTCGCTAATGAACACCGTGGATCTTTGTCTTCTTGATCGTCTCGTACACTGGTTGTTAAAGTCTCAGTTGTTGCACACGTTTCTACTGATTCAGTGCTTTAATCATCCCAAAACAACATTAAAGAAACAACAGTTGCAATAGAGACATTTTCTCTGGGGCAACAGGCACATAAAGTGTGTTCTGGGTACAATATAGTAACGTACAGTCTGTTTATTCACCTCTACTTTACACTTTAAAACATCATACAGTTTTTGTTAGTTTAAGGGTGTAGCTGTGTTATGCTAAGTTATCTAAATTTCATCCTGTGCCTAGTTACACACAACATGATGCACTTATTTACCAGTAATGCTAGTGTATATTGTGGTAATTTGTGTGTTAATTGGGCAGAAGATTGTTAGCCGTTTGCTTAAAGGGACATTGTGTAACTTCTCCTGTTATCCATTCACGAAAATCAATTATTTTGTTCAAAATATCAGTAATGGAAAAAATGGAAAAAATGTATTACAGTCATTCTTTTCTTTTCTTTCTTTTAAATATCAACACAAACACAACTCCTTCTACTTAATGAGACACTGATGAGGTCATCACCTGAACCACATCTGGTTTTATAGGAAGATTATAAAAACCACTGCTGGGATTAAACATTGACATTATCCCACAAAAACTGATTTATAAACTCTTCCCGAGTTAAAATATTCTTGCTTTGTTCTTTAGAATTAAATATGAACATGTTTTCTTAGCATTATTATTATTATTATTTAAGGTCTGAAAAGACGTGATATTTCTGTTATTTAGACTAGTTTAATCATTAGCCAATAAAAGCTCTAAATGACAATTTTTTTTTCGCTTTTGACAAAAAAAAGTCGCCAGATTTAGCAAGAAAGTCGCCAAGTTGGCAACACTAGCTGTGTCCCAATTCAGGGTCTGCATCCTCCAAAAGGCTGCAGACCCTGAATTGGGACACAGCTACTGTCAATGGACCGTTCAGAAAGTCACTTTAAAAGTCACAAAGAAACGCAGAAAGAAAGAAAGAAAGAAACGATGCAAAGCAAAATATTTTATTGAGTTAATTTTCAGATGATCATATTTTTTTCATCAGAATCCAAAGGCCAATTAGAATATGATTATCCTATTTCAGAAAGCACTCCACTCTTAATTGGAGACGTTAACTCTACCGAATCTACACTACGTTGCTATGACATCATGTGAACTATTGACCCTGATAGAATTGTTTATTTGTCCAGAGCGTCACTTGCGTATAGGCTATAATTATAAACACATTGCTTGAGATTCTCAGTCACAGTGTCAGTGTAACTCTATTAGCACTATTAATGATTTAGACTTGAGGCACTTTTAAGGGCTCCATTAGTTTCACATGTCCGTGACAACTATTGAAGTCTTGTACACATTTTCAATCATTCACAAGCACAGAGCAGTGTCAGATCATTCGTCATCTGTTGCTCCGGGCTTTGTTACAACTCGTGGTTCAACAGCTAATAAATTACACGGTGAAGTCTTAATCTTGTTGGTATGTAAGAGAAAAATCACTGACTACATCAGCTCCTCAGACTACGCACTGATAACCATCGAAACATCTAACATCCAGCTCTGTGGTTTCTTGAAATCATCACTCTCCACTTATGAAATACCATAAAATATCAAAAGAAATATGGTCCCAAAATCTAAATCAAACACTCCTGGTTCCTTAACACGATCCATGCTGCACAATTACACACACACACTCGCCTGGAGAAAAGTAGAAAATTAATAACAGAGGAGGTGCACTGGGATTTTTATTTTTTTCCTTTTTCTTTTCTTTCGGAGGCGTAAAAATGTGAACCCTGAGGCTCGTATTTCACACCATGACGCCACAGAGCTGCCGTTGAAACACAGCGGAGGAACTTTTTTAGTTTGAGGTGAATGAGGAAACGCATTCCTTCAACTGTAGTAATCATAGAGATTAATAAAAAAAATAGTTTCTCGTATTTACCGCAGAAACGCAGCTCATTACACGGTCCGTCTGCAACAGCTCAGCACGCGTGCACCGGCGGCTAAATTCACATTGATTGTCCTGATAGGGCTGCTCGATCTGCTCGCTACGTTAAAGGTCAGACATTTTTTTCTAAAAGACTTAGAGAAGTCGTTTAAGTGCAACGTCACAGTTTTCATTTTTCAAACCTCTCATTGTTAATTTGCCACAGCGATGGAGCTTTAATCCTGCAAAATGGCCTCTTCAGTGTGTTAGTGAGGCTTCTTGGCTTTATTCACACAGGACAGGACTTGTGTGTTAACATAGGGAGGAGGAAGGTGGAGGGGGGTCTCGTGTGATTTCCTCCTAAACACAACTTTTTAAACCCCTACTTCCGAGTCGGACGTAATCGAAGCTGCGGAGAAGGTTATTAACTCCATCAATTACAGGTTTAGGTGCAGATTTAGGAAGCTCGAGCCGCACGGAGACCCATTTAGAGGAGCTGTGAAATGAAATTCAGAGTGAAGCCTTGAAGGATGAGCTGCAGCGCTGCTACACGGCAGATCATAAAGAGCGTTGTACCTTTCAACAGACTCACTAAAAACTTCTCAGATACTTCTTAATACTTCTCTATGGTACGTTGTACATCACTTGAGCTCATTTATTGATATTTGGTCTATCAATCAAATCGTGTCCCCAAGTGCTGCTACACGTGAGTAGCGTTTTGGAAATGATGTAATTCAATAATAACAGAAGCTGCTGAATCGTTTTTCATCTTTTCCCTTTCCAGATGTTACTTTAGGACAGTAGTTAATTAGCATGTGGTGTCTGTGCTGCATCTATTACAATACTGTATGTATTACAAAAGCCATTGTAAATAAGTATGCATGTATAGTTTAGTGTTGACATTGATTTTCATATTTTGAATATAAATTATAGGATTTATTTCTATTATATACAGTGGAATAGAGCAGGAAGATATCAAGTTCCTTAAGGGGATTCATTACAGTAGGCATTCTGATTCTGATAGTGAAAGTGGTGCATTTCGGGACATAGCTTTTTTGTTGTATGTGCCCAGCCGTGGAAAAAACATTATTTACAGAGTATTTACAGATTCTGAAAGTGTAGTTTCTAAGCTTTCCGATGATGTCCAACAAATGGAAATCTGAAAATATTAGAAGAAGATGAGGCCATTTTAATGTAGGCACTCCTCAAACTAGTTTAGTGAGAAATCCAGCCTGAACGATTCTCCCCTACCTGGGGAGCCAGGTAATCCAGTGCTGCTCATTTGCATCTCATTTACATAAGTCCAACCCCCTACTGGTCTGGCTGTCAGTGACATCTGGTATCTGTTAGTCCGCAGGACAGAAACTATTGTAGTAGTTTGAACAATGGTTATCAAAAGCAGGTCTAGGGACCGCGAGGGGTCTTTGAAGAGGTCCCAGGCGGTTCCCAGAGAAAGGAATGAATGTAGTTAGTGTTGATGTAGTGTTATTTTCATTAAGCACTTTAGTGGACTGGTCAGAATCATAATTTACATTATTGAAATGGAAATGATTTTGTCACAAAAAGACCCTGAATAAAAATAAAAGACAAGAAAGGTAACAGTATCAACTTTTGATTAAATTTGACATAAGAAATGTGATTTAATTAGTTTTAATTCATCGATAATGCAGCCATTTACAGTGTACTGTATATAGTGTTTTTTTCCTTTTTTAAAATTTATTAGCAGGGTATCTGCTGGGAACGCTGCAACTTGGCAAGGTTCAGTCTGTTAATTTATTGACATTAATAAGTGTTTTGCAAGTAATCCCTTCAGTTTTTCCTTCATACCCCTGGTTTTGTATTCAAATTGCATTCATGATGGTTAAAAAGGTCTAAAGAATTGTATCAATGTAGCTTGTTGACACCTGCAGATACCCAATGTTATGATACAAATGGTGTAACACTTAGAGATGTATTTATTTACCTTCTGAGCTCATCTGTTGCACCAGAAACTTTCTAGTTCTAGATAATAAATATAAATCTGTTGCTTTCAAGTGTGAAACTGTTTGGGCGTCTGGGACGTAAGAATAGATCTTAGTACCAGTTCAGTTGTGACTAACTAACTTCGGCTTTTGCTTACGGCTATTTTACCGTATGTGAGATTTTATTTATATTTAATAGAGTTTAACCTGAGCTGGTGGGCGTCGGTCAAACTTCCTGTAGAACCCTGTCTGCCTCTGCTGGTTGTAATTTAATGAAGTCCACTGATTTGTTGCAAGGAGCGTCTCGTCCGGTCAGCGCTCAGACAGATGGTGTATTATTAGTGCAATGAATTTTGGATGTGTTAAGTGGGCCTAGAAGCGTGTTAGTCATTATTGCCTTGCAGTGAGCTAATTAGTAAATGAACCCCTGTAGCACTCGGTGTGTGTGTGTGTTTACAGTAGCACAGGCCAGCGGTCCTGATTTCCCTGTCATCAGGAGCGAAGAAGTGCACGTGCCAGAGAAACGCTGCTGATTACAGCGTTTTTTCCAGGGCCGTTGAGGCCTGAGTCGAAAATGTGGACAAATAAATGTATCAATTCTCGTTTCTCCCAAGACCTCCGAGTTATACGCCCCCACGGCGGAGGAGGAATCGAGTTATTGCTTCCTCCCTTCTCCTCGTCCTCCGTCTGCTCCGCTCTCACCATTTCCCTTCTCTTGCTCTTTGTTTTCTGGATCTCGTTTGAATCTCTGCAGCTTACCTCCTTTCTAAAGTCCTCCTCCTCTTCTTCCTCCTCCTCCCCCTGCCATTTTTATATCTCTGTAATCTGCCCCCACCTTCTTCCCTCCATCCCTCCATCTAGGCTGTGAAATATTGATGCAGGGTAAATGACATCAGGAGTCTGTTTCCGAGGAATAATGCTGCTCAGCCTCTCTGCTCACTGTTTTTTCTCATTATTCCTCCCTCCACACTCTTGCATCTCCGTAATGCAGCCATGCTTTATTTATGATGGCTTGTGGGCTCAGTTTTTTTGGCATCTCGGTTTTTCCCCTCTTTATATCTCTGAGTGTTTTTCTCCTTCTTCTTCTTGTTTCTTTAGATCATTTGTGGATGTGCGTCTTTCTTGACGTATATATTTTTTATATAGTTGCATGGGAATACACACACACACACTTGATGCAAGAGAGAAAAGACAAGTTGCATTGAAGTGTTGGAGGAGTAATATATGTCTCCATTGCTTGTCACCTTAACGGTTGTTGTCTGTCTGCTCAGCAACAAACCCCTGGGTCAAAAAAAAAACTGGTTTTATACTTTCACGTCTTTCCACTCGTCCACCTTGAAAAGCAGTCTGAGAAAATGATAGAAAAATGTAGTGAGAGAACAGCAGCTCCCAGAGCCAATTACAGCTCTGCTAGAGACTGATGTGAAAGTACGAACGACGAGAGAGGAAGGATTTGATCACGAGCGGAAAAAGAAGTAGAACTTCGAAAACTGGCCTGTCGTGTTTATCCAACGTTATGGTGAAGAATTGCTGCAGAATTATCTCCGACACTCTGAGATAATGAGCTAAGTCATCGTGACATCTGGAACGAACTGCTGAGTCCAATTAAGACACATGTCAATGCTTTTTGGGATCCAGCTGCACAACATTTAAGGACATTCTGTCCTTAATGGCCGACATTAAGTTCAAGAGAAAGTGCAGTTTTCTTTCCTTCTATTGCTCAGGACAGAGCTGAAGTATACGTCAGTGTCATCGGCGTAAAGTCGAAGGTTGACGTGTAGAATTCGAGGAGCTGGGATGTTCCTACACGTTAGATCTGACTATACATTTAGACCTGGTATCATCCAGGTGGTAGTGATCGATCCAGGTGAAACTAATGTTGGTCCACTCACCCTTCTAGATTTAGACTCTTGATCAAATTCTGTAACCAACACTGTAGATCAGAAAGATTTTGAATTCAATCTTCAAAAATTACAAAGACACACTTCAATACTGCTGTTGCTAGCTTGATTGATTGATTAACAAATATTGTTGTGTACATTAGCATAATTAGATATTTCTCAAACACAACTACCAACTCTGAAACGCAAAAATGAGATAGATGACAAGAAATTATTCTGGTTGAAAATACAGTAACACAAGACAAGTGATGAAATCGAAGTGAAAAGTATAAAAGTTACATATAAAGTGCAATATCTCTCTGTGTTTGCATAAGGAAACCAAACTCATATCAGGTTTGTTACATTACTTGTGTAGTTATCTGAACTCCTCCTGTTGAAGCTGATTGTGATGCTACCATCACGTCCTGTTTACATTATTGACTGTTTTCCCTGAACAGCACTGGTAACTGATTGATAACACTGAGTTCAAAAGCTAAGACTTTACCCACATTTTAATGTTGAAGCACATTTTTATCAATCAAAGAACAACTTTCAATACCGACAAGGAGATGAATTTGTGATGACTATAATACAACAGTAGCAGGATCTTTAGTCTTCAAAACCATTGCATAAAACTAGAAAATACTCTTGGAGTTGGTTGCAACAGCTTTTCATTACTGCAGTGATTGAGTCTAGATAGATTTATTATTCTTTGCTAAATTAAAAACCATCCAAACTAGTTCTCAGTATGAGTTCCAGCCTGGTATAACGTGACTGATGAAACTAAAATGAGCTTGTTGCTAAAAGACGGGTCCAGACAGTTCAATAGGATAATGATTTCCTATGTGGCGTACCAGTGTTGAATGTAGTTGTAGAGGACGAGTGATGATGGATTTCAGAGTAACAGACGGCCGTGATGATCTCTTATCAAACAGACACGGTTCTCATTGATAAAACAGAAGAGATTACAGTTAAAGAACCACAGAGCAAGAAGGATGAATTGTGAAATGGGGCGGTAATTATTAAAGCACCAGGGTCAAGTGTTAGCTCTTTTTCAGAATAGGCTCCAATGGCCGCAAGTTGGTTGTTTTTTTTTAAGTTGTAGCTACTACAAAGACACCGACTCCATTAAAAAATGTCCTTCAGGTATCTGATAGGAGGAATATTCAGGGGACGGGATGAAGTTTTCATTTCCTGAATAATTTCAGACAACACAGCTAGAGGAGATACACAGCAGACAGAGTGAACTTATCAGGAGGAGATGAGTGCGACACACTGACTGTAATTTGTTTTGAGGGTGAACTGATGCGATGTCTGATACCGGATACTTTCGGGGTCAGGACTCCACTGCAGGTTTTTCTTCCAGTGTTGTTATTAAAAAGAGCTTTGGGCGTCTGATGGGTGTCATTCAGGTAGTCTTTGCAGGGTACCACTGGTTGGTTTTTGCGTCATTGTTGCACACGTCACAGTAGTTTGACCAAAGTCGTTAAAGATCTTGTTCCACAGTCGTGTTAAACTCTCTTCAGTCCAATCAGATACACAAACAGAGCGGCAATAGAGTGTGAAAGCAATAAGCAAAACGAGCATTGGTCGCACTTGAGTGGTAATTATTGTTGCAATGTGTCCCTGTTGCACCATGTGGTGTGTTGGTCTGTCTGTGTGTGTGTTGGCAGCAGCAGAAACAGCGCACATGACTAAAATTAGCATGACAGATAAACTTGATAGCGTCTTGTGTCATTGAGACACTTAGAGAGGGTGTTAATGACGATTATGCTAAATTCAGATCTGCACATATTAATACAAGCTGCTTCCAACATGGAATTGAAAACTGGAGTGAATTAATTCTCTCGTTAGAAATAATGACGTTAGCTTCAATAACCTCTTGTGTCCCTCAAGTTGTGTTCTGCCACACAGGTGGTTGTGGTTTAATTTACCAAGGTTTTGACTCGAGGTTCATGTTGTTAGTTAGTTAGTTAGTTAGTTAGTTAGTTAGTTAGTGGAAACATCTTAGTTAAAATCTGATTAATCCAATACTTTGGATATAGCCAAATATCTGTAAAAACCATTGACATTCCCATTAGTCACTACTTTGTGTTTAGTGCTAATTAGCAGATGCTAGCATGCTAATAAACAAAAATGGGATGGTTGGTTAGTTTTCTACCACTGAATATTAACACACTAGCACGCTACAGTACACTTTTCATCTAGCGCCACCATCAGATCAAAATCTTTGTCCATTAGTTTGGTTTATTGCAAAACTGCTCTAAAACTGTTAGCATTCCCATCAGCCTCAGGTTTTAGCTACTTAACATTTGGTGCTATTAGCCGATGTTAGCATGCTAATGAACTAAACTGGGGTGGTTAGTTTTCTACTTAATGAATATTAGCACACTTGCTACATTTTTCATCTAGCGCCACCATCAGATCAAAATCTTTATCCATTAGTTTGGTTTATTGCAAAACCAGTTGTACCATTTAGTGCTAATTAGCCGATGTTAGCGCGCTTATTAATTGGACAGTAGGCTTAATTATTAACTCGACAGTAGGCCTAATCTTTTTATTTGTTAAATAAATCGATATATAATTTATTTAATTTTTTTTTTAGCTTTTTTTTCAGTAAAGCTGGTGAACTTGTGCCAAAACACGAATGGAAATTTAGGGGAAAAAATTATTTTTCTTTTTTTGATTTAGCCTAAGTGTGCTGCTTCACCAGAACTTATGAAAACACTCCAGATTAAACCAGAAGTTTTTTTGCATTGCTAGACAAAATATATTATTCTGTGGATGAACCGACCTTTTTAGAGAAGAAGCAGATGTTAAAAACTTGCAGGTAGGCTATAAAGAACTCACCTGTCTTTCTTTCAGTTAAATAAAAAGTGAGAGGAAGCTCCTTCACATCCAAACTTCCACCATCACCACTCTCTCTCTCGACATAATCCTGCAGTGTGTGTGTTTGTGTGTGTGTGTGATGCAGCAGCCTTTAAGTGCTAGCTTGTGCGCTCCCCTCTGACCCGGTGTTGGGTGGATGGACAGTAAAGCCACTGATTGGATGAATGCGGTCGCTGCACGGAAGTGAAGATGGATCGTTTCTTTTGTGTGTTGGTCTCAGAAACGTCACGGCAACCGAGCTCTATGGTCCTGCTGCCTCTCACATGCCTCTGCACACAAACACACACAAACACACACACACACACACTTGCGAGCTCGTCACTCAAATCTCATTTGAATTGTGCCCACACAGTGCATCTGACACACACTTGCGCCTCACTCATGTATCGAAAGCACAGATTTGCTCTCTTAATCGAGCAGCTAATCTTCCTGAAAGCACCTGTTTTACATGCACACACCCACCTCTTTCTCTCTCTCTCTCCTGCAAACACACACACACACACACATACACACAGACCCACACACCAAAGTGACTTGATCCCTCCATCTTTCTTTAGTTTACATTTTACCCGGTAACAACAACAGTGTGTCTTGGCGACATTCAGAGTGCCCTTATGTTGTGTGACAAGCAGAATGATCAGTGAGACAGCAGTGATAAAGTGCTGTAGGTGTGTGTGTGTGTTTGTGTGTGTGTGTGTGTGTGTGTGTATTGTTTGTTTTTGTCTCATCAACTCCAGGCACGTCTGGCCTCTGCTTGCATAATCCTACAGTAGGGCACCTCTTTTTCCACCCTGCGGCAGCGGTTGCCAGGGTTACCGACAAGTCAGCCGCCACAGCGATGGGGATAAATGAGCTCAGGGCTCCCATCAGCCCCTGGGTCACACTCACACACACACACACACACACACACAGACACACACACACACACATGTTCTCCTGCGTACAATCCTGAGAAAGTAAATACTTGTATTCGAGCACATGACTAAACACAGCCCGTCATACACACATACACTGCAAAAACTCACAATCCTTCCAAGAATATTTGTCTTATTTCTTGTCAAAATGTCAAATTTTTAGTCAAAACTAATCTCTTTCCACTTAAAATAAGACTCATCACCTAAAAATGTATTTGGTTTTAGATAATTTTCACTCATTTCAAACAAATATTCACTTGAAATATGTAGAAAAATCTGCCATTTTTTTGTAATAAGGAAGAAAAACAGATTTTTCTACTTATTTCAAGTGAAAATGTGCTTGAAAGAAGTGAAAACTGTCTGAAAACAAGCTACTTTTAATATGATGAGTCTTATTTTAGGTATAATGAGATTAGTAATTTGTTTTTTTTAATTTTCAAAAAAAAAAAAGGACAGTGGATTACATATTAGGAGCCACTATATGATAAGAAAACACTGACACACTTACAATTCTGGACAACACAGACTCAGAAACATAAAATTAGACATACTGTAGTGTATACACAAACCAAACCTACATAGATAAAAGACAGGACACAACAACAATAAAGACGACAATACCACAACAACGAAAACAATCAAACAGACAAAAACAAACAAAACAACAGTAACAAATAAAGAAAGAGACTGGTAATATACACAGATTGAGATTTGTTTTGACTAGAAATGAGACAAATATTCTTGGTAAGATATTTGAGCTTTTGCAGTGTACACATACACACACACACCCTGGTAACGCACACACGCACACACACGCCCTCCCGTACCTCTGTAGTGGTTGCAGCCAGGGTTGCCGGTTCGACTCCGGCGTGTCAAACGGTATCAGCTTGTCAGTGGCGAGAGCCGTGAGCCGAGAGAGAGATTCGCCGCAGATCCATCATCATAATGATCATCTGCTCTGACATGTCATACATCACATCCCCCGCGCTCATTAGATCTACTGTAGTCGCTCTTTTAGTCGCTCATTCCATTTCTGTCCATCTGTCTCAACACGGCGCCGACACCGCCGCCGTACAACACTTTACGATGTGACGCACGGGTGATAATGTGTTTCCAGAGTCACTTCACCTTCTGTGCGCTGAGGCCAGAGGTGAAACGGCTACAAAGTAAATGTTTATGAAGTTAAGAAGAAAAGCAACTGTGTTTTGCAACAAGTGTTTACCGTTTCATCCCTGAATGTGTGTTTTGTGTTTCATGCTTTTTACGTGTTTTTGTGTGTGCAAGTGTGTGATTTCTGTTCTGACTGTGTTACTGTTCCCTTCATCTTTGCAGGACGATGCAGACCCGGAGGACGACATGACCATCAGAGAGGTGAGATACAAACTCAAGCTCTGTAAGATATTAACTTATACATGATGTTTGCATATTATTTTATTTATTCACCTATTGATTAATAATGTAAAGAGACACGACTGAAGTCTTTATCACATGTATTTGCTACAAACCCGCAAAGAACTGTTGATTCTGATGCTCTTTCTAAGGCCCAGGAAGGAGAATAAGGACTATTTCCAGCTGTGGATTGACACACTTTTGTTGCTGTTTTGACGCTTTACAGTCAAATTGTTGAAATATTAGTTAAATTACAATGTGGTAAAGTGCAAAAAACTGTGAAAGATGTGAAAACAGGTGCATTTTGACCAATAAGTAAGATCTGTGCACTTTTTCTTCAGGTAGTAAAAGTTTCTTATGACCTGCTATCGTCTATGTTTCCACCGCGGCCTAAAGTCACAAGAAGATTATGCAAATCAGGCCGATGGTGATGCAGGTTATCGTTTCCAGTTTCGCTGCACGTCGTCGTCTTTTAACACTGAGCGAGGCTGCAGCTCGTTGTCAGTCCGTCTGTCGTATTCGCTCTTCTTGGACTCCATCTTGAAAAAAAATGCAGAATCAAAACTAAACAGTTGGCTGCAGCTGCTTTTTTAGAAACAGTTTCCAGTTTCCACAGAACTAAAGTTCCTCAAAAAGTTCCTGCTCCCTGGAGAAAATTCCTGCAAATGACCGAAATTCCCATTTATTCCAGCTGCAACGTGAACGTTATAATAGCCACACACTATTAAGCATCCGTTAAGTATTCATTCATCATTTATAAAGTCTCACTTTGATACCACACAGATACAAATGATTCACTCTAGAATAACAAGCTCATCTATATTGTGATTAATTGTTGTATTTGTTGTGCCTGATAAATGATGGATTCAGCATTTATTATAGATAATTAAGTTTTATATATCACTCACTAACCAGATGTCAGTGGTTCATAAGATCATTAATGAAGTGTCAGTAGATGATCAATAAACTATTTAAAGGGATAGTTCAACATTTTGTCAAATTGGCCCATTGCCATAATCCCTATAGTCATAGCAGTACAGTAGGTTCGTTCGGTGCAAGCTGTTTTTAGAACGGCGGAGCAGAGCCGTGAGCTGCTCAGAGCTACGCTACGGAGGCTAATGGGATTTCTTGGTTTCCCTCATCAAACTCATCAAATACACAATCCAACAACTCCACAACGCTCTGGTGGACAAGTTGTGACCTGCACATTCACCACACTATGAGATAATAATAGAACGTTACCAGACAAGAGTTGTTTTCTAGGTAAATACAGAGACTGCTGGCCAAAAAACTGCTCCTGCTGGGAACGTGCATCATGAATTTACCTCAAAAACAACTCGGTATTATCATAGCGTGGTGAATGTGCAGGTCTCAACTTGTCCACGAGAGTGTTTTGGAGTTGTTGGATTGTGTATTTGAAAACAAGAAATCCCATTAGCCTCCGTAGCGTAGCTCTAAGCAGCTCACCACTCTGCTCCGCTGCTCTGCTCCGCTGCTCTAAAAAGAGCTTGCACTGACAATTAAAGGTAATGAACCTACTGCTAAATCTAGGGATTAAAAATTTGCCTGTTGAATTATCCCACGGTTCTCAATTTGCTGCACTTACTGTAAACACATGAAGTAATAGTTACTGAGTATGCTAATACATATTTTAAGCTTTATTAATTAAGAGTCAAACATGTAAAAGTCTGACTTTTTAGTACCAGTGTATGAAGAATGATGGATTAATAGTGTGTAGTTATGGACAAGAGTGAACATGTTACTCAGTGCGGTTCATTGATGTGTTCTTGATATTTTTTGAGACAATAACAGATCTGTGTGGCACCAGGGAAGCAGACTCGTCATTGATAACTAATAGCAGGTATTGATCTTTGGTTGGGGATCTATCGACAGGAGGAAACAGACCCAGTTTGATCGCATCGGCCTCAACGAACTCGAACCTCGTCTCGGTGACGTCACGCTCTGTTTTTTTTCCCCCCCCAGATTTCTCAATATCCCCAGACGGATAGATTACCCCGGAGTCTTATATTTTTGGATATGACATCATTCATAATTCATCCATCAACAGCACCTCTCATTTCCTCTCTGTCAGCCGCACATTCCTCACGCTTCCCACCTCCTCCTCCTCCTCCTCCGTCCCCTCTTTGTCTCTTTTTCTTTTTTCCTCCCCCCCACTCACCACCGTTCATTCGCTCCCATACATCTGCCGTGTCATCGTTTCGTTATCCCTCCACCTCCGCCTCCACCGTCACCGTTCACTTCTGTGATTTATAGAGTCGTTCAGCGCGGTGTCCGGTCCATTGATTGTCCATCAGAGGGAGGTGATCTGTCAGGAGGTTGTGTGGGATTATTCACCGGCTTTGACTCCTGATTAGTGACTGACACCAGACATAAAGACGTCGCCTGTTAACAGCAGCTATCACACACTCTGACGGGTGGAACTGGAACAGAAAAAAAGAGGTTGCTAATATGATAAATACAGTCTTGTTTAGAAAGAAAGAGTAAGGTTTATCCTTCTGGAAAAGCTTTAGGATTTAAGTACCGTTCATTCATCTGAAGTTTAAATCAGATCAAGCGTAACAATATGACCACATCTGTAATACTGTGTTGGTCCGTTCCTTCCTTGGACCAGTTTTTTGATAGATCCTGACCGGGAACGACCCACAAGAGCTGCACTTTTTCATACGATCTGGCCCAGTCGTCCGTGTCAAACTCACTCAAATCCTCACACTTGCCCCATTTTTCCTGCTTCTAAAGGCTGGAACACACCGACCAGACTGTCGGCCATCTGAGACGGCCCAATTCGACATGCAGAGTCGGGGAGCGTCGGCCGTCTAAGGATTAGAGCCGTCGGATACTCTGATTGGCTGTGTGCTAGCTATGGCCATTCTGATTGGCGAATCAGCGCGGTGTGTGGGAGGGTCGGAAGTAACAATAGTAAACAAACCACTCATCTACACTGCAAAAACTCAAAATCAAGAAAGAATATTTGTCTTATTTCTTGTCAAAATGTCTCATTTCTAGTCAAAACAAATCTCATCACCTAAAAATTAACTTGTCTTTAGATCATTTTCACTTGTTTCAAACTTAGAACGTGTTTCAAACTCCTCTCCCCCCTCTTTGTCTTTTTTTTCTTATCACTCCCCCTTGCCCAAATCACAAATATTCTTTCTTGATTTTGAGTTTTTGCAGTGTAAACAGAGGTGACTCGGAGACAAACTACATCCTGTCTTTGCATCGCTTTTTAACATAATTCTGGAAGCCATGGCGACTTTTTCCCTCCTGTGATTGGCCCAGAACGAGCCCGAGAGCCGACAACGTGACCATCAGCTCAGCCGGAGCGATCGTTGGCATTGTTTTCCAAAAAGTCTTCTCAAAACTAATAACAAGCTAATGTTGTGTTTGCTCTTTGTTTTTAATCTCCATGGTTTCTTCTGTGGTTTCTCTGTTCCGTCATTTTCTGTTTTCTTTTTTCGGATCACTGGCACGAGACTAGCGCCACCTGCTGTTAGGGAGACTTATTGCATCTCGCGCAAGCGCAGAGTGTTATAACTTTGAGGACAAAGTGTTGACCTGCTGGTTTATACTGTATATCCCACTAACAGGTGCCATGATGAAGAGTTATTCAGTGTTATTCATTTCACCTGTCAGTGCTCATAATGTTAGGCCTTATCGGTGCACGTCCAAGAAGACGTGTGCATATCTGTCGGCTCATGTAGCCTATGTTTAAATGATGTTACTATCCACATATTTTCACAAAAGGAAGTCGGTTACGCTCATCCTCATGGTTTCAGTAGCTGTCACAGTCACAGTGAATGCATAGAGCAGCTCAGACGACAAGCTTTGAGCCCAACGTGTGCATCAACCTGTGAGGACGGCGCCACTTCAACAACAAAGACACAGCAGAGCCCTGTTTTTTTTTTTTTTTTAACTTTTTTTTTTTCCAATCAATACAAAAATACAAAAACACAAGGGGGGATAAGCACTACTTAGTCACATAAAGATGCCATTTTGTCCATCTTAGAGCACACAGCTCTGATTTGAGTCTGAGGCTGTAGGTCAATTGTTCCATTGTTCGAATTTCTTCTACGATGTCCAGCCAGTGGCTCAGTCCAGGTGGGTCAGTTCTCAACCAACTCCTTGTAATGGCTTTCTTAGCTGCAAAATCAGGATCTTGAACAGATATTTGTCTTATTTACCTACTAAATCTTCAGGTATCAGTCCTAAATATAATCTCAGGATCAACTGGGAATATTATATCTTTAGAAAATTTCACCCATGTTTCTTAAAACCCCCTCCCAAAATGACTGTATCTGAAATAATGACCAAAATATGTGAGAATGGTTTTCAGTTGCCCACAATTTCTCCAGCAATATTGTTGTTGGCCTAATTGTTTATTTTTGATTTTAGGTGTAATAAAAAAACACAAATTTTTCCAACAAACTCTTCCACGTTCTAGAGCTTTTGATGTTTTTGCAGTGTAAACATGGACTGCCAATCATTCTCAGACAACTCAACATTAAATTCTCTTTCCCATTTCACTTTTATATACACTGTATTTCTCCCCTGTTGTTTCAATAAACCTTTATATAGTTTAGAGACAATTTTTGGGGAGTTTTCTTAAATGCACCCGAGAGCCGACAACGTCAATCACATCATTCCCTTCTAGTGAGATCTCGTTTTAATTTCTGTCTCAAAAAGTGTCTTAATTGGAGATATCTGTACAATCTCCATTTTCCAGTCCAAACTGTTTTTTCTTGTCCAAATGATTTGAAATTTGCTTATCTACCAGTTACAGGTAGCTGTTATTCCTTTGTCTCTCCACTTTTCAAAGGTCTTGTCTAAAATTCCTGGTCTGAAGCTAGAGGTGTTTCAGGCTTTATCAACAGTTTACAGTCTCCTGTTAACTTATATTTTTTAACCACTAACAGGTGCCATATTTCAAACGTTTCTCTCATGATTCATTTTCACCTTAGGATCTAATGTTACTCTTTCCCACTCAACCTTGATTGTGGAGGGGCCATGTAGCCTATGTTTAAATGATCTCAATGTCCTTCCATCTGGCTTGATAGTTTGGGGAGCACCAATATACTATGTATCTTAACTGTGCAGCATAGTAGTATTCTCTTAAGTTTGGCAAAGCCAATCCTCCATTTTCTTTGTCTAGCTGAAGGGTTTTGAGTCTTATCCTAGGCCTGGCCCCTGCCCAGATGAACCTGGATATTAGCTTGTCCAACACAGCAGAGCCCTGTTTATTAAATGCTGCACAACTCTCATCGCTCATTTCTTCTTCTTCTTCTGTGTTTTTTTTTCTTCTTCGGTGCAGATTGCAGAGTGGGAGGAGAAGCAGCTTGATGAGCAGGTCAACTTCAACAACTGTAAGATCGACCCCGCCCCGTTCCAGCTGGTGGAGCGCACGTCGCTGCACAAGGTCTGATTACAAACACAGCTGCTGTCCAACCTCTCTGTGTGTGTGTCCTTATGTGTGTGTGTGTCCTTTCTTCCTTACTATAAGCAGGTGCGGTGTGTTCAGTGTTGTGATACCTCTGAATCTGATTGATTGTGATTCGCCGGTGTAGAATAACGGCTTCGGTTCACGGGGACGTGGGCATCAGCAGTTACTCATTGATTTAGTCGAGTCGAGTCCGTTTGTGCGGCAGCCACAAGGCCGAACGACAAACGAGGAGAACGACTGACTCTCGGCGTCTCAAGACACAAAGGCGGCGAGATACAAAAGAGCTGCAGCAGGACTAAAAAAAGACACAAAGATGAGGTTTAAAAATAGAAATAGAAGAGAAGAATAAAAGTCTGAAACCTTGATTCAAAAGACTTTTCTATAGTTATTCTCATGGTTTCTAATGTGCACAGAGAAATGCTTTATAAGGAAAGTACAACCACAATAAAATCCTCATAATAAAAAAAACATAATAAAACAGAAATCCAGAGGTTAAAACTCATTGAGTGATGATGTCTTTGGTCCAAATGTCCTCACAAAGCAGGAAAAAAACACGCAAACGCACACTAAGTTGAGTTTTTTCCTCCGTGTGAAGGAGAAAAGTGAGAAAACAACCTGATGGAAGGAGCTTTTAGTTCTTCAGAGCTCGTCCACCATCAGTTTTCTGTGTGCAACACATACACACAAACTCTGGCGTTGTGGTTTTGCCGGTGGCGGTGGCGCTGCCTAATGTCGTCCATTCATAATGTTACCTGCTGCGCCACACACACACACACACACACACACACACACACGGCCTTCGTGTCCTCTGGGCTCGGTGTGAATACTCTTTAAACATTTAAGAGAGGGATCCTGCACCAATCCATCTCACCCCTGCCCTCCGCTGCACACCGCCAAAAGCCAATACCACGCACAATCTCCCTCAGCATATTAAACACCGCCCTACGCCCCCGTGTACAGGCCCCAGTGTGTGTGTGTGTGTGTGTGTGTGTGTGTCTGTCTTCCTTGCTCTTTCTCAGAATCTGGTCGCCATTCATCCTGTACTCCTTACTCTTATTGTGTTGTTGTTGTTGTTGTTGTTATTGTGCGTCTTATATAACAACAGACTAATCTACTTCCTCTGAATATTAAATTACAGCATGTGTCTTTGAGTTTTGGCCTGAAGCCGCTGTCGGTTCACGTCAGGTGGAGGAAAACAGGAGTAAATCATTCATTGAATTACAAGCATCATATGAAATATTCATATATGTATCAGAGCTGTACAATAACTAGTGAATGCAGAGCCCTTACGCTACTTTATTATACAGGATTAACACATTCTGTCATTTTGACCTTTGACCCGACCTGTAATTTAATCCGGCTAACCCGTCTCTGCTATTATTATTATCATTTGATCATATTTTCTCTAATTCCTAATGCAATATTTGTTATTTTTTTATTTAGTTTATTTGACAGAGACAAAGCTCAATACATATAGTGTGCCCGATTTAGCTCTTGGCTAACTTTAATGTTTTTCATTTCACAAAGCAGCACATTTGTCCATTATTAAACGCTTGGAAAAATCTTATTCAAATGTGGCATAATTTTGTGATACTATAGATACCAAATATGTGAATCGGTTGTCATCCCTAACATATATAATAATCATTATTGTGAACTTGGTTTGAAGCCGTCACCATCTTGGCCTGTAACGCCGTAACGTATACGTGATGTAGGAGCTGTCCATGGTTACAAAAGTCTCTTGACATATCAAAGACAACTATGGACTGTGGAAGTTTGAATGGTCCAAAAAATAGAGAAGTTATCATGACGTGAACCCATATTCCGGTAAAAAAATAGAATAAAAAATAGGCCACACCCCCACTCAATTATGAAGAACTTTAATCGTCACTAAAAACTACAGAGTTATGTAAACAGGTGGTAAACATGTTTGTTTCTGCTGCAGAGCTGGACGGTTTAACATGTAAGTCTATAGGGATTCACTCTAGTGGCCATTAGAGGAACTGCAAGTGTTCATGCATCTGTGTTGGTTTTATTCTTTTAAGTCTTAAAGGTTCCTGATTGGTCGTCCTGGATCTCAGATAGTATTGATTTTACTCTGGTGAATAATTTGATGCCCTACTTGTAATACCATCACTGTCCACTAGTGGCCTTTCAGCGTCCAGACAACCACTGTTACTGGAATAAGACTTCCTGTCTCTAACTCTTCTGGCTGTGCTTCTGAAACCAATTGAGACTAAATTTCCCACAATCCTTTTCACCATTGTGTAAAGCGTTTTCAGCCTGATTAGAAGAAGAGGACAAAACGATCCCAAACACTGAGTGATGATGACGCCGTTCATCAGGTGAATGAATAGCAGCTGTAATAGATGTGAATGGGTTGAAATAGAGGTGACACTCCAACTCCCCCCCACATCGAGTCCCCAGCGAGGGTAAAATATCCTCCTGTGGGGGGCGGGGGGGTTCGTGGGGGTGGTTGAGGGGGCAGATTACATTACAGTTGGGCCTCTGCCTAAAAACACTTAACAATCTTTTCAATCAATGTCAAACGTCCCATTAAACGTTAAAAGGGTCCAGAACTAAAAGTCCAGTTGGCGTCGGTCCTGCTGGAGTCTCCAATCTCTGTTTTTTTTTAAAATGTTTTTTGGGTTGTTTTTGTTTCGTTTTTTTTTACAGCCCATGTACTGTCGTCCACAGTGACTCCAGCGGTGAGGATGAGATTAAATGAAACTTTAATGATTCCTGTGGGGAAACTGAGTAATCGCATCAGCTAATGCAGCACTAATAGACCAGAGAGAGTTTTAATACACAGAGCAAAAAAAAAAAAAACAGGGTCATGGGATCATAGAGGAGTGACATTTATCACCACAGAAACGCTAAGTAAAAAATAAATAAATAGATGAATCAATAAACAGAAGAATAAAGATGTGAGTGACACATAATGAAGAGCGGAGCGTCCACACAACATTTTAGCTCCGTTGTTTTTGTCATATTGTTGTTGCTGTTGTTGTTGGGTTTTTGTTTTAAAGACAAAGAAGAAGTTCCTCCAACATGACGAAAGAAAGAAATGTTGTGACAGTTTCCACGTGTCCCCTCAATAAATAAAATAAAATAAAATAGAAGTAAGTAAATGATGAAATTGGCTTCAACCCCATCTTAATATTTACATCCTTATACGAGATAAGGATATTTACATGAATTAGAGAAATAAAGAACATTTGCCTGAAAGTATTCAAGAATAAAACGTAAGTAAAAACACACATTCTTTATACGTTATAAAAACAACTTTACATTTCCTCAACCTGCACTTGACCCAGTTCATGAAACACCTATTTCATGTACAACACTAAACCTTAAATATTCATTTTAAATAAGAACTAATAAGGATAACTACATGAATTTCCTTCTTGATCAATGAAAACATTCTTGGCAAATGTCCAAGAATTTCACAGTGCGCGCTGAGGCTCATGGGAAATGTAGTGTGAATTAATTAATCCTAATTCAGTTTATTTGATAGGGACAATGCAGGTTAACATAGTGACACTCGTTACAAACAAGTCAATGTGACTTATGTTCTGCATACAGAGATTATAGCTAATGCTAGTTTCCAACTCCTGTCCCTAGTTAGGCTTTTAGTATTAAAAAAAAAAAAAGGTAAGAAGAAAGACATCAAAAATTACATACAACACTATAAAATGTACAAGTCATTTGGCCTTTTCTCACATTAATAGATCGATTTATACAGAAATAAGTGATGATCTCCAGCTGTTTCTTCAGATGTGGTCTTCGTGAAGTCTGAGCCACAGGGAGACGTTCTGGTCTGTGGAGCGATGTTTTTATTGTGTGATGCGGCTGCCCACCACCTGTCGCTTAGCAACCGTGACAACAACAACTTCATCTTAATGTTTTAAGGCTCTTAGGTCTTTGTTTGTTTTTCCAACAGGCAAAGGGTGAGTTCTTTTAATCAACATTTATCCAACCTCCAGACCAGGTCGGGTCTGGTACAGTACAGATAATCCGACCTCTGGTCTTTGAATGCAGCAGCAGGACTTTACTTTGTTGCTATGGTTTTTCTCTTTCTGACCTCATTTCTCTCCGTCACATACCAGTATAAAAATCGGCGGCTCTCTCTCATGTCACAAGGTCGTCTGAGGGTTTCTCTCCTCTGTCTCCGACCTCCAGCAGCTTTTTACCTTCACAAGTGGTCGTCTTGTTTCCCATTTTTCCAACTGAATAAATCATCTTGTTGTTTACAACTACTTCCGCGTAGAAAACCAACCAGCGTGTAATTTGAATGAGAACAGTAGTAACAAACAAGAGTTTAGCTAGGTTATATATCATTTTTTCACGCCCTATCACCGTTTAGACAAATGTGAAATCATTGAAGAAAGCATCAGTGGCTGCAGCTGAAAGGGACAGCTAACGGCGGCAGCTAAGCTAACATCAGGACGTCAGCTGTTAAAACCCTCTCGTTGTTGGACACGACATGAAACTACTCCAGCTAGCTCAGTCATGTTGTAACTCAGATATCCGCTGGAGATTTTTTTTTCATGGACCATTTATTGAGTCACTGAGTTGATAAAGTTAAACAGGTAGGTAACTGCTAGCCCGGCTAATCTATGATAACCATGACTAATTACAAAAATGTGCACACGTAAATAGTAATGTTTGTCCAATCATTGGTTTTATAGACTTTACAAACATAAGATTACTCTAAATGGCGATATAATGACATGAAAAAATAGATCCGTCACTGTTGTTCTCATGCTGGTTTTCTACCTGGAAGTAGTTGTAAACAACAAGGCGATTCGTCCTATAAGAAGCTGAATAAGTCTTCACTGTTGGATAATTGAAATCAGTACTTAGTTTGTCTACTGGTTTCCACTGTCTCTACTGGTTCTGATGTGTTTCTATTGTGTTTCTAATGGTCTCCTTCCTCCTCTCACAGACTCACACCATCTTCTCCCTGTTGGGCCTCGACCACGCCTACGTCACCAGCATCGGACGTCTCATCGGGGTGGTGTCCCTCAAAGAAGTAAGTCTTCTTCTTCTTCTTCTTCTTCTTCTTCTTCTTCTTCTTATGTGTTTGTGTGTGTGCTGTGTGTTGTGTATATGAGAGACAGTGTGTGTCTTTGTTTCTTCTTCAACTAAAAAGTCGTGACTGTCGTCGTTCACACATTTGCTGCTTTTGTGACTGTAAAATCACTGTCACCGCTGTGCACAGACACACACAGACACACACACAGAAACACACACAGACATTTCAATCAGCTTCGATTCCTCCTCCCTCTGTCTTTTATGTACTGTGACAGACAAAAGGCTGCTTAATATTGCTGTCTCTTTCTGTTGTCTCTCTCCTCTGCCCCCCCCTCACCTCCCACCCCTCCCACCCCCTCATCCCCCCCCCTCCATCATCTGCTCCACACAAAAAAACCTCTTTCTCTCTCTCTCTCTGTGAATTGTCCATGGAGTGGCGAGAGGATTGTTGCTAAGTGCAGCGCTGCTCGTCCGTCCCTGACATTTAGTCTCTTTTTTTTTCAGCAGACAAAAAAATAACCCCCCTCTCTCTCCACCACCACACTCTACACCATAACCCCTCCACCCCCCACCCTGTCTGTTATATCACACCACTGCCTCTCTGCTCCATACAGAGAAAGAGGCATCACTGGGATGTTTAGTTCGTCACTGCAGCAGCGTCCAGACGTTGTTGTTGTTGTTGGGTTGTTGTTGTTTTTTAGCTCTCATCAACCAAATGAGAAACTTGGCAAAATGTGTAAAATTCAATAACGCACTCTCAGACAGAGAGAGAAGTGAGTGAGTGATGGGACGAAGGAGACGACAAAGAGTCTGAACCTTCACCTTCACACGGCGTCGGGAGACTGAGCGATCTGACACAATCTGATAAAGTGTGGATAGTTGTTGAAGCTGCAACATGAGGAAACATGCAAACAAATTCATGCCAGTACCAGTGCAAAAATACATGACATAATAATCAATATTAAAGGAATAGTTCACCAAAAAATGAAATTCAGTCATTAAAGTGCATCTGGAGACCCAGGAGGCCAGTTCGTAGTCCAACGTAGTCCAAGTCTCCTGAAGGGATATAGTCCAGAGTTTACTTGAAATGACGTCATTTAGAACATTTTTACAGCCTAAAAAGTCCCGTATTGCTCTTTGATGTTCACGCGTCCCATGGCAAATTCAATACAGGACTGTTTAGACTGTAAAAATGTTCTAAATGACTTTGTTTCGGGTAAACTCTGGGCTATCTCCCTTCAGGACACTTGGATTGCAGCGGACGAGCAGAATGGAGGAAGATTACAAGGTTTTTTTTGTAGTTTTATGGACTTTTTGTGTCGGGTGCCATGCTATTGACTCTCATATTAGGAATTTTCTTTTTTGGTGAACTATTCCTTTAATAACTGCTGAGTGGTAGAAAGAAAAACCAAACACACACCAGCCACCGCCAGACCGAAGGAGGAGAGAAAGAATTGATGAAGACAATGAAAGTCATTATTATACGAACTGGTAAAGATGCTGAGAAATAGAGTTAATATACATTATTCACTCTTGAAGTACGAAACACGATTCCACAGGAAGTGCTTTTATTTTGAAGGTGCTGAGAGGAGATTTTAGATTTCTGTTCTGAATCAAGACTAAATTGTCTTGTTGAAAAAGAAGTTGAATTATCTGTTATTACAGTAGTAGTCACTTTGGTTATCTATCATGAAAGATAATCATCAATCAATTTACATTATTATCTGTTATTATAATCATGATTTATGTCATTATCTGTTAAAATGCACTGGTAACAATTACAGTATATGTATAGATTACTTTTTACATATTCATATATACCAACTTCTTTCGTGACTTTTTCTTAAATTACTCCTTTTTAAATTATTAGGGCGAGATTTTAAATTTTGTTCATATAATCATATAATCTGTTAATATAATCATATTCTTTTTTCAATACATCATAGTTTCTGGTTTTATTATCACAGTTTTAAAAACATTTCACATACCCAGTCACCTTGTAGTACTGGCTGTGTTGTCCGGAGGGAGGTTCAGAGTCTGGGCCGCATGGACGTCATGGTGCTGGTGGATTATAAACTGAATTGATGAGTAATCAATAGAGTTTGTCGTTTGTTGAGTCTGTATGAGTCAGGGAGACTTTATTTCACGCATCAGGACACTTCACATCATAAAAGACACAGATTTTCAATAAAATAGTGAAGAGAACCGATGTAAAAGGTAAAATAATTATTCATTAAATAAATTAGAGTTTTAAATTCAGCATTAATAACAGCGGCGGTGCCGGACTGGAGGTGTAAAGTTGATCTGACCTCACGTGTGACTTTGTTCCAGCATGATAATAAAACACATGAATCAAACTTCAGCAGAAATGAAGCTGCTGCTGTATTTTCCTCTGAGGCAGCTTTGGTTTCTTTGACCCAGAGTTCGGTCACTCGTTTGTAGAAGGAACACACGTTAATGAACGAGCCGTGACCTCACTCTGTGGTGCACGTCGCCCTCTGGCCATGAAATACCACCACCACCTCCGCCATTTTTATTTCACCGGTTCACAACAGACTCAAACTCTGAATCAGAGTTCATGATCGAACACTGTGCAGCAGTGTCGGAGTTCACACTTTCATTTCACAGGAGTCGAACTTCATACACAAACGCTGAACTTTATATAGAAAACTGATTCAACAGCTGCAGAGAGTGATGTACATGAACCTTCAGTCAGTGTGATGTCATCTGACTGGTTTGATGAGTTCAACATTTTGGCAAATTGGCCCATTGCCATAATCCCTACAGTCATAGCTGTAGGTTTGTTACCTTTAATTGTTGGTGCAAGCTATTTTTAGAACGGTGGAGCAGAGCCGTGAGCTGCTCAGAGCTACGCTACGGAGGCTCATGGGATTTCTTGGTTTCCCTCATCAAACTCATCAAATACACAATCCAACAACTCCAAACACAAGTTGTGACCTGCACATTTTGAGATAATAACACAACGTTACCAGACAGAGTTGTTTAAGAGGTAAATCAGAGTTGTTGACAGGAACGTTGCGGTTTTCTTCAGCATTTTGGAGTTGTTGGATTGTGTATTTGATGAGTTTGATGAGGGAAACCAAGAAATCCCATGAGCCTCCGTAGCGTAGCTCCGAGCAGCTCACAGCTCTGCTCCGCTGTTCTAAAAATAGCTTGCACCGACAATTAAAGGTAACAAACCTACTGCTATGACTATAGGGATTATGGCAATGGGCCAAAACGTTGAACTATCCCTTTATAGTGAACATACTTGCGTGACACTTCCTCTGACCTCTGACCTCTGTCCCTGTCTTTCCTCCTGCAGCTCCGTAAGGCCATCGAGGGCTCGGTGACAGTGAAGGGCGTGAAGGTCCGTCCTCCTCTGGCCAGTTTCCGTGACAGCGGCACCAGCAGCAGCGAGAACGAGGCCACCGAGCTCCACAAGCTGTGGGACCGCCACAAGAGCATGTCGCTGCCCCGCGAGCACACGCCCTCCGAGTCCGACGAGAAATCCCAGTAGAGGAGGAGGAAGAGGAGGAAGAGGAGGAGGAGGAGGAGGAGTGAGGCATTGAAGTCTTAAATCCCCCAAAGCCACAAACATGCAAAAAAAATCCTCAGGGCTTAGGATCAATATTTAATTCTGGGAAGAGTCGTACCTGCTACGCCGACCTCCTCCACTCCTCACCTGCTCCTCTTCCTCTCCCTCCTCCTCTTCCTCTTCCTCCCTCCATCCCTCTCTCCTCTGGAGCTTTGCACTGACCACTCCACAGGAGGGTGAACCACATCTCACCCTGAGCTCCTGCTCTCCAGCCAGCGTGGATCAGAGGAACGAGGAGGAGGAGGAGGAGGAGGAAGAACAAACAGAAAAGACGCATCATCATCATGTTGGTGGAGTTCAACGAAGGGACCGGGCTGAGTCTTTAAAAAAACAACAAACAAACAAACAAACAAAAAAAAACTCAAAAGAAAAAAAAAAGGGATGTTTCTTTACTTTTAGCTCATGTGTCTTCAGAGTCGTGATCAAAGTTTGGACCTGAAGGAGTTTTTCCTTTTGAACGAGTCTTCCAGAGAAATATACGAATACGAATGATGACCAGGAAGAATAAATAAGTGTGTGTGTGTGAGAGAGAGAGAGAAAAAGAGAGTGTGCGAGGTGAGAAAATGTGAGCGTGCGTGACGAAGGAGGTAGCAAACGACTATTTCTTATACGATTTTTTTTATTATTATAATTGTTGTTATTGTTATTATTATTATTATTATTATTATTATTATTGCCTTTAGGACACATTTCAGTTTTTGTGTTTTCCTGACTGATCGGGTCGTCTGGGTTTAACTGGAAATATTTTTGCGCCATTTCTCTCGTCGAGCGTCGTCATGACAGCTGCCTTAGTTTCTTCTTTTTCTGTGTTTGTTTGTTTTTTCCTTTTCGCTCGTCTCATCTCGTCTCATCATCGTCAGGTGGAGAGTCCGGTCTATGCAAAAGCAGACGACAACGCACCTGTAGCTCCATTTCTTTTTCCTTTTTGATTATTTTTTCATAACTGTACACACTCCCCACATCACAGGAAAACACACACACACACAGAGCGACGCACTCCCCACAGTCGAGGTTTTTCTGTTTATCTAAATATAGCTCTTAATAACCGTTTCAGGAGGAGGAGGAGGAGGAGGAGGAGGAGGAGGAGGAGGAGGGGGGCTGAAGAGGGCAGGAAGGGAGGGAGTAAATGGATGGCTGAAAGACTGAAGACATCAGCTGCTGCGGTTCACTCTGAGTGAGCGGAGGCAATTTGATTAATGTGAACCAGAAGAAAAACAAAACAGGAAACAGGGAAAAGCGACCAATAGAGAAGCTGCGAGTCAGATTCAGCCAATAGGAAACCAGCCAGCCTCAGAACCAGGAAGTGCGGCAGCGGACGTGACTGAAAACATATGAGTACTGTGTATTTAAAAATGTATGTCCGCTGGAGCCTCCTCCATCTTCTCCGTCTTCTCCGTCTTCTCCACCTCCATATTTATTATTCTACCTTTTCTCTCCTGTGCACTTTTTACAACACTCCTCCTCCTTCTACACCTCCACTGTTTGGATGCCTTAATAATAATAATAATAATAATAATAATAAACTCACTCCCTCACTGACTGTCACTCTGCAGCTTCCTCGTCGTTTCCACTGCATGGATGAACTTTTTTCTTTCCGGCGCCGTCGCCTTTTTTAAAAATAAAAAACAGCGACAGCATGACTTCTGCATGAGAGACAAGCGCATGCGGATTTCTTGTTTTTTGTTTTGTTTTGTTTTGTTTTTTTAATGGGATCCGAAACCAAAAAAAACACAAAAACGAAGAGAAACGCGAGCGAACGATGTGTCGTCTGCCATCGTGTGCCTGCGTGTTTTTATTATCTTATCTTATTCACACTTTTTTTTTTGCGTCTTCCGTTCACCCAATGAGCTTTATCTGTTGACTGATGTAAAACCAGGGGGTGTGGTCTTAGCTATACTTACAGATTAATATATTTAACATCATTCCTGTAATATAAAATCATAATTTAATGTCTTAACCAATCAGATTTTTTTTTTATTTTAGGGCTTGTTATTATTATATGATGTTTAATGATTTTTAATGATGATTCTCATGCTGTCTTTTATGTTTTGTTTATGTTTATGTTGACGTGTCTGAAACATTTCTAAGACTTTTTTTTTTCTTTCTTTCTTTTTTTTGGTAAATTGCAATTAAAACACTATTATTATTGTTATTATTATTATTATTATCGTTGGGGTCAAAGGTCGCAGAATGTAAAGCCGAGGGTCCGCTGTGTGTGGTCTGTTAGCGTTAGCGTTAGCATGTTCATTCCACAAGTGCCTGCATCAACTCCTCCGACTGAATCAACGGGAACAAGCAAATAACAAAACAGAAACGTGGAGGAAAGAGGGTGGGATGATGTGTGTGTGCAGGTGTCACCATGGCAACCTGTTGTCATCATCGTCTCACACATGCATACACTCTCCTTCCTTCCCTCCCTCCCTCCCTCCCTCGCCCCAGGGACTGACTGACTGATTTCTTTTTTGCTTTTCACCACAAAATATTTCATTTCCTTTGCCACCACACTCTACTGAGGTAGAAGATGCATATTTATTAGTCTCTATTAATCAAAGGTAGGATTTTTCTTTTTTCTTTTCTTTTTTTTGTTGTTGTTGTTGTTTCGTTTCTTTTTATGGATGATTTATTTGTTGGTAATCGATTTTTTTGTGCAATAACGGTTGTTCATCTCACTTTGTAACCCAGTTTTAATCGATGACGTGAATGCGAGATAACCTTATTTTTGTAAAGAAAAACCTGAAAAGTGTAAAAAGTATAATGTATGTATATGAGGAGAACTTGACGCTCCGGTGTGATGGAAAGCGATGCTCATGTGTTCAAAAAAGAGACACGAAAGAAGAGATGAGATGAGGAAGGGGAGGGGAGGGAGGGAGCGTGTCGACTTTTGGGAAACCTTCTCCGTCGGGTCTCTGAAGGCTTTCTGGTGAATGCTGCTGCATGGACCGTAGCCGGCGCTCTCGTACAAGGGGTCTTCTGTCTGCTCTTATAAACTGTACATACTGGACGCCGCCTTTGTTACGGCAACTTCCCCCCCCCCCCACCCCAACCAACCCCCCCCCCCCCCCCCCCCAAACCTGAACCCCGAGGGCCGAAACCAGAAGGAGCTGAACAAAACCCAGAGCTATTTTTCACACAGAAAAATGAAACTTTGTTTTGTATATCAGGGATGAATAAATTGGATTTTAACAAACAAGTATGTTGTTGACATGTTGTGTCATTTTGTCCCAGAATCTGCAGCTGTTTTTGTTTTTTGTTTTTCCTCCTCTTATAGCAACAGCTGGAGAACACCTGGAGTGGATGTTTATGTCCCCATGCTCATCCTCCCTAGAGGAAACACACAATGTTCAAAACATTTTGTCCCCAAATCTCTATAAAGCCCTGAGAGTAGGAGTCTTTAACGTAACATTTGGTCCTGACCCTGCTTTCTGATTGGACGAAAGGTTGACCCTAAACACTTGTTTTAATAGACAAACATTTGATGTTTTCAAGTTAAAATTTACTGAATAAAGGTGGAATATTGTACATGCACTGCAAAAAATAAAAAGTTAAATCACAATGCATTCATACACACAAACTCTCAAATTCAGCCTTGAGGTGTTTCCAGGTGGAGTGGTGCAAAGTTTACATTAAAGAAACAATGGTTGCAATTAACAAAAGATATTTATTATTACATTGTAGATATTATACATTTCCTCATAAAACATAGTTCACTGCAGCTATACAGTAGTTTAACACATCGTAAAAAGTTAGTGACCTCAAGTTTCATGTTTTTCTCTGATGCAAATTATTACTTTTCAAGATGAAGTTAAAAAAGAAGATGAATTACACTAAAAAGTATGATTTTTTTCAACATTTTTCTACAACGAAAGCCAGTGTTATAGGATCACATTTTTCTTTCTTTCTTTTTTCTTTTTAATATTTAAAAGAGACAAAAAAGAATAAAACGTTTGTTAATTATACAACTCATAATATAGTAATAGTGATAAAGTTACACATTATTTTATTTTATTTCATTGGGTGAAATGACAGAAAAAGAAAAAATCCAGGATTATTTCTCAATTGTTTCTCTTCTTTAATTTAATTTTTTTAAGTTTTTTTAAGCAATCACCTTCAATTCAATTGCAAATAGGCGGGGGAGGAAAAGAAGAAAAAAAGAGGAAATTATCCTGGAAATTATTATTATAAATTTTTTATAATTATGAATAACATATATGGTGGACAAATGGTGTCTGCAAAAAAAAACCACAAAAAATATCCAAGCTTTGGTGGATTTACAGCAGATGATGATATTAAAATGTTGATAAAGGGAAAGCGACAAACAGCTGTGACACAAAAGGTCATGGCGCCCTCATGAATAAACTATAAGTAATAAAACCAATAATATTAATATTTCCACTCATTTAAACTCTACAAACACTGTAATAAAGTTATAAAAAGTAACAGTAGCTGTGATGATGAGGTCAAAGGTCAAGATGAGCCTCACTGTGGAAGGTGGAATTTGCACCCGCAGGTTCGAGCCCGCTGAGCGCCGAGGTCCGGCGGACGCTCACCACCAGGGTACCGTCGGGGTCCAGGGTCCCGCTGACCGTCAGGGGGTCCATGTCGTCGGGGAGCAAGGACTTATGGGTAAAGGTGTCACTGACGCTCCCATCATCCAGGACCTGAGGGAAGAGGATGGAAGTTAGAAACAGATTGATTCTGCTGTAAAAGGTCAGGGAGCAGAGAGGAAGAAGTGAGAAGAGCGACGGCGGCGGAGGGGAAAAAAAAAAGGCGCGAGGGCGAGAAAAGAGGGTGAGAACCAGTGAAAGAGACGGAGTAGAAGAGGTCAGAGAGGAAAAAACACAAGAGAGGAGGAGAAGTTGGAGGAGGAAGGAGATGAAAACTGACGAGTTCCCTCTGAAGACGAGGCGAGCCGAGCGGCGGTGGGAGTTTCACCAGTTTGTGCCTCTGACCCCAGTTAAAGTGAACGTCGTCCTCGCTCCACCGCTCTCTCGCGCTCCTTTTAAACACGATTAACGTCAAACTGTGAACGACGCTGAAAAACCCAAAATGACAGAGCTGCAGCTTCTGCACACACCAGCTCACTCAGCATGATGGATGAGCTGTTGTTGTTTGTTGTTGGTTGGTTTTGTTATGATTAATGTCTGCAGTTAGCTGCACACAGCAGGGCGGGGCGCTGAGCTACATGCTAACATGCTACAATGACAGAGCGTGCTCATGTTAGCATGTCAACGCTTCCCCATAGCACTCGTGAATTATTACATACACTGCAAAAACTAAAACTACAAAATCTTTCCAAGAATATTTGTCTTATTTCTTGTCAAAATGTCTAATTTCTAGTCAAAACCAGTCTCTTTCCACTTAAAATAAGACTCATCACCTAAACATTAACTTGTTTTTAGATAATTTCCACTTGTTTCAAACTAATTTTCCCTTGAAGTAAGTAGAAAAATTGTTAAATTTGTGATAACCTTCTTTAAATGTTGCAAGAAAACATTGCTATAACATTACAGTAATTTGGTGACTGAATGTCAATGGTCATTGAAAAATGCATGGCAAAAATATATATTTTACTATCATCATTATTTATTTTATTAATATAAACCATTGATCTTGATCCTAGATTTTTCTTGGGATTTCATTTGGGTTTTCTGGTTTCTTTTGTCGTTCTTTTGTTTTGTTCATACAAGACAAATGAAAATACACTGATAAACTCAGGGCTATATGATGATAATTATGTTTGTTTGATTTCTATATTATTGTTAGTTTAGTTTGTTTAATAAAATACGTATGTGAACAATAACTTTAAATGATCACTTCAATCTGAATTTGAACTTTTTTTTACACTTACATTTTATTGGGTCTATTTTTAGAAGACACAACAGCATATGTGCTAAATAATGTATTGAATTAAAATCACATTCGTACAGTGACACATACAGTAGCCTATTTGTGGCTTTATTTTTAAAATATGTGTCAGTAGTGAGGACGCTGACGTGAGTGAGTTCATCTGAAGCTCTGATTCATACATGCAGAACGTGATAATTGTGGTGTGAAGAGTGAAAACACACTCACGTCACGTATGTGAAAGACACCTGAGCTCGTTCATACTCACACACCTTCTGGGCGTGAATGACGACGTGGTGGTTGTAGGCCATCACCACGATGTCGTGGGGCTCAAACTGGCTGACGTCAGCTGACATGTAGTAACTGTCTCCAAGGCAACACACGCCGCCGCCTGTACTGCTCTGACGACCTGATGTAGCGCCACCTAGAGGAGCAGAAGGATAATAAACACATTTATGTAGTGAAATAGTTGGTTCATACAGAAATATGAATAATTCACAGGTATGTTGCTGAAATGGGACTGTTGAATGAAAAAAATTAGATAGACTTTATTAGAAATTGGTTGCATATAAATACAGTAGGAACTTAAACCAATAGGCTATCGGATCTCCATTGCAATAGCCTAATAATCTTGTTTTAAATGTTTGTAAATGTATTAAAAGGAGAAATTGAAATATGTTGTTCTTGTTGTTATAGAGTTGTACTGTGCATATATGTCGATGATATGATATTTTCTGTTTTTTTATAATCCAGATTGTACATTTCATTCATATAGGTGAACTGTATATCTTAATTTACAAATCATGTAAAAAATAGACCTTGGCCTACATGTAAAAATTGTGAAATAACCCATATTAAAAAACAGTTTAAAACTCATAACATTAGAAATTCTTAGTTTATCGGTTCATGTTTTACTAGCAGTAAAAAATCATGTACATTTTATTAATTCAACCTTATTTATATTGTTATATTTTTTTTACAACACCACTTTCCAGCAGCTAGGCTACAGCTGGGTTCATGAATTTCTTATTTTACAATGACCACCATCCAGCAGCGTCATTAGCTGATTTCACTTTGACACCAATATGTGTTAGTCATGTATTAGCAAAGAGTTCTATCTTTCTTTACAGTAGCAGCCCTCTCTTGGCTGACTCAGAATTAAAATGATAAAACAATAAAATTAAACATCGGCCAAATGAGTGAATGTAAATAGGAAATGATGTCACTCTGGAAAACAGGAGCTAACTGGCTAAATTTAGTAGCAGCTGTTGTGCTATAGGTTGCTGTGACTGGCTGAAATATGAGGAGGCAATGACGACACCATTGCCACTATGCAAAAGTGTTATTGTGAAATAAAATGTGATATAAACTTACGCTGAGTGAAATACAAATGTATGAAATTATTTTTGCTAAAAAAAGAACTGCACAGATTTATTATCTTGTTTATTATGTGTTTGTAGCTATACATTTCAGAATGACATTTATTTTATGTAGCCTATTTATATACATTTATTTTACTGAAGGAAAATACTGAAGCCTCTTTTCAAGCTATACATGTGTTTTACTAGGCTACAAGTTTGAAAGATGCTTATCATTAAAAAAAAAGGGACTCGGTTAGATCATCAAACACCTGTGGGTCCCCTTTTTAAGACTTTTTACTGAAATTTTTTAGAGGCACAATCAGTTTTCATGTCATTTTTACACAGTGCCGACTTAAATAATGCAATAGCGTCACACTGGTAATAAACCGTTTTTTACTGCTTTATTCTTCAGCACTTTATGTTAAGTCTGTAGAAGCTTCTGTGTTTTATATCAGTGCTCCACCCTTTTCTTTTCACTTCTCATTATTAGTTTTTTATGTGGCCCAGTGGACGGCGTCTGGAGTCCTGCAGACTCAGAGTCTTACACAGCAGCTCTTACAGCCCTGCCCTGGATCATTACTCTCTATGAGCCGCAGGTCTTTTTCTACTCCATGGTGCTTTCTTCTTCTTCTTTTTTTTTCTTTCAATCAACCCATCACTGTAATGTGAGATAGGCTACTAATGCTGCTTTCCTGCTGGTGGAGAAAATGAATTAAAAAGACACTCTGTTATACCAAGGCAGCAACGATACCAACATCTCAACAACTCCAGACAGAGCTGTTGGTTGGCCTTTATCTGGAAGTTCTTTCACAGGGTCCTCTTTCTCAGTTAACCCCTAAAAACCCCAGCATGCATTTAGAAGTAGCACGACCCACAGGCCAGTGGGTGTTAAAGGGATAGTTCAATATTTTGCAAAAAACTGCCCATCAACATAATCCCATCAGTGGTTTTGCATTTAATTTGCCTCAAAACAAATTGTCCAACAGAGCCATTTTGAGTTGTTGGATTGCTATATTTGATGAGTTTGATGAGGAAACCAAGAAATCCCATCAAACTCATCAAATACACAACCCAACAACTCCAAAACACTCTGGTAGACAAGTTGTGACGGAGTTGTTTTAGAGGCAAATTCATGCAAAACCACTGATGGGCGTTCCTGTTGAGAGCAGTTTTTCATCAGCAGTCTCTGCATTTGCCTTGAAAACAACTCTGTCTGGTAACATTGTGTTATTATCTCATAGCGTGGTGAATGTGCAGGTCACAACTTGTCCACCAGTGCATTTTGGAGTTGTTGGGTTATGTATTTGATGAGTTTGATGAGGGAAACTAAGAAATCCCATGAGCCTCCATAGTGTAGCTCTGAGCAGCTCACAGCTCTGCTCCACCGTTCTAAAAATAGCTTGCATTGAAAAATAAAGGTAATGAACCTACTGCTACTATAGGGATTATGGCAATTTGTCAAAAAGTTGAACTATCCCATTAGGGGGTTACAGATTTGTAATATATAAGTACCTATGCAGAACCCAGAAATTGTATGTGTATCATAATTAGGTTATACTGAGTCAGACTTGTTCTAACATTGGCTAATTGATTCAGTTTCTGCCAGAAATACCAGATTTTCTCAACATGAAATCAATTTCGTTCCAAAACCAGTGGTACTTTAAACTTTTCATAAACTACATGCTGATGAAAAACAGAAAGCCTTACAGGTTTAGCACCAGTTCTCTCACCATTGAGTCCATAGGAGGATCGGCTCTGTCTGCTGAAGGGGGTCAAGCAGCTGCCTGGTCCCTCTTCTCCAAACAGACTGGAGTGATCAGCTGAGTCCAGAAACGGCTCAAAGAGGGGGTCCAGACAGTCGGACGAGCTGCCCAGCGAACCCTCGGACCGGTACGAGCTGGAGGTGCTGTAACGTGACGACGAGCGGTAAGACGAGGACGATCTTCTGCTGGACGATGTCAGAGACGCCATGGGGGAGGATATGTGGTATAATATAAAACGTTAAGACTCTTCAGAGCAGAAAGTGGGTTACCAGAAGCTATTAACCTCTCTGTCACTGTCCAGGGGCTTTTTGTTGTGGGGTTTTATAAAGTCCTGGTGCATTGTGGGTCAGTGGGGCACAGCCTGAGCTCTATATTGTGTTCTTCCTTTTGCCATAAATGGCCGTTGGTCTGGCAACCGGAGCCAAGAATGTAACGGACAAACTGATAAGCAGTGAAGACCCCCTTCTTCTTCACACACACACACTGGCACACAGTCGAGATAAGGATGAAGGGGGTCTCGAGATGCTTCTGGCATGCGGTCAGAAATAGCAAAGTGGTGTGTGATGGTCAGGTCGTCCGTTATATGCACTGAGCCTGAACACAATGTGAGCACTTTATCAATAATGCAAGAGAAAATTGACCATTTAAGTTCTGCTTACCTCCTAATGGAATAACAGATACACTCTAAAGTTTACATCCGAAACCATGAGAGCTTCCTGTGGGAACAAAGTCGAGGCCAAAAAATCACAGAAACCAAATGATTTCTTTGCCGCCCCCAGTCGACCTTTACATCCCTGCTTTTAAAAACGTTAATTGTGGTGACATTTGCCTATTGACACTTGTCCTCCAAGTGCTGCTGTACAGTATGTCCACAATGACATTCAAGACTGTCATATTAATACTTTTATTAATATGTGCGTGTGCATATATGTGTGTGTGTGTGTTTTCATTCAAGGATGTGTAATACTTTGCCCTTCAGAATAATGGTGCCTCAGTCATAGTAGGGACACTTAACGTGTGAGCTATAAAGCTGAAGATACTAGTTAATAACAGCGGCATAAATCAACATGACAGTCCCACTTTGTGCTCTCAGGCAAAACACTTGTATCTGTCCTTGTGTAAAATATTATGCATTGATAAATCTTCTACAGCAGAGTTTTTTTTCTTTTTCTTTCCTTTTTTTCAAATTTTGAAGATCTTCAGTTTATACACATATAATTTGACCTAGAAAAGTGGCAGGATAATAGAAAATAAAGTAGATTTTAAAATGTAGACACTCAGCTGTCAGCAGCAGAGGAGTTGAAATATTCAGCCAGACGTCCAGCAGCTCCACGGGGAGTGGGTTCACTCTGTGGACTGAGCGCTGTGGTCTCCAGAGCCTTGTACACAGGATCTCTACAGACCTCTGACAGATGGTGAATCTCCAGTAGGTGCTCAGTTCACAGGAGAGAAAACTTTGACCTGAGGTTAATAAGGCGAAAACAGACAAGACACTGAGCAGCTGGAGAAAGAAGAGGGACATACAGTAATGGTGGATAAATGGCAGAAATTCTCAAACTATAGCTGCTATAGTAGAGCTCCTTTTAAATGTAATCCTAGACATGAAATGGTTTCATTTTTTATTTCACTAAACAATATTATCAAAATAACTATAAAGATTTATTTATTATTTATCAAAAATGGACACATTAACAAGTGGGTAATGCAGATTGATCCATATTAATATGCTACTAATAATACTAACACTCTTTTATAACCAAAGGCAAACGTCTTGGAATATCTTAGAGTATTCACAGACCATGGTTGCACATGTTGGCTTTTTAGTTTCATTGTCTAACTAGCCTAAACTAGCTACTTTTGGTAGCTTGATAGCTTTGGTTGATAACTAGGTAATTAGCCTAACTAAACTTTAAATACTTGACCTGGTCTTTTTAGATGTGGAAACTGTGTTTCTGGATTGTCTTTGTCTATTTGTGTCGTTCTATGTATCACCCTTGTATAGTAGTTTGTGGTCTGTGTTTTCTGTGTATTTTTTATGCTATATGTTGGGACTGCAGATGGAAATTAGCTGTGAGCTAAATCTGGTGCAACCATCTCTTCATTTTCTGCAAATGATTAATGTCATTGCACACTGTCCCTTCATAAACTAAACTGAATTAGCCTTGATTTAGCCTTTGAGCAAGATGTGCTCATAGGTACTTACTAAACCAGTATGAGCTCAGTCTTAGCATTTTTGGATTAGCCAGAAAGTAGGCGGAGTCAGGCACTGCCAAGATGGTGACAACAACAACAGCAGCGTCTTCACACAGGCTACTTCCCGATAATTTGGATTCCAGCAGTCACAGACATCTTAAGATTCAAAAATAAAACAAGATATGAGAATTTATTTACGTTTTGACCCAAATACTGTTGGGTTATGTCCAGTTCACAGCGTGTGCAGCATGCAGCCATTCAGCCAACCAAGCCTCAACATCAGATTTCCTGCTCTGTTACAGAGATCAGATCTTTTCATGGTTGTCTGAACCGGGGAAAATCAGACGTGGTTCCAACCTGTTTCCACACCAACACCAACACCAGATAAGATTTCCTCAAAGAAGTCATTTTTTGTATACCTACACTAACTGTATTTATCTGCTGTACAATGCAGGTACAAGGATCTAGAAGAGGATTCACTCACATGATGTGACAAAAACTCTTTATGCACAAGATTTTTTTTACCACCAGCCTTTTGATTGTGACATTGCGTGAGGTGTTTGAATCATTACAGGAATTCATGGACGTTCCTGTCTGTTTAGGAATCTAATACATTACATTATAGCATCAGAAAGGCAGCGTCTGACTCAGGCTTTCATTTTCTCTCATCTCAGAAGGACATTGGTGATCTGTCTGTCGGGTAATTTATGTGCCAAGAGATCATCGGAGGAAAAGACGGTCTGGAGGTGGAGAGAAAATAAGAAGACTGAATGAGAGTCGGTATTACAGTAAATAAAGCAGAGATGCTGTTCTTTTACTCAAGAATATACTGATCCCTGGCAACCAGTGTAGCTATACCTTACCTGGTCTGTTCCCTCCCTCGTACAGTACCTGACCTGATCGACCTGGCTGGAGTTTGTTTCTCTAACTTTGTTTTGTCTCTGTGCAAGTCATGACCCAAGATAGATAGATAGATAGATAGATAGATAGATAGATAGATAGATAGATAGATAGATAGATAGATAGATAGATAGATAGATAGATAGATAGATAGATAGATAGATAGATAGATAGATAGATAGATAGATAGATAGATAGATAGATAGATAGATGCATTTTCATATTTTTAGAAACCTCATCATGGAGCATCTTACTCACACCGGACATGTAGGAGGTCCAAATGTCTAAAAAAGAAAACCACATGATCACACACTCACACTTGCTGGCTTTGATTTGAAATCCATCAGGTCCTGCTCTGATATCCCGCCCCCTCCTCCTCCTCCCCCTCCCTGAACGACCAATTGGATTAGAGCGCTCCCCGGGGACCCATGATGTCATGGAAAGATGAAATACTCACTGCTGTAGAATCACTAAAACCAGCTCGACCCTGTGCTGGTGTCTCTCCGACTGCGTCCTCTGCCCCGGTAATAACTTAATAATGATGATGATGTCGTCATGTCATCTGAGGTGGGAGGGGGGGGGGCGCTAATTGAAGCAGGTTTTATGGTGTGTGCACCGGAGAGAACATCCAGTGGTGATAATTCATTATTTAATTAGAGTCATAAAACACTAGCCTATATACGTGAGATTAATGTAGATTCCTATACGCCCTCATCTGGTTCCACGTGGTTGACGAGAGAAAGAAAATAGCGGGAGGTGGGTTGCATGGACCTCGGTCGTCATGATTGACACAGTAACCACGATGACTGTATGGCGGGTAACTGTCGTCGCCGTGGTTGTGGTTTCATTGTGTTTTATCACAAAAACTAGGCCTACTTCATTGGGTTTAGTCACTGAAAGTACTTAAATTGAGTTAGAAAAAGATGATTATTTTGGTTAAAGGGATAGTTCACCCAAAATTCAAACTTCACTCATTAAGAATTTTGGGTGAACTATCCCTTTAACGCTCCTCATTCAACATGTTTCATAAGAATCTCTTGATACTGTATGTCCTTTTGATTTGCTGTTCAAAAACATCCTATGGGGTCGGGGGTTTTTTTACTGGAAGGCAGACCCATGTTAATATTTCTTTGTTTTGTGTTTTGTTTTGTTTTTTTGTTGCAAAGAACAATAACAATAATTTATCAACTTTATCAATATTTTTATTAACTCGAAATCATATCAGATGCAGCAAACAAAGATTCATTTGTCAAATCCAAGGTGGCAATATTCAAATAATTACATTCAGCCAAAAGAGGAAGAAAAGTATTAAAAAGGAACAAAAGAGGGGGGAAAAGAAAGAAAGAAAGACGGGATTGAGATTTCAGAGGGACGAGAAGGTGTGTGTGTGAGTGTGTGTGTGTGTGTGAATGTGAGTGATGCTGATGCTGATGCAGCGGATGGGACAGTACATTCATTCAGGGTCGTCTGTTTTCCTCGTACCCTGTTAGTTCATAGTGTCTTGGAGCTGTATGGCTTTGCTGTCTGAACTCTCACACGCCGTCTTCACTGTTAGGTCTCTTTCTATTCAGTGTGTGTGTGTGTGTGTGTGTGTGTGTGTGTGTGTGTGTGTGTGCCCGGTGTCACTGCCCCCAAGAGGATTGTGGGACGTTTTAATTAAGACGTTGGAGGCTAATGTGGGTTAAACACAGACCATGTCTCTCTCTCTGTGTTCAGATCCTCCAGCAGTTTTCACACTCTCAGTCTGTGTTTGCACGTTTTTTTTGTCCTGATGTTCACAGCTGGAGGGGGGTGGGATTGAGTGTGTGTCTGTGTGTGTTTCTGGTGTGTGTGTGTGTGTGGGGGGGGGTTGGCATGAACAGTCTCCATGCAGGCCCTTCAGCTTTGTTCTAAAATGGAAAGTAGGCTGCAGGCGACCACCACCACCACCAGCTGAATATTCATGCGCTGCCCTCCTGCCTTGACACTGTCCAACAGATGTTTTGATGTCTTTTTATAGCGCTGGGTTCTTCCGTCACTATCACACACACACACACACAACCTCACACACACACATGCAGAATCTGGAGCACTTCTCTCTGATAAGTATCCAATGTCAGCGCCTGCCTGGAGCAACAAACTAGAACACACACTGCCCACACAAACACACAAACATACAAACATACTAGGAATGGGCGATATTTTACAGTTCGCGATATACCGTCAAAATTTTTCTGTAAGAATTTGTCATGTTGCGATAATAACGGTAAATTCCCGTTGATGGCAGGTTTTTTTTTGTAACTTTATTGTATTCGGATTTACTCCCGTTTGATGGCGTTGTGTGCAACCACGCACTCGCAGCCCAGCTCACGTGACAGGCAACTGCATGAGGAACAATAACAAACATGTATCATGTAAACACGAATCTGTTCTCACATTTCAAACTTGTTTGGTTCGAGTTATTACAGTTTTGCAGTAGCTACAGGTTAATTGGTATTTTTTATTGTCACTTATATCGTTACCAGGATAAATGCCAGAGATTATTGTGTTAATGTTTTAGACCATATCGCCCATCCCTAATACATAAATACATACATACATGGGACATGCAGCCCTGGAAAAAATAAAGAGACCGCTCCAAAATGTTGTTCATAAATCAGCCTTATCTCTACATGTATGGCAGCCATCGATTCCAGTGTCTATTGAACTCCAACACAAGCTCACCTCACTTATTTCACCAATTTTGATTTCTAAACTCTTCCTAAGTTTAAAAAGTAGTGTTGTGTTGTTTTAAAATGAATATGAACTTGTTTTCTTTGTATTATACAAGGTCTGAAAACACCAGATTTGCAGAGTTGCAGAAATGGTAGAGTTGCCATTTTCTGCAAATAAATGCTCTAAATTACAATATTTTTATTTCCAATTTGGGAGAAATGTTGTCAGTAGGTTATAGAATGAACCAAAAGTGTTCATTTTACTCAAACACATGAACCATGACCTCTGAATAGTAAAAACCAGAGGAACTGATCATCTTGAAGTCGTCTCTTATCATTTTTCCCAGAGCTGTGTTTCAGGCTAAAGACATCGGTCCGACTCAAGGACAGCGCGGGATGTTCCTCCGTTACCGGACTATGAAATGTTATTAATCAACTTCCAAACAGACAGGCGGCCGCGAGCAAAGAGAAGAGAAGAAGCACTTCCTCATCAACCCGTCATCCCTTCCTAACAAAACGGCGAGGAGCTTTCTGGGACAGCCAACCTCAAAAGATGGCACGTAGAAAAAGATTGTGACAGCAGGTTGGGGAGGGGGAGGGGGAGGAGGAGGGGGGAGATGGAGTGAAGGGGAAAAAAGAAAGACGGGGGGAGAGAGATACGCATCTCCTGTTCGTCAGGCGGTTTTATAATCACAGGCTAATTGCCTGTCAGCAAAGGTAGCACTCAGATGTCCTCTCGGTTACGTAATGATCACCCCCCCTCCTCCTCCTCCCCCTCCCCTCCTCCCTCTCGCCCACCCCCTTGTGGGAATGGATGGATGGATGGATGATGGGGAGGAAGGGGAGGGGAGAGAGGAGAAGGACGGAGATGAAGGAGGAGGCAGGAAATGACAGGACAGAGACAGAAGGATGGAGAGGGGAGACATTCATCAGGCTGTCTGTGTGTGTGTGTGTCTGTGTGTGTGTGTGTGTGTGCAGTGTGTGTGTGTGTGTGCAGTGTGTGTGTGTGCAGTGGGGAGTCGACAAAGTGTTGCTGTTCGATTCAGGATGGGGTTAAAGGAAAAGTTAGAAGAAGACAAGCAGGTGAATGGAAAGTGCATCACATCAAGGTGCCCGTCTTCTCACTCACACACAGTCATTAGTAGAGGAGGGGGGAGGGGTGAGGGAGGGGGGGGGGGGGCACGGGGGAGACAGACTGAGCAGAAATGCACAGCGGTGGAGAGAGTGAGCTGATAAATAGAGGTGGATGGATGGAGAGAGGGAGGGAGGGAGGGGGAGAGAGAGAGAGAGGAACAATGCTGCGCTCGCGTCACTGCGCCCGGACAAAAGCACAACCTCGCCTCGCCAGCATCGCCCGGCTTTTAATGTCAACCAAAAGGACAATGACGCAAATCGGGCCGCTGTAACCTCCAGCTACGGCGAGAGAAAGCACACACACACAGAAAAACACACACACACACACAGTAGAGATGCAACAGGATATTTACTCACCCACTCACCCACTCACTCACTCACCCGGTAGCGTTTCACTCTTCTAGTTCATGCTCATCTAAAAAGAGGGGAAGGAAGCCGAGCTTTATGGCCTGAGTGACAGAGATGAGGATGATGATGAAGATGAAGACGAGAGGTCAAAGTTGACGAATGAAAGGCACAGCTTCAATGGTTCCCCCTGAGTTGTCACTGTCTTTCCAGTTTCCTTTCCTGACTGAGACTCGTCTACTTCTTCTTCTTTCTTTCTTTTTCGTCTTCTTCTTCACTGGTTTATTTACCGTCCAGCCTCCAACGAGAGCTCAGCTTCACCACCAGACACTGTTTTGTTTTGTTTTTTTTAAAGGGAATCGCTGCGTTGGAGGGGTTTTTTTTGGAATGGATATACGAGTGCAAGCCTGAGCAGCTTGCTGACATCTTACAATACACACGCACGCACACACTCATGCAACAACTTTCCGGACTCACACATTGAGGCTTTTTTTTTTTTTTTCTCTAAACAACATAAAAGAAGTTATGCAGAAGGGACTGGATCTGTGCTTTAATTATCTGTAGAAAATAACTGTGCACGCTCACTCTCGTATTCACACGAACATGCACACACATGCACGCGGCGGTGGCGGCGGAGGAGTGGAGTGGAGTGGTGTGATGTGATGCGGTGCAGGATGCATTTGATGCTCTGGTCCGATGGGATTTCCTGAGTTGTATGAATGACGGTCCCTCTGGGAGAACCACGACGGGGGCTCCTCGGAAGTTTTCTGCAATGTGTCGCAATAAAACACGCCCTTTTTGCAAACATCATTAGAAAAGAAGGGGAGAAAGTAAAGAGTAAAAGGCCAAAAGCTTTTCAGGAGTCAGTATGAGCAGAGGGAGGAGGAGGAGGAGGAGGGAGAAGAAAGAAGAAGAGGAGGAGGAGGAAGAGCAGTTTGAATTTTTTTTTTACAAAAGAAAAAACAAGAGCTCTTCGCGAGGATCATGACAAATGGCAATAACAAACCGTATCACAGTATCCTCTTTTTGAAAATAAAAAATAAAATAAAAACTTTTTTGTTCACATTTGTTTTGTTGTTGTTGTTGGTTTTTTTGTTGTTTTTTTTTGTTTTTTTTTCCCAGTAGACTATATCACACAGTGATAACGAAGAAAAGGAGGAAAATCTACAGCCACGTTAGCTTCGTGCAAAAAACCACATTACACTGGCACGCCGCATTATAGGCAAAGAGATCAAAGCAAGACAACGCATACAAAAATATAGAAAAATCTCCGATGCAACTTCGTCTCTTCGCAGACACACACACACACAAAAAAAAACAACAAACAAAAAAAAACAAAGAAAAAAAACAAACAAAAACGTTTTCTGTCTTTTCAACCTCAGCGAGGAACGAACGGTCACTTCAGGGACATTCTTGTTTGTGTTTTGTCATCACTGTTGCTGCAATTGTCGCGTCTTCCTCGCAGGAATCCAGAGAACAACACCCCTCGCCCGCCAGGCCCCGCCCCCCCCAGCCCAATAGCTATTGGTTGATCATCATTACGACCCACGTCCGTCATAATGACACTTGGAATAATGTGAACAACAACAACATGTTGAGGAGTGATAGAAAACTATAGTACATTAAAAGCATATCATTTCTATCTTATCGTTTGTGACAAATCTTTTTTCTTTTTTCTTTTTTTTTTCTTAAACGTCGTTATTTTTAAAATACATACTATGTTCCTGTCACTTTTTTTTTGAAAGACATTCCAGCATTTGCTCATAATTGGTAGTGACAGGGTTAAATAGTTTGGCATACTCAGCAAGCCATGCCTCAAATGGATGCTATTTTTTTTTTGTCTCTTGCAAAGGAGGGGAGGAGGGTTTTTTTTAGGAGGGTGGGTAAGGGCAGCAGGTCCCAGGATGCAGTGTCAACCTGCCCCCCCTGTGGGAGATCCCGAGGGGACGAGGGGAGGGAGAGGAAGAGGAGGGGGGGGGTTATACAGAACAGTTACAAACCGTGCTCAAGACCGGGTTGGCCCCATCGATTTCAGCACTTGCAAAAACACATGCAAAGATTAAGTCAAGAGTTCTGGACTCAGTCTTTCTGTCGGCCCCCTGGTGTCGGCGTCCATATTGTTTTTAGTTTTTTTAGTTTGTTTGTTAGTTTGTTTCCTGTCGCAGGTCTTTCACAGGTAGAGACGGAGCTGAAAAGAGCGTCATGGACGGAGCCACCGCCACCGCCACCGCTCCTGCTGCTCTCACGCTGATAGAAAAGATTGTTTGGACGCCTTTAAAGAAAAAACAAAAAACAGAGTTGGTACATCGAAGCAGGAGGAGGAGGAGGAGGAAGAGGGAGGTCGAAATGCTGCGAGTAAGGCAAAGACGGATGATTTTACATTTTAGTCAGATGTGTCGGGGGGAAAAGAAGAAAAAAAAGGAACTCATGCGCAGACGTTTAAAGTTTTCCGACGCCACGGAGGAGGAGGAGGAGGTGAGAGGAGTCGAACACTGAGTCATTGGTTGCTCCTCCTCCTCCGCTCTTCTTCTTCATCCTCCTCCTCCTCTTCCTCCTCCTCCTCCTCGTCCAGCGACACCACCCCGGAGGACGCCACGTCGGAGACCCTCCTGCGCGGGTCGTAGTCGGGCGCCTCCACCTGGCACACGGGGCTCTCGTAGTCCTTGCAGGGGGTGTCGTCGTCGTCCTCGCCCGGCGACAGGTACGTCTCCGAGTACGACATGGAGTAGCAGGGAGAGTCCTGGCCGCCGCAGGGCCTGATGCCCCGCCCTCCTCCGATTCCGCCGCTTCCACCTCCTCCGCCGCCGCCGCCGCCACCACCACCGCCCAGGCTGTGGAAGACGCAGTCCCCGCCGCCGCTGAGCCCGCTATGCCCCGCCCTCTGAAGCCGCGCCAGCAGCTCCTCCCCGCCCTGCAGCGCCGACAGGATCTTGGCGGCGAGCTCGGCGGCGTTGCTGCGGTGATGGCCGCCGCCGCCGCCGCCCAGGTCGCGCAGCAGCGGGTGGTGCTCGTCCAGGCTGCACAGGCTGGAGCACAGCGTGTCCGGGGAGCCCGCCGTCGGGGAGGGCTCGCCGCTGCCGCTGCCGCCTCCCTCTCCACCTCCTCCTCCTCCTCCACCGCCGCCGCCGCCGCCGTCGCAACCAGGCCCTCGCAGGCCGAGATGTTGGCAGAGCTGGCTGTGGATCAGGTCCTTCAGGTAGGGCGGGTACGACGGCACATCTAGAGAGAGAGCGACACAGACGGCGAGGTGAGCATCAGGTGTTCGTAACGTGAAAACACTAAAAAAACTCCTTCCAGTCAGTGTTTTGTTTGTTGACTCATTTAAAATCACCTGTGGAGAGTTTTTACCTCCCGCCATCCCATAAACACAACACTTTGATGATGGTCGGGCCTCAGTTGTGTTTGTAATCTCAGGTTAGTCTAACACATGTACCTGCCAACAGCTTCCTGCTCCTGCACCGACTGAGACTTGGCAGCGGTGGCGCAAAAACGTACCAACAGCACATGGCAGGATGTTATTAAAGGTATTCAGGAAGGAAAACTGAATTTGATCCCACTACGAGTCTCGTCTATCAGACGATGGAGCCAAAATGTTGTGCAAAATTCTATTTTCGAGTGAATCGGGGTTGTGGGGTAGTTTGTTTTTGCACTGGATAATGCAGGGTCACGAATTACGCATCATGTTGCTCACGATTCATCAGCCACTGATATTGGATCCATCAATTAAACGTCTGAGAAAAACGAGGAGACTTGCGGCCCATCACTTAGCCTCGCTAGCAAGTTATAACGTAGCAAGCCTACGAGCTAACAGTTAGCTACGTTAGCTAAACACATTCGCATACACACCGAGCTTGGTCCCGCCTCAAACATTGAATATCCCGCCCGCTCGAAAACGACCAATCAAATTAATTTTCCTTACTCGGGTGCAACTCGTGCTGCAACTCGTGGAAGGAGGCGCGACAAACAGGACAAACGGCCGTTTCTGAACAGCTTTAAATATGTTTGTTAGGACTCAAATGTGTTCAAGATACTTCACGAAAGAAGTCCCAAAACCAGAAATTAAGCGTAGCGTTAGTTCTGACAGGCCATGACGTCAAGCTCTCAATCAGCACAGCTGTAATCTCAGGTGCAGATCAGCTGATGGCTCAGCTGACTCCCAATGGCGGCTTCCTACTGGGGAACTGCATCCAGAGCGCGCTATTTAAACTGCTCTAGCCCAACGTCACCTCCCTCGCTGCTGCTTCCTCTGCCGGCTTTTTTGCAACCCAGCTCCTCCCGTCATCTGTTATGAATCCTATCATTGTATCTTGTTGGTTGCTCTGCTCTGTTCGGGTTTTCCTTGCTGCTGCTGCGCTCCCTGCTTATGCCGTTCATGATGGTTCATGAAGGGCAGGAAGGTGCTCTTCCTGCCTCAGGCTTTCCATGCAGCAGAGGGTCCCAGAACAGTATCATACCGCCAAATGAAACTTGCAAGTGCAAGTGCAAGTAAATAAATATTTTGACATAGTGGTCCTGACAGAACCTGCAGTTTTTTCTAAATTGAAATCCTGAGACCTGACTCATACCTAATGTCAATTAAAAACACAGTCGTGCGGATTAAAGAACATTTTTTGATGATTTCTGTCCCATCAAAGGCGAACTATGCAAGTCTGGTCACTTCTCTGTGTTGCTAACCCTCCTCTTGTCCATGTGCATTTGTTTTCAATGAAGCTGGCGAGAAACCAATCCATGGAGCGGTGGATGGATATAACGTTATTTATCACATACATTATGTGTTAAGACATATTTGTGTGCTGTAGTCTTATCTTTCATAAACAAGAGATTACAGGGCGCGTTTCTGTCGCGGTGCCAGGACACCGGGTCGGAGGCTCTGATCTTACAAGGTTGGTTTTCAGCCAAGAGACGCTACAGTAGGTGGAAGACAGAGAGCCTCCGTTCTCCCTGGAACTAGTTACAAGTCATTTATTTCACCATCACAATTACTCCAAAGCTGTTTAATTAAGGTAAAAATGTATCTTAGTTAAGATAAAAGTCTTGCATAGTTCCTCTTTAAGACGACCATGTAATAAAAGCGGCACAAAGCTGTATCGCAGGAGCTCACAATAAAATTTTGCTTCTTCCATCCACTGTCTGCACACGTTAAGTTCATTTTCACCTGTGAATTAATATAAACATAGCGGATGCACACAATTTTTGTGAGCCAAAGCCATTTAGCTGTCCACTTTCTGCTGCTGACTGACAACTGTAGGCTACTGTTTTCACTAAAAATCACTTTGAAGTATTAGATACCAAGAAAAACTGTTGCAAAGGATTGCCTTCACCTTCAGTAACTAACCGACTGTGCTGCTGGAAGTAAAATGCCATTGAAATTAATGAAAAAAAAAAGTCAGCATTAATTAATAAACTAATAGGGAATGGAAAGTACAAGCAGATGAGGGAAAATAAAGCAGGTAATACAAAGAAAAACTATGACACTATAGATAAGGAATACATACAATGAGAATAAAAATGCAAAAAAAGAAATACATACACCCAGCTGCAAAATGTAAATGTTGACATATGCTGTCATTCTCTACATTATGTGTCCACAACGGCGCTGAAGGTCGACATCTGTGTGACAGCGTGGTAAAGAATCAGGTCGACTCTGATCAGGTTTCACACAGAGTTGATTAATGTCACCGGTTCATGTGAAACTCAGTTGTTTCATTCACTAAACGCTCTCTGCTGCTGCAGACGCTGCCGCTGCCGTCATCACGGTCGATGGGAGGGTTTTTGAAGATGCAACATGCAGCAGCTGCGACACCACTGCGTGTTATGAATGTTATTAAGCTGCTGCATGCACAGGTTTATTGGTGGCGGTGGGAGAGACACACAGACACAGACACACACAGGGTCAAACACAGTGTGTATTTATAACCCCGTCACGCACCCTCCTCACACAGACACTGTCTCTGCAGCAAAGGAAATGATATTAAACTTGCAGGAGGGATATCAAATTGCGCCGGGGAACAAAAAAAAAAAAAAAGAGAAAAATGTCGGGAGGGGATGAAAACTAGGGCACTGGGACAATGAGCGATACGGAGGGAGGAAGACGGATGAGGAGGGGGAGGCGTGATGGGGTATTGGGCGCAATATGAAGGAAATAAATGTGATTTAGCGTCACGGCGGCTATCGTGGTGTAGAGGGGTTCATTCATTGTGTGTGTTTGTGTGTGTGTGTGTGTGTGTATGTGTGCGTACCTGTGCTCTGTGTGTTGGGCTCGTTGGCGGGCAGGAAGTCTTCGTCATATGAGTCATCGTTGGACTCGTCGCCGTCCACAGAGGACCAGGCTCTCAGCTTCGCCTCCGCGATGGCAAACTGCTCCGCCACACCTTCAAACGCACAAACACAAATGTATATAGGTAAATAAATAAACACACACACAAAAGCTGCACATGTGCAAGCTGCACACGGTTGGCATGGTAACAAGAACACAGAACAGGACCGTTGTGTCATGTGGGGTTTATTTGATTGGCAGCGTGTTTGTGTGTGTGTGCGTGTCGCTGCTCTTAAGGTGGCTGTCGCTGAGCGTTTTGACGGTTTGTCGTTGTGCAGCTCAGACAAACATCTGTAGCTACGTCACATTGTTTTAGGGATTAACACCAGTTGAGCTTACAGTACAACAGAAAAAGACAAATACTTAAATACAGAATACTTAGAATAGCAGCTTTGAAGCAAATAACAAGAAACTGGAAAAAAAATCCATTTCACCTTCTTTTAACAACTGGAAATTAACTGTAAATAATATTTTGGAAATGGAAAAAATTACACATAGAATCAAAAATCAAGAACCAGAATGTCTGAAAAGATGGAATAAGTGGTTTGAGTATAGAAATAAATAAATAAAACGGACGATTTCAGCCCTGAAGAAACGTTTGTATGTATATATTGTATATGTGTGTTTATGTTGGCTGTTTCGTTCCCGATGTTACTTATCTCACTTATTATTTTTATCTTTATGTTATTATTGACCTATATATTTATTTTTTCTTTTTCAAATGTACATTATTTATTTATTTATTTATTTTGATGTCTTTCACTAAAAAAATGTTAAGATATGTGCTGGAATATTCTAACTTGTGCCATCCTGCAATAAAGTATATTAAAAAAAAAGGTAGGGGCTCTCATCATCATCATCATCATCATCATCATCATCGTCACCATCATCATCATCATCATCATCATCATCATCAATTAACACTTAACAGACTACTTTGCAAACAGTTTTAACTGTGATTTAAAACTAATACTTAATTAATTCATGTGTTATAAATTATGAATTGAGTATTTAATGCTTAACTGATGCTTAATAGTGTGTACTTATTATAAAAGTATTGCCTTTGAATGATTTGATGTTTGGTCGTCAGAGGAGCAACGTGGAGGGAAGCAGAAGATGCTTCAGTGAGCTCTCACCTGACAAAGAAGGAAGCTCGTGTGCAGGGTCGGGAAAATGTTTGTGTGTTGCTTAGCAACAGCCCAGTACCTGTGGCACCTGTGCAGAACTATTTGTGAAATAAATGATAAAATAAACAAAGAAAACGTTGTCTATTGTCGCAGGTAAAGTAATATGGCGCTTGTTGAACCTTTGACCTCATTCCCGTGACCATCACATTTAAAAAGTTAATTTATTATAGTCATTATTAGCCTATTATTATCATTATTATTATTATTATTATTATTATTATTATTATTATTATTAATTTATGTTCCTCTGTTCATGTTTTTCATTTACTTGATGTTAGATTTCTTTATGTAGCCTGGTACATGTTTAATGACTGGTTGAAATTAATGGTTTTCCTGCACTCCCTTCTTTCATCAAGTTATGTCTTACCGTAACTTCTGTGAAAATGGATTTTTTTTTAAAATGAAACCAAAAGAACAGATCGCCAATAAAGGGCAGGTTGTAAAAAAGAGAGAAAGAAAGCAGCGCTGAGTGGTGTGGGATTACCTGCAGCCTAATGGCTCACATGGTGAGTTCAGCATGATGCACATTTCTGGAGCAACAATTCCATCAGCCCAGCCGATCAATACACTTCTCACCACCCGGCTACTATCAGATTGTATTTTCTTTCTTCTCTTTTTTTCCCCCTCTCACACAGACATGCTGGTGCACAAAAAGCTAAAAGCCTACTAATAAAAGCTGGAATAAAATTAGTTTTAATTTGAAAATAAAAAGCAAAACTGCAGGAAGTGTTGAATTTCACCCATAATAGATCAGCATAAATCAACAGAGGAGGCTAAATCAACCCAGAACAGGGAAACAGGGAGAATTTAGGGGATGAAAGTCTAAAATAAACCTGCTCCTGTAGCAGCTGAGGTGGATAAAGGCCCCAGACAGTACTGGAGGTTTATTTGCGAAGCTTATCTATCTATGAGTCTGTGTCTGAATATAAAAACCTTAAAAAAACAAACAAACACTGCAGCTGCTTTTTTGTCTGCAGTTCTAAAATCCATCTATTCAAACTTGGAAAAACAAAAGACAATATCACCCACTACAATAAAACCTGGTCACCATTCATACAATCTGTCCAGAGCAAAACACTACCTTACATCATTCGCACCCCCCTTCTTATCCCTTCTTCTTTACTTTATCAACCTCCTTATTCTGTTTTATTTCCAATATACCTGTTGTAATTCCACCCTCCAACATCTGGTTTGTTCTCTCCCAGTTTGTTTGTTTGTTCTGTAACCGCCCTTCTTCCCATGCAGTTTTGTACATGTCTGTGTAACTGTCTTAATGTGTGTTTAAATGTGCATTAATGAAAAATAAATAAATAAAATCCATCCCTTTGGAGCAATAATCCTGTAAACCAGAGGTCTTCAAACATCAGGGGGGCTTTTTGGTTGATTGTACTATTTTGTATTTCCACATAAAGTAAAGCTTGTATGCATGATTTTCATACAATTAACAGACATAGTTGATATAACAAAGTGTGTTTATAAATGACTGAATGAATGGCCACCTTACTCACTGTACTGTACCTTTAAAATAATTTAATACATGAATATACAGTATGACTATGTCAGTCTATTATATCAGTGGTTCTCAACGTGGGGACCCCTGGGGGTCCTTGAGAGATCTGAAGGGGGTCCCCAATTTATTTCTTGAAATTTCACCAAGTTTTTTTTATTTTTTTTTATTTTACCACATTTTTCTAAAAAAAAATGTATTTTGAACATTTTTATGAGAAATTTTACTGTTTTTTTTTGTTTTTTTACTTTTATGTTTTGGGAGAAATTGGACCACTTTTTTCCAGAAATTTCTCTATAATATTTCCAAAAATTCACGCCATTGGCCCTAATTTAAAAGTATAAAAAAAAGTAATGTTCTTCAGTCTCAGTTTACTTCTAAATTTGGTCCAGTGGGGGTCCGTGGTCTAATTTGAGTCAATTTAGGGGGTCCTTGATGTACAAAAGGTTGAGAACCACTGTATTATATGAATAGCTTGGTACTGAATTAAGGGGAGACTAGTCCCAGTTTAATATAATAAAAAAATGTATGAATATATTTAGCAGGGGTCTCTGCTCTTTAGCCTGAAAAACGTCGAAGACCTCCGATTTAGACAATAGCAAATTAATGTCAGACCTGGGATTTGAAGCTCCTCTATAACTTATGACCACACACACACACACACACACACACACACACACACACAGGGAGAGGACATCATGGACTGTCTGTATTGTCTGGTTGAGGTGACTCAGCATGTGACAGAACCAGTGAGCCACAAGGTCCAAGCGACCAATCGCCTCCAATTATCATCAGCATCGTCGGACCAATCGGAGCCTCCTCTTCCCTCTCGATCCATCTGTTTTGTATTCCTCCCTATTCATCCTCTCTTTCTCTCTCCTGCCTTTTCTTCCACTCTTCCACCTCTCAATAAAACGCTCTATCGACTCACCCCCTCCCTCCCTCCCTCCTCCTCCCCCTCTTTCTGCTCCTGCTGCCGTTCTCTTTTCTTCTGCCGAGCGATCTTTCAGCCTTGTCCCTCACTTTTTATTTTGATTTCTATCTCTCTGGCTCTCCCTCTCTTTCCTCCCCTCCTCCCCCTCCTCTCTCTCTCTGACTCTGGTTATTGCTCAGTATTCATGTGTTGTCTCCCACAGAGAGAGAGATCGATGCTCTCATTCATCTTCCACTGTATAGCCGGGGCCCTGAACCCTCCTCGCAGACGCTGGCACATCTTCTGGAAAAATGCTTCTCTTCAAGTTCTCCTTTGAAAGCTTCTACTCTATCTTTATTTATTTATTTATTTTTTATGCAGGAAGAAAGAGAGGCTTTCACCTGCATACATGCTTTTTCTATGTCCCTGACCCACATCCACACACAAACCCTATTGGGATGAAGAGATGGCGTACGTTCACCCACAGGTTGACACACATACACTCAAATCGACGCTCTTATTTTCTTACATGTACGACCCTAAAGTTGCGGTTATTCATAGCAACATGTGGGAGGGAATCTGGTTTATTACCAGTCATAAAATACAAAATATGAGTAAAAACTACTAGTACACGTTCTTTTATACTGACCTTTGGTCCTGGAAGCAAACGGTTGCAGTCAAGTTTCCACTTTGACTGAGTTGTAATGTTTTTATTTGAATGCAATGGGATCTTTGATGTATAATAATGTTGCATTTACATAAAGCAGAGTATTTGTCATTAAAAATCCCTTTAAGATACATTTTAAACTAATAAAAACGTGCAATTAATTTGCAATTAGTCATGATTATCTTGATTGACAGGTGTAACTAAAACAATTTTTCATGTCAATTTAAAGTAAAAATGTGAGTTTTTTTTTTTTAAGTATATTTTTTGGGCATTTTGCCTTTAATTGATGGTTAAGTGGAGAGAGACAGGAAATATGGAGGCAGAGAGAAGGGGAATGACATGCATCTGCAGCGAGGACTAATAGCCTCTGTGTTCGGGGCGCCTGCTGAACGGCAACGCCCTAAAAAAGTGTGAGATTTTATATATTTTTCTCATAAATATTCAGTTGTTTAGAAGTAAAATTGGTGACTCACACAGGCTGCGTGACTGAAGCGCTAATAGAGACTCGTGCAGTTTAGAGAGGGACAAGAGGTTGTTTAAAATGTACTGATGTTCCCTGAATGCGTCACGACCGGGCTATTAGTAAAACACGAGTTCGGCGGCTACGCACAGAGAAGATGACTGTCATCCCACGTTCGGTTGCTGCAGCGCATGCAACTCAATCAGGCGAGAGAGAGAGAGAGGAGGTGGGGGTGGGGGGTGTTTATAATTCTAATATATGAGATTTTAGGGACGTCACGCTGTCAGAGGTCACTGAAGCAGCATTTAACTCAGATAACAGCTGCTTCACTGCTGCAGGAAAACCAAGGTCACTCTGGACATCGGTGCAATATGTCTCTGAAAATGTCCTGAGAGAACTTCATATTTGATTTAGAGACAGTTTATATGTCAGGTGAGAGTTTGTATGAATCGGTCCGTGACTTCAGCACCACGGACAGCGCCATGGTTTTATCAATATACAGCACAGTTGTCTATGGATTAACTGTCAATCAAACATGTATCTTTGACAAATATACTAATAATCCATAAACTACTAATGAATATAAACAAAAATGACAACACCTTGGGCTGCAATGGTTGGAAGTTTATACACAACATCATGTTAAAGGGATAGTTCAACATTTTGGCAAATTGGCCCATTGCCATAATCACTATAGTCATAGCAGTAGGTTCGTTACCTTTGTTTGTCGGTGCAAGCTGTTTTTAGTACGGTGGAGCAGAGCCGTGAGCTGCACACTACGGAGGCTCATGGGATTTCTTGGTTTCCCTCATCAAACTCATCAAATACACAATCCAACAACTCCACAACGCTCTGGTGGACAAGTTGTGACCTGCACATTCACCACGCTATGAGATAATAATGGAAGCTCACGGCTCTGCTCCGCCGTTCTAAAAGTAGCTTGCACTGACAATTAAAGGTAACGAACCTACTGCTATGACTATAGGGATTATGGCAATGGGCCAATTTGCTAAAATGTTGAACTATCCCTTTAAAGCAGTCCTTCATATGTATTTCTTTCCAGTTGAGTCAGTGCATTTTGATGGAAACAGAATAATCATGTGTAATTTTAGGGTTTATACGACAAATGTGTTGCATCCCCTCGTCCGACAGACATAAGCATCAAACTCTAATTGTGTTTCTTGTCATCTTGATGAATTTAAGTTCTATATTTACTTTATTTATGAGAGGAACTGCAGCGTCGAGTGATGATTTTCTGCAGACGGATCCTGATGAGTAACTCACTTTTCAAATTAAACATAGTTATGAAACGTCTTAACAAGTGCTTTATAGATGATGCAGTTCGCTGTACTGTCTGTGTTGATTTCCTGCTTTTTATTTCCCAACAGGTTTTTTTTGCTGCTGGGAAAGTGTAAACGTGACTTGGGCTGGTCTCTTAACACACACACACACACTCACAGACACATGGTGACATAAGCTGCTCTGCGTGTTGGTCAAGGCAGGCAGCCAGGTTCGTGCAGAACAGAGTCACTGCAGTGTTACAAAACTACGTGCACGTGTGTGTCAATCTGTCAATAGGACGACTACACACAACTGCAACTTCCAATTCTCAGGATGCATCCCTACACACACACACACACACACATACACATAGCGGCGTGTCCTACTGTAACCAGATTGTATATACACACCAAAAGCTTCACTTCACACCTCCGAACACGCTGGCTTGATGTGCTAACGCGCTCGCTGACATTCACGCGGTTGTGTCCAGTCACCCACAGGAACGTCACCGGGGTTACAAGGAGACGGTTGACAAAAATAAAAAAGGAGTCAGCACAAGTGGCAGTTCCCTGATGGGCGGGGCGGGTGCACGTTGCGATGATGATGATGATGTCAGCTGATGAGACAAGGAGAAGTGTAACGTGCAGCTATAACTTTAAACCAGGATTTGTCCCATTTAAAGTACAAGTGTATCATGTATAACATGAATGAGCAGCTTCAAACTGTTTTAAATTTGAATAGAATAGAGGAAGAGCAGTGAAACCTATTTAAAGAATATATGAAATGCCTGATTTAAAAAAAAAAAAAGAAAAGAAAGAAACTTGACGGATCATTTCGGGGGTACTTTGAACTTTGTCACTTTAATAAATTGGCTTGTTCGAATCATCATTAAAGCCGCACATAGCCAAAGAGCACTGAAATGGATCTTAAAAGAAGAGAAGTCATGGAAATGGTAAGATAAAAGAGAGAGGACGGACGGAGAGGAAGAAAAAAAAAGGGGGGGGGGAAGGAGAACAGAGGAGGCACAGAGGAAAATCGCTCAGTCATGGTGGCACTAGCCAGGAGCAAAACCTTACTGTGCAAATTAACCTTGAGAGTCTGCATTGCAGGGAGCGAGCGAGAGAACGGAGGGAGAGCGGGCGGGCAGGACGGACGGACGGGGGTGAAAAAGAGTGAATAAAAAGGGGGAGATAAAGAGACGGGGCGGGGAGGAATATTAAAAGTAGGGACAATGTGAATGAGGGAGAGGAAGAGGAGGAGGAAGAGGAGGAGGGGGAGGAGGAAATGAATCTGGGCAGGAAACGAATGGGAGAAAAGTAGGAGATGAAGTGAAAAGAGAGAAAGATGGAGGAGATAGACGAGCAGAGGAGAAACGTGGCTGAAAAGCTGCAGAATCAGAAGTCGACGATTGACACCTGGCATCAAGGTGGACGGGACAACGCAGCCAGGTGCAGAGGGGGCGCCACTGGATTTAGATTTTGACAAAGAAGCGTTTGTCAAAAGTTTCCTGACGTGCACCTTGAAAGGTAGAACAGACCCCTGAAGGTGATGGATGGACTTTTTTTTCTCCCAACAAAGAAAAACTAGTCCACCTTAAAGGAAATGTGCACTATAAGCATATGTAGAAAATCTGTTTGTAGCTGATGTAAAAGAACGTAAAAAGAGGCGAGTCTTTTTATCTGTCACTGAAGCTGCAGTTCCACTTTCCACCACAATGAGGGAGTGGCGCTGTTTGTGTTTTCACTCATTGACTCCAATACTACTAAAAATAAAACGACAAAGTATTTACTGGACCAAAACAGATGAGGCCATAAATACAAGTTTGATTTACTGGTTTTACAATTTTGTTTTGTAAAAAAATGGTAAACGTGATCACAATTTGCAACTTCACACTCTTCCGTTCAGTATGAAAAGTTAATAATGGGACTTTAAACGATTTGTTCGCTGTAAATGTGAACTTTTAAAAAAATCTTATATTAACAAACTAGACTGAAATTAGTTTTTTAGTTAAAATTGAAACTGTGAAATTCTGGTTTAATGCTATTACAATGCATTCTTGTTGTCATTCATTTTAATATTGGACTTATTGACTTTCTTTTGGGCCGAGCTCTTTGGCTGTAAAAAGGTTGATGATGACTGGTTTAGAGTCTGAGAAATTAACCTTAATGACGAGTTGTTGTTTTTTTCGAAGATGTGGATTTTCATTAAGGGCAGTGTAGATATAAGCTGGTTTTGATTTGAATCCACACTAATGAATAAAAGGTCGTGTGAGCCTCTCTTCTGCTCTTCTGCATCTGCCCAGTCTGATTTGTATGGCCGGAGCTTTCTACTGTCTGTACGTTTACATCTTTATTTAGATAAGATATCAAAGTGCACATGAAAAGCAGCTTTAAATGGGCTGATAATGTGAGTTTCTGCTTGCAGCCAGAATCCAAGTTTGTTTGTTTTTTTCTAAAACAATTCCCACAGTTGTGTTAATATGATGTTACACTAATGTGGAAAAACTGAACTCGTTTGAAGCTTAATTCTGCACATCCATGTCTGTCAAACACTCGCTGGGAAGAGTTTCCTTTTTAATTATCTCAATATTTGTAACATCTTGATTGTTACTGACTGGAATTAATGACCAGATAAATATTCATCTGCTCCTTTAAAAAAAAAAAAAACAACAACAAAAAAAACATGTTGAGCTTTTTGTTGTGATGGTTTTCCGTGTAATTAGGATCCCGTCTGCGATCTTTCATCGTTAATTCACACATTTTTCAGAAGCGCTCTCTCTTGCCCCTAGGTGTGTGTGAGTCATCTCTTCAGTGTGCGTTGTGTGTGTTGTCAACCGGCCCGTGCAAATACAACAAACTCGTATAGCACAGCGGGGTGTTTTAATATTTATGTAGCAAACAAAATCCCACGCGCAGACAACAGAAGTCTTACCAGCAGCGAAGCGCGCCTCCTGTTCTCCCTCGGTGAGGTCAGAGTAAGAGTTGAAGTCTGATTCGAGGGCCGCCGGAGTGTCGATGGGCTTACACCAGCCTTTCCACTCTATCAGGTGGGCCACTCTGCCCTGGGCCATCGCTGTGGGCTTCGTCACATGGTCCTTCACTACCTGGGAGATTCCTACAAGGCAAGAACATCGGCAGTCAGGCTGCAGCATAAACCTTGTTATACAGGTGCATCTCAATGAATTAGAATATTATGGAAATTTATGTTTATTTATGTCAATAATTCAATTCAAAAAGTGAAACTGGTAACCCTTTAATTTGCAGGTCATTAAATATGTGATAATGTCAAGAAATAACAAGTTGCTGCATCATAATGTCTGGAAATAACGGTCAATGTCATAGTAATGTTGAGAAATATAGCCAAGAAATAACGATTGATTGCGTAGAAATAGCCAGTCCTTTGCAAGGACTTGGTGGAGAAAAATTCTTTCCCAAAAAATTCAAAGCATGTGACAGTACTATGAAAATGACCGTTATTTCTTGACATTACTACACAATTAATTGTCATTTCTTGGCTATTTCTTGACATTATTATATGATTAACGACCTGTAAATTAAAGCGTTACCGTGAAACTAATACATTATATAGATACATTAAACACAGAATGAAACATTTCAATTCTTTATTTATTCAATTTCTTTTAATTGTAATGATTATGGCTTCACATTTAATGAAGAACTCAAATTCACAATCTCAAAAGATTTGAATATTACAAAAGGCTAATTTTAAAAAAGCATTTCTAATATGGAAATGTTGGCCATGTCCATCTATATGCACTCAATACTAGGTTGGGGCTGTTTGACTGGAACTACTGAAATGGATTTTTCCATTATATTCTAATTTATTGAGATGCGCCTGTAAATGCATATTACAGTAAAGCGGGAAGGGGAGTGAGGTCAAAAATCTGTGGTCTCACTGTTCGTTGTACTCACCATGCAGAGAGGATCGCGCTAACGCAGCAATCTCTTGAATGGTGAGAGCTCTTCTTGATTTTGGTAACATTTCAATGGTGTCATCAACATTCACCTGCAATGACAAGAGGGGGAGAAAAAAAAACACAGTGTGACTCTCAGGAAAACAGGTTTGTTACAGTAGCTGAGCTCAGCATGAATGAGAGCACAGCCTCCGTTATGACTCACTGGAAAACCCAGCGTTGTCTTTTGACGGGCGACAGAGACTTCGCCTACTTCAGCTACTGCAGTGACGCTACATCAAGGCCTCAAGAAAACTGAAGGTTTTTCTCTTTGCACATTGATTTATGTTTTAATGAGTCAAAAGCTGAATGCCACAACATCACACACGTGCATGCATGCACAGAACTGCACTAAAAGATGTCACTGCTTGTTAATCGTGTAATCTAAGCACGTAGCTATGTAGCATATTTAAAGTTTGACTCGTGGCTCGACCTAAAATCGGATTCATAAACTATTTTTCTAAGTGTGAGTGATGTTGTCTGGCCCCCCCTGCAGGCGATGATGCAAACCGTTTCACCAAGAGGTCAATGACCACTTGGCAAGTGCGTTTGCACCTTTTTATTTTTTATTTTTATGGGCGAATTAGTTTAACTTCAGTACCGCTATCCGCCACACGCCGTCACTTCTCCTCACTGGTACCTCGTGACTGTGGCTAAAACCGCGGACCTCCGTTACATAAGAAGCACGGAAACAAACAAATGCAGTCAGCAACACTAGATGCTAATTGTAGCCACATGTTAGCTGTAGGAGTGGTTTGTTACATTAGCCTGCAGGCTAATTAGCAGACTAACAGTTTGTCAGGTAACTGAGCTGAAACCTCTCAAACTACAGCTCAGAGTCGCCTATTCTGCTGTAATTACAGCTGCAGTGTATATACGTATCTTTGCATAATGCATTCCTACACATTATGTGCACACAGCATACTGAACCTCTGCAGCCAGATGTGGTCATTAGGATATTTCTGAAGCAACTGCAAACATTGAATTAATTACAGCAGAGAGTGATAATCACACTCTGTCTGTGCCTGCATGGCCTGATGGGTAATTTCCTTGCCAAACAGAATCAGACAGTCAGCTGAAGATGGACCTCCCTCCTCCTCCTCCTCTTCCCTCAGTGTCTGTCCGTCAAATCTGTCGACACTGTAAAGTCAAACCACAGAGGGAGTATCAGGTGTTGACAGGTCCCTTTGTCTACTAACCCCCTTTTTATAGCCCCACCTGTGCTCACGTGGGGAAACGGACACGTCAACAGTAAAAGGCCACATGCGGAGCCGACGCTGCCCTGTTGTTACTCAATATGGGTCAACAACAACACACATGGCTGACTGCGCGATCTGACAACCAGCGCCTGCATCTCAACAGGTACAGATTGCGTGCAGTGAGTTTCGACCTGCTTTAGTTTTTCTTTTTAGGAGGAGGAGGAGGAGGAGGAGGATGACTGCGGCGAAGTCAGCTCGTCGCTCTGCCCTCGTTCTGTCACGTCACGTTTTAACAGCCAACAAAACCCAAAGCGAATAAAACAAACAAACAAGTAAATGATCTGTGAGAGGAGCGGAGCGGGGGGATCCCGGGCTTACGATGGCATCAGCGGCTGCTGCCGCGAGGCGTGATAATCCTCTTGTGCCGCAGAGCAGCTCACAGATCAGAGGGAGGATAATCTGCTGGAGATGTGACATATACCCTCGAGTGGTGTTCCAGTGATATATTGTTTGTGGCCTTATTGTTTTAATTAAACGTCAGATGTGAGGCGTTTTTTTGTTGTTGTTGTTGTTGTTGTTCCACGCACCCAGTGAGACATTTCTATTCAGGCAAAAAATAAAAATAAAAAATCGCATCATTTCTGGAGTTTGGCAGCACAAAATAGTAGGTATGAATCAACGTGAGCTTTTAGTAACCAGCACTTGAGCATCAATGCGCCGCACAGCTTCATTTAACAGCACTGCTGCTGCTGCTGCTGCTGCTGCACTCTGCCGACTCGGCTCCTTCCTCCTCCCCCCTCCCCCCTCCGGTCTCCCACTGCCCTACTGAACAGCAGAGTGAAGACATGAGCGGTGCTCAGAGCAGACCGTCAGACTGTGCCACATCTTTTACATCACACACACACAGCACAGCACACGAACATAATAAACAACACAGATCAAGCTGGATATCCTAAACTACCATACTCACATTGATCTATCTGGCCCTGCACAAACACACACACACACACACAACGCCAAGAGGCCGTAAATCTTCATGGTCTGGTGAACGCAGACAGTGGAGAGGCTGTTGTTGATGCAGCTCAGGTTCACGTTTGGCTTTTAAATCATTGGTTAACCGTCGTCTCCATCAGTGAGCGAGCGTGGCTGATAAAAACGTGGCCTGGAGACGGAGACAAGGCGACGCAGAGGAGGAGGAGAAGAAAAACAACAGAAAACAACAACAGATTCGTCAACACGATGCACCTGTTAGGAGTGGAGAGCAGACAGGCTGCAGGCTGACAGCAGGCGACTGCTGTCTCACCGTCTGCATCACCTTGAATCCAGTAGACTTCAAAGATTTCAAGGATTTTTGAGTGTGTTTCAGGTCAGACGCTCTAGTTAAATAACATCAAAATCCCAAGAAATAACATCAAAATCCCAAGAAATATAATTTAGGTTCTTACAAAAATCTAGGTCATCTGGAGACTTTTATTTTGATAAACCAGATTTCATCATCTACAGATTAAAGCAGTGGTTTCCATCCTATTTTGGCTTGTGACCCCATTTTTACATCATAAATTTCATGGCGACCATCAATCAAGATGCCAGCTCATATTTTTATACGCTGCATTTTATTTGACCTCGATTTATATTCGGTAGATAGTTGTTTAAGATTGTGTGTGGTGTTTTTAAACACAATTTTAAAGAGAATAATTAAAAAATGTGTATTTATTTGTAATTCAGGCGACCCCTTTTGAATTCCAGGCGACCCCACGTTGGGTCCCGACCCCAAGGTTGAAAAACACTGGGTTAAAGCCTGAAATATCAGGGCAACTACATTTTGCACAGTGTTAGTTATTTGACTTGGAAAACATATGTTTGTTCCCCAGCAAACACTTTTTTTCTTTCTGTGTTGCATTAGCACAACAGCTCGTGTCCTTGATCGCTGAGACGCATTTGTGTTTATTGTTCTAATTAACGTTACATCAGAGCAGAAAAAACTAAACTAAACTAAATCCATTTTACTGGCTGATTGTGTCAAATCTCCTTTTTATTATTTATCAAACGTCAGCTCAGCCGCAAAACACAACAGCACAGACGCCTGTTGATTGGATTGCTCTTTCAGTTTCCTGTCAAACACACACACACACACACACACACACACACACACACACACACACACACACACACACACACACACACACACACACACACAGACACACACACATTTACATGGACTTCATTACACCAAACCAAATGAATGGTTTCAGTGGAACAGATCGGCGTGATATCTGCTTTCCCTGGTGGAAAATAACCTGAACATCCCTCTCCTTCTCTGACGCGCCACGTTTCTGCATCCCCCCCTCTCTCTCTCTCTCTCTCTCTCTCTATCTCAACTTTTTTTTCCACAATGGGAACATTTCTATGGCAACCGGTCGCCATGTAACAATGCCTCCCGGCAGGCTTGCGCGCTTCAATCACTGATGATGTCACGCACTCAAAACACAAACCCGACGGCCACCAAACCACAACAGGCATCGGATGAATGATGACTCTTGCACGTGCACTCGATGCAGACGAGACGACGTCAGAGATGGGGCTTCTTTGCATCCCTGCAGAATTCAATCTCACTTGTTGCATTGTAAAATAAATAAATAAATAAATAATCTGAGGTAGTACTTGAAGTGCAAAGCATTCGACAGCCCGTCCTCTTTAAAAGAGATGTGATAAGATCAGCAGTCCAGCCAAACCTGTCTCTCACCACCACCACCGTGGCCAGTATTCAATAACAGCCGGCTCCGCTCCGTGAGGACCGAGAGGCTGCATTTCATAATGGATCACTTAGGCGCCGCTAATCGTCACCTCGCTGGCTCACTGCGACACATCAGATTCACACCCAGATGGTGCGCCTGATGGATGGATAAAAAGAGGCAAGGTGGATTCATCATCCTCATTAACCATCATCATCGTCATCATCATCATCATCTGAGACAATTATAAGCATCCCATTGCCTTAAAAAGCACAGCCAGTACTTTAATGCCTTAAAGGTCCAGGGATTCTGCATAGAAATACTGCACAAATGCAGCAGGATTAAACGGTTTGCAGCACAACAGAGCGCCATAAAAGAACATTTTGCTGTACAGCTGTGATTAAAGGAAAAAGACAGCACAAGGTCTTATTAGACATTATTCTCCCACTGACAAAGCTAAACCGACAACCAAAAAGTCACCGGAGCCTGTTCGAGGCCTGTTAATCCACCTAAATCTGCCTTTAACAGGCCAGAATCCAGCAGAAAAGGAAACCGTGTCTGCAGGCTTTTGACTTGTATTAATATTAAGGTAGCTGGAGTTGATCCGGCCGACAACAGTTAAGTCTCACCGACCGCACCTCTCAGGAAGAACTTTCATTTTACATTTTGTCCAAAGGCGAGCAGCATTACATTACACTCTGTATCACATGAGATTCCATTCATTAAAAATCCTAAATTAAAAATTAATTGCTAATTATGCTGAATGACTTGCAAATAATTAGAGACCAACTGGTTAACACTAATGAAAACTAAAATGGAGAGAGAACTCAGAGTTGAAACACACATTAAAGACTTGGATGGCTTGATTAATAAGGTAATTATTAAACCAGGAAGGGTTGAGAAAATAATTTTCTGCTTCACGTGGCGCATTACATTTCAGACTGTCAGCTTTGATTAGCCGTATCTGCTAGGTGCCCACCTAGGTTTTGGTGCACTGGGCTGAGCTCGTAGCCTGGCTGAAATCACTCCTGAGGTGACGTATGCAGAACATCCCATAATTCATATTACAAGAAAAACAAATACCTAAGAACTTTATTTATCACAAATTAGCTAACTGGCACTGACTTTTCATATCATTGTAGGTAAAACATAATAGTGCCGGCTGATTTAAACACTTAGGCAGAGTATAAATGTCTTTTTATCGCTTGTGTGGCCACATATGGCAGATAAAACAACAGTATCTAAAAGTATTTGACAAACTACTACTAAAAATCATATTTAGAATACATTGTTGGGAGTTGTTAAGTTAGTTTATTTACTAATGGATCATATTACAGCTACCTGCTGGCGTTATAGGCCATTCTGGTGTGGTTTGCTAACTGTAGGCCTACTTAGTGTATCTTAAAAAGGTCACAAAAACAAACAAATGTCCCATGATATCGGTTGATATGCGTCAATTTCACGATAATTGGTATCGGCCATTTTTTTCCACCAATAACTGATCATATAAATTTATTTTAAAAGGCACTGCTTTGGCTCTGATGCAGTCGCCTCTCTGCCTGAAGGTTCGTGTTGAATGAAAAATGTATCGTCTTTTTATCACATATTTTTACAGTGTATAAAAACCCAAACAATCACTATCCTGTATTCAGTCGGATCCCAGGCGTGTTATTCTGAATTTCGACACCAATGTTTTCAATTTAACTGCAAATGAATGAATCAGTTTCAATGATAATCGGTAGGCTATATTATCAGATTTACCCCTACCATATGGGATAGCAATGCATAAGCATCCAAGCTAATTCATCTGAAACAACAATCTGTTCTTTTAAACAATGCCTGGAGGCTTAAAGGAAAACTTGAGTTTTTTACAACCTGGACCTTATTTCTAGCATAAAATACGATCATTTACTCACCCACAACTTTGGTGGCATTTGAAGTCGAAATTAGCTCCAGTGGAGCGGCGCGTATATAGCCTAATGCGAGATCACGCAATGCAGCCTCTAAATAACACATTATCCGCTGCAAGGTTACATGCTGCTATTCCGACATGCCGCTATTTCGACATTGACTTCTAATTGTCGGATTAGCGGCATTAACATTATTTTTCAAGCGTCCCACTGTTCCGACATTTTTTTTTTCATTGTCGGATCACGCAATTTTTTCAAACATTCTCTAAATTGATTACATTTTTGTTTTTGCATCTGAGACACTGTTTCTCATACAAAATACATCGGCCTGTTAGAGATAAGAAAAAACAAACTCTAGTGTGATGTCCGACAAGAATCAAACCCACCAAGTTTAAAAACACACCTGAGCGCACACTGATCTGCAGCTACTGAGACTGTTATTATTCTGTCACCTGTTTTTGTTTTGTTTTTTTTGCTGAAGGGTGTGTGTGCCACGCGAGAGGCACGCATCTATAGGCTTATTATGGGACAGGCTTTTAGAACGAACTTATGCCCAGCAAAAATGGAAAATATATAGTCTGACTCCAATATAATAAAATGGTTCTGTTGTTTGGCCACTGTTTAGAATCATAATATAGGCTACTGTAAGGAAAGAATCGGATCCAAAGCATGATTCATTTACAAGTTTAATCAGCACCAATTAAACTTCTTATTAATGGATGATAAACAGTCATCTCGGGTCAGGTCGGACCACAGGCTTCTGGGCTTTCTTCTGCAGGAGTAACAAGGTGTGCAGGTGTGTGAGCTGAGATGCGCCGTGTATGGGATAGGCTCAATACAGAGGCTCGCCTGACACCAATATAAACAAAAACAAAGGACTTGTATGTAAAAATCCGATGTTCAGCAGCAGGGAACAGCAACCACTAATTATAAAATATCATTTATTGTCATTGCAACAATTTTTCAATTCGACCAGGCAGACGCTGCTGCAGGCTGTGTCGGAATAGCGGTCAAAAAGTGTCGGATTACCGGTATGTCTAGATAGAGGGATGTCGGAATAGTGGCCTAAATAGAAACATGTCGGGATAGCGGGATGTCTGAGCCTGGACTGGCTATTTGAGATACAAAATGGGCCTGAATGTTATCAACATCCTGCTCCTGTAGGGTGAATGATCTGGATGATGTCATCTCCGGCCATCAGAATGCTATGGTCCGTTTCTGCGTGTTTCCAGAGATGTTTCTGACTTGTCAGAACAAAATGAGCAGCTGGATGAAGTTCAGCTTCCACAGGCTTCCTCTCCGCAGCCTGGACTGGCTAGTTGACCTGAATGCCGAAGCGGAATGATTATTATCAGCATGAGCCGGGCAGCGGCCGGAGATGACATCATCTTGATCAGTATGTTTTATTTTGTTACCTCTGTCATTCAATTGTTACTTTTTAATGCCCATGATTTGATGCACTGTTGGTGTAATTTGTAAGGCATTAATAAAGCTGAATTTACAAAAAAAAAAAAAAAAACCTACAGGCGCAGGATGTTGAGAACATGCCACCACGGGCTCGGAGGGGAATAACACTAGTGTATCATCACAAAATATCGGCGAAATGAATGAGTTTTGCAGCGAATAGTGTTCTCGCATTATACGGATACGCGCCGCTCCACTTGGGCTAATTTCGTCAAAACAACTCCAAATGACACCATATTGTCTGGGTGAGTAAAATGATAGTATTTTATGCTAGAAATAACGTCCAGGTTTAAATTTTAATTTAAAGCGATAGTTCAACATTTTGGCAAATTTGCCTAATTGCCATAATGCCAATAGTCATAGCAGTTGGTTCATTACCTTCAATTATCGGTGCATGTTGTTTTGAGATCCACCAGGCAGAGACGTGAGTTGCTCAGTGAACACAATGGAGGTGAATGGTACAGGTCCCCTGTCCCATGTATTTTTCACTGTATCGTCATAATAAAACACCTTAATATGGTTACTTACCAATGTTTTAATGTTAAGAGTTCAAAGTAGCATTTTCTTTGATACCTTGAATCAATAGACAGACCAACCGGTTTATGTGGCAGTAGCAATTTTCGACAAGGCAGCAGAAATCGACAGAACCGGCCCTGACTGTAGCGCTAGGCTACGTAAGCTAAACCAGGCTACGTTAACCTAAACTAGACTACGTTACAAAACCAGACCAAATTTCTGAAGAGACGAGAAGAGAGTAAAAAGTTTAAAAAATAAAAAAAAGAGAAAAATGAAGAGAGGGAGAGCACCTCGCTGAAGTCCAGTACGCCCAAAGGTGCTGTCAGAATCAGTCTGCGCGCCAAGCAGGTCCGCGTGCTCCCCAAAAGCGCAAGGTCAGACAGGGAGCTTGCGGCGCTCCAGTCCACGCGCAACGAACCGTCGACCGCCACTGTCAGGAGGAAGAGAGCCACGTGAAGAAGAAAATAACAAAGCACAAAGCTCCGAAACCACATTATCGATCCATATTTAAAAAAAAATTTAACTAATTCACTATTATGACAACAACGCGTCCACAAAACGCTGTTGTTCATAATACGTGTGTTTCTATCACTACAACTATGAGTTATAGTTGCAATCACCATGCCAACCCATGCCTCCATAGGGGGTTTCCAGGGCAGCCACTGAGGGGCGATGACCATATAAGGGAATGTAAGGTTTCCTATATCTCACTGCAGTTTCCCCCCCGGAAAATAAACAAACCAGACGGTTTTCTGATAAGAGATGCATCGTAGCCCGCAAACAACGGGGCAGAGGGGGGTTGAAAAGAGAGATTCAAAGTATTAAATTGGAAAATAAATAAATAAATAACAAACAAACAAAAAAAACAACTCAAATGTATTTCAAAGGAAGTTGTTTGAAGATTTCATATACATTTTAAATAGTTTTTACAGCACCCTCAGGATGTAGTTAGGCTTTCACTGAGGGTGCTGTGGAACTAAAATAAAAAATATATTTATAAAAAAAAAAAAAAGCTCTTTGGGCTTGTACCATCCATGCACTTTCAAAGGGTTTACTTCAGGAGCACCCATCCTTTATTTCTATTATGTATGGTACAAGTCAAAGTGTTCGGGCTCGGCCTTAACAGGAACCTTTTTGTTGCAGCAAACTCTGTAGAGATTACTTGTAGTGAGATAACATAGGGGGGTGTAGGAAGGGGAGAGGAGGGAGGGAGGGAGGGCGTTTATCCATGCACTTTAAAGCCATGCCATGTCATGCAGGTAAGGCTCTGGCTGCAGTCCAAGCCTGTTTGATATTTTATGAAGTTGGTTCTGCTTTGTCAGAGGAGGAGAGGTAAGCGGTTACTATAAAAACACAATAAAAAAGCACAGAATAAGGGACACGCCTGAGATGGCATGTAGATATATGGCTATAAACTGTCACATCGTCTACCCTCCACATGTTGTCCAGCTAATACAAATTTCTCACCATGAACCAGAAGAAAACAGCTTCTCCAACAACAACCCAGCAGCGCCCACAAATGTCACAGAGTAACCTCCTGGTCGCAAAACGTCACTTTAATGGCATACAGGTATGGATTATGTGTGTTTAACCTTTCTAACAGCTGCTATCGTCGTGACCCCTAACAGCCTCCTGGCCCACAGAGGACCAGAGGTGCTTATAAATGGTCTGCAGGTGGTATGTGTGTGTGTGTGTGTGTGTGTGTGGATGAGGCCTGGCTGGCAGCATCAAACACACCTATACAGCAGATTTCAGCACCCTGGACAGCTCCAGCTCCAGCTCCAGTCCAGTCCGCCTCACACATAAAAGAGAGCGTGCATTCATTGGCGCGTGCATGCCACTCTTTTCAAAAAAATCAGATTTGCAAACAAAACAAAACAAAAAAACAGATTAAGAGGCGGGCCCCTCTAAATGTCAGAGCCTGGCTCCTCTTTCCAGCCCTCCTCTCCGCTCCGCTGCTGCAGGGGGAAGCGTTTCTAGTTACTTGTCGGTGAAAAGAACAACTCTCCGGCACCCGGCTCAAATACTGAGCCCAACACCTCCTCCGGGTCAAAGACCTGCCGTTTAGCAGCGCCGAGCTCAAGTTGCCCACCAGCAGAATTCAATATGTTGCCATTTAATTGGGGTGTGATGAGATCAGGTGGCTGTGGGGAGGGGATGGTGCTTTGTGTTGTGCTGAATCTGGGGCATCCTTATCAATGAATGAAAAGTATTGTGAGGGGTGACGGGGGATGAGCACGTGGATTGATGAGAAGGATGTGACAGTCACTTGAGCCCAGTCTGGGTTTGCTTTTCATTTATTTATTTATTTATTTATGTAAATGGTGACACGGCAGCAACTTTTTTAATTGTCAGACAACGCTCACGTTTCACACGCGTGTCGCCTCCTCGTGTGTGTTTTCTTACTGCGACACTGATTGTGCACAGACACAGGCCTGTTGTTTGCACTAACAGTCAGTGTTTGTTGCATATGTGGGGGTTTTTTTTTTTGCTGCATTGACCCCAGAGTCATTGCAAAGATGCAGTTGAAATGTCACTGCTTGAAATAAATGGGAGGAGGGGGGGGTGTAGAAATAAAACAAAGACTGGTGCATTCTGGGGGCGTTTGTTCTTGCTGCAACTTGTGGAAGCTCATCCTCCATCTGTGGCTGATCTGTTCATTTGTTCCACGTCTTTTTATCTTAATGAATCTCCCAGACCCCCCCCCCCCTTCCCTCCTCCTCCTCCTCCTCCTCCCCCAGCTCCTCTACCTCCTGCATGACTGTGATCTCTGCGCCTCCTCCTCCTTCTCCTGCTTCTTCTTCTCCTTCTTTCCCTCGGAGACAACGGCAATCGCAGTCATTTTCTGTTATTTTTATTTATTTATTTAGCCTATTTTACTCAGGTCGCTCTCTCTCTCTCTCTCACACACACACACACACACACACACACACACACACACACCTTCTATCTGTGTAGCTGCCGTTGTCGTGGAAACTGCAGATGGAGAGACCTCTGCCTGCCGCGCATCTCTTCTCTGTGAGACTTTATGAGCGAATCAACACAATTAGGTCAAGACCAGCAGCAGCGACAGCAGCAGCAGCAGCGGCGACGTGTCTCCCACAAACACACACACTTATATACACACACACACACACACAGGCTAAAAGATGCGAGTCAAACAGGTGGCTGCGATTGACCTATTGTAGGCTATATATAAGTATATATGACAAAAACGCGCAGGAGCGTGCACGCCTGTGGTGCTGGTGCAGGTGCTGGTGGTTTTAGTGGGACCACGCGGGGCATGATGTGTCCTTTTTACGCAGCTCGCTCTCCGAGACAAGGAGACGGGGACAAGGAGGCGCCATAATCATCAAGTGACTGAGGCGACAGATTACACAACCAATTAGAGGCGGAGCGGCGAATCTGTTCTGTGTGCGTGGATGTGACGGATGGATCAGAGTGGAAGGTCGAAGATGGATGGAGGGAGGGATGGATGGATGGATGTGGGGCAGGTTTGACTGATGGGGGCTATATTGTGGTGTTGGTGGTGGTGGTGGTGGTTGGGGGCAACATCTACGGCGACATCAAGCCTCCTGATGGGAGACACAGACACGTAGACGCTCTATATGGCCGAGGTGTAAACAACCGTGAGAGCCAGTGTGGATGCGGTGGCAACAGGAAGCTCGTCTCTTGGCAACAAGCTGCTGCTGCTGCTGCTTGCTGCATGTGTGAGCCCAGAGTCCCCCTTTCAAAACGTGCACGCCTCCCGTGTATATTTTCACTTTCACGCCAAGAGGAGATTCCTTAGAAATAAGCAGTGATGTAGCCTAGGCTATAAGCCGAGGGTTTTATTGTTATGATCATGTCCTGCGTGCGTAAAAGGAGCAGAAACGTGTCCTACCTTGCAACTAAACTGGGTCAGCGCGGTCAGAACCATCGTGTCCGGATGTGTCTCCTCTTCACACACACACAAACACGCACAAACACACACACACACTAAACAAAAACGGCCGTTTATCACCACCACCAGCAGCAGCAGCAGCAGCGCATCCCTCAGCGGTGTCAAGAGCGAGCGCCTCTGCCTTCCCTCTCCGTCTCACCAAAAAACCTTCTTGCAACTCTCGTAGCATCGCGATGTTTAGGCTGCAGATACCAGCCCCTCACCACCACCACCACTAAAACGCTACCCCCCCTCCCTCCATCCCTCCTGCATGCGCACATATAAGGCTACACCATGTAACCTCTACTAGCAGAAACTGAGACTTGTTCAAATATACCGCACTTCTAATATGAGGTTGTTAGATGTATTAGGCTCCTTATTCGCGTTATGCATAAATATGACTCAGCAGCAGCAGCAGCAGCAGCAGCAGCGCTGTCATGTGTCACAGCATGCTGTGCACCACAAGCACCCAAATTTCTCCCATAAAGCCTCTGCACCCGTGAAAGGCTGCAGCAAAACAAAATGCGTAAAAAATGAAAATAAAATTAAAAAAAAAAAAGAACAAGAAAGAAAGAAAAAAGAGAGAAAACAGAACCAGGCTTCTTTCCCCGCGGCGTGCTTTATTTAATAAGAGCAGATTAAAAACAACTCTTACCAACTGGCGCTTTGGAGCTGATACAGCCCATTGTCTCAGCTGCATGTAGAGCCTCTTTACACTGGAAGCAATCTATCAACAAAATAAGGTTTCCTGCCCTACACAATCTCTCTCCCCTCGTGCTAAGAGAAACGACCAGCGTACCTCACTGATCGAAAGCCTCTGTCACTCTCCTCCTCATCTACGGAGGCTCCGCTGGGTTCCGGCGCGAGCGAGCGAGCTCAGACCTCCGGAGTGACGCCGAGGGCGGGGGGGGGGAGTCCAGCCATCATCACTTCTGCTGCGCGTTGACTTGCTTCAAATCCATATATAAATGTATGTAAATGCAGAAATAAATAAATAAAAATGTTTGGTTTTTATTTATTTATTTATCTTTTTATTTTCTATTTTTTTTACTTTTAGTTGAGTCTCGGTTCTACGTCACCGGTTGCAGGGTCGAGTCCTGCGGTTCAGGTTGAGGTTCAGCACCACAGCGGACGGACAGCTCCACGTCGAGCGGCACCATGAGTGTCGGTCCCGGCCTGAGGTGTTGTGTTGTGTTGAGGGTGGGTTAGTGGGTTGGTGCTAGTCTTGGAGGGGAGGGGGGGGTCTACTGCTGCTGCAGGCTCCCGCGGGGGTTCCCTCTCCTCTCGGTCCCTTTAGCCCCGGTCAAAGTCACACAAAGCTGCACAACAACCACCACTACTTCCACCTCCACGGATCACGGATCTCCGGTTCCCACAGCGTGATGCGCTCTTGCTTGCATGCGTGCATGCGGTGAAGTGAACCACCGACCGGAGGGGGTGACACGTTGATACAGAAATCCCACGCTTCACCGCTTAGATATATATATATGTACACCCCCCCCCCCCCCAACCCCACACCCCTTTTCCCGGGTTTCCGCCTACTTGTGCCGTTTGCCTGTGCTAGGTAGAAGCGGAAGGAGACGTGATTGGCTGGTGTCACCTTACATGCCAGCCCAGACCGACATGGGGGGAGGGGTTAGTGGTGCGAGCGCAAGAGGAGCAAGTTGTCAACTCAGGGATTGCGTTTCCCCCCTCATCCATAAATCAGCTGACATCATGATAAAGAGGCAACACGTACGGTGCTTATGTCAACAGGTCTGAATGGGAAAATACAGTCTGAAGCGCAGCAATAATAATAATAATAATAATAATATGTGAGACATTGACTTCTTTTTCTGCCTTGTGGAGAATAATCTTGTTCCTGTACAGTAAATGCTTTGATGTTGCAGTGTGATGTAATAATGAGACCGGACCTATTATGTATGTATGAAGGTGACAATTTTCACACGAGAGTCTCTTGAGATCACAGACTATAGGCGCTACACAGCCTACACAATCCACGCGTCTAAATATAGACACCGTGGCCAGAAATAATCCTTTAGGGTCAATCAGACTGACCCCCACCCTATTGGAAGTGGGCGCGAGTGATTTAAAGAAGAATGAAGGGTCCATTGTGGCCTTTTTGAAAGAGCCATATTCTGGTCTCCAGGCAGGTTGAAGCTGGAGCATCTTCTTCTTCTTCATTCTTCTCCTCTGTCGCTCTTCACGCCCACTCGGGGGCTCTAAACATAGACCACCACCACCTCCCAGTCCCCGCAGAGCTGCTGCCCCACGCGGCCGCTCCTCCATGCACTGCGCCTATTATGTGACACCGGAGAGCGGAGCAGATCCGGCCGGGGGTCCTCCTCCTCCTCTTCCTCTGAGAGACAAGCTTTCAATTTATCCACCACCACCGACTCGGGCCTGTGAATGGCTCGGCACGGCACACATACAGTAGGCTACACGGGTACACTTTGTGCGCTCGGTTACAATTAAAGAGCCACATTTACCCGCACACAGTATGATTTACTCATGATGAACTGATCCTAATCATGCGCATCGAGCTGCACGGTGTGATATTTTCTTTTAATTTGCCCCAAATTACGCAGAGAATTACGCACAGTGGAGGTTTAGTGGGTCTTGGTGACGATAAACTTGAATTTCAGCCCCTTACAGAAGAGTATGAGGGGACTGGGGAGGGTGTCTTCTTTGATTAGTTAAAACTATTCAAAATCTGAAACCTATTGGCAGCGAAAAACCCAGAGGGGGAATTTGGATCTTCGTCGTCGTGTGCGTAAATACGCGCGTTAAAGACAAAGAATTGAGCCTGAACAGTGTCTTTCAGTGTCACCATGAGAGCATTCAGAGATTAGAAATTACCAATACTCAACTTTACTGACAGGGAGGGGGAAAAAGTCCTGAAAGTGGAAGATAAACTTTAAATCTAGACACTAAACATGTGTCAGACTTTATCTCCGCCTGATTCTCTGCTGTGAGCTGCTCTGCTCCCTCTCTCTCTCATCCTGCACTGCGCACTCAGCTCTCATTTCATAACACATCACAGTTGCGGCAGAGCCAGAGCTCATTTACCCCCGATCGCTTGCTGCTCCTTTTTCTTTCTGTGCCGTAACAACACACACACACACACACAATGGCATTGCACGTACGTATGTCTGGTGCTCGAGCGCCACCGACAGGACGCGCTGCGGCACAGGAGGCTGCAGGGAAGAGGAGGAGGAGGAGGAGGCGGAGGAAGAGGAGGGGGAGTGGAGGGAGCCTGTTGCGCAGTACAGTACAGTACAGTGTGTGACTGCAGAGCTGTGCTGCATGGGGGAACATGAGGGGATGCCGTAACCACAGCCTCACTGCAAACCTCTCATACAAATACATAACACACAACTCACTCCATGTGGTTTGTATCAGACACTGTTGCACCTGGCGTAAGTGCTGTGCTGTGCGTTTGGATCCACATTTATATGGTTGTTTTATCCACTAATTTAAACCATTCATCAACCTGCAATAAAGTGACAAACACAAAACGACAGCTACATCTGCTGAATTGCCTCTTAAAATGACCTGGGATCAGTCTGATAGATGGTTGGGTGTCTGTGTATCAAATGATGAAATCTAGTTTAATCAGGTTGTTCCAAAGTTTGTGGTTTGTTTAAAAGGATGAGAAGCTTTTTTTTTTTTTTTTTTATCAAAGTGGTGCAGCTTTGGATTTACATTCTCAACACCAGCATTTAAAAGTTTGTTGGACTGCAGCTGCAACGTAGAGTTCAACATCAGGGTGGAATTGTTTTGCGGTACACCTGGTGTTTCTATAAGACACGAGCAGCGTGTGACTGAACCATGAAGCACTTAACTGGCACATTGGAGGTGAAACTGAGTTGAATATAGCCTATTATATGCAATCTGAATCTGAATCTGAAATATAGTTTTAATTAAAGCTTTCAGTCGTGGATCTGCTTATTTCTGCAGATCGAGAGAAAGAGTGATTAAAAAAGAGTGTAAAGATTTAAGAGGCTGAAACTTCAAGATCGCTTTAAAACTGGACAGGTTCTCACAAAACTTTCCTGCAAGACAGGATATATGATCAACATGGTTTAAAGGGATAGTTCAACATTTTTGGAAAATTGGCCCATAATCCCTATAGTCATAGCAGTAGGTTCGTTACCTTTAATTGTTGGTGCAAGGTATTTTTAGAACGGCGGAGCAGAGCCGTGAGCTGCTCAGAGCTACGCCACGGAGGCTCATGGGATTTCTTGGTTTCCCTCATCAAACTCATCAAATACACAATCCAACAACTCCACAACGCTCTGGTGGACAAGTTCACCACGCTATGAGATAATAACAGAACGTTACCGGACTGAGTCGTTTTAGAGGTAAATGCAGAAACTACTTGCCAAAAAAACTGCCCCTAACAGGAACAGTGGTTTTGCATGAATTTACAGGTACCTCTAAAACAACTCTGTCTGGTAACGTTGTGTTATTATCTCATAGCGTGGTGAATGTGCAGGTCACAACTTGTCCACCAGAGCGTTGTGGAGTTGTTGGATTGTGTATTTGATGAATTTGATGAGGGAAACCAAGAAATCCCATGAGCCTCCGTAGCGTAGCTCTGAGCAGCTCACGGCTCTGCTCCGCCGTTCTAAAAATAGCTTGCACCGACAATTAAAGGTAACAAACCTACTCTTAAAACTATACTATCTCTGCCTCCCATTTCCTGTCACACTCTCTACTATGCTATGCTATGCTGGTAACGAATCTACTGCTATGAGACTATAGGGATTATAGCGATGGGCCAATGTGCCAAAATGTTGAACTATCCCTTAAATGAACACTCAGTATTTTTCCATCATGATGCAAAAGAGGAAGAACAAACACCAAGAGGCCAAGTGAACGACACAGACAGGAACCTGAGTGAGATTTAAACCCTTAACAAAGTGGTGAAAAGCAACAAAGACGAGTCCACCTCCAGAAAACTTTAAAACTATACCTTTATTTCATCTGTCCTTCCTGTGAGTCACACCTCTGGGTCCAAACCTTCTTTAGCGGCGCCTTTACAGCAGCAGCAGCAAATGACCACGTGAACGTTTGGACCTGGAGCTGAGTGATGAAGCTTCAGAGAGCAGCATAGAACATCAGGCTGGTGATGAAACAGAGCTCTCCTCCCGCCAGCAGCGCAAACGAACCGTAACATCCATCTTCGCCAGAGTTTCACGCTTCCTCGGTGCTGAGGCCGCAGATAAGAAGGAGATCTTGATCAAGGGAGGCCCCGAAGATTTCAGCATCTTGGAAAGTCTCGAGAAGGAAGACGAGGACGAGGACGAGGACGAGGATGAGCTGAGCTGAGGAGCAGCAGAGAACAACAGAGTGACAGATGCTTTGACCCAGGTGAAAGAAAGCCGAATGCAGGGAGAGAGCCGGCGTCTCTCCGGTGTGGCAGCAGGAGACGTCCTGTCCCCTCAGGGCTTCAAACGCGAGAGCCAGGAGGACGGAGGCAGGAGAGCTGTGATGGACAGGAGTATTCATCTGGAGCAGGAAAACAAATCAGGGAAGCCATGACAGCTGAAGAGTCCTGGCTCCAACCATGCCTCCATGTCCTTCTCATTAGGGATCTAATTTAAAACACTCGGTCTTTATCTGTTCTGTTTGTCACTAACAGTCTATAATATACAGCCTGTGATTTACAGTGCAATTTCACTGCCAATAAAATACTGACTGGTGCTTAAATGTAGGTTCAGAGGAAGGAAACAAGACAATGTGGAGCGAGGGAGTAACAACTGGGAATATTTGAGAGGGAGGGGGAAATAAATTGCACTCCAAGTATTTTTTGTAAATACTTGGCAGCAGCCCACGGCGCACAGTGCTGGGAAACAACTGGACTTTTGAATAATGGGTTTAAAAAGCTTCTTTCCTGTTGTGTTTCTTTCTATAGATTTGTTATGTTTAATCGATCTGTAGCACAAATACATGTTTTTTTTTATTATGATATAGTTTTTCCTCTCTAGTGAAGTGCTGCACAAGCCCCTTGCAGAACCAAACCACATGAACTTCACATGTGATGTTTAACATGGGAAAAATGTGGTTTTGGCCCAATTTTATGTGAATCACATGTGATCATATGTGTTACCATGTAGAGCACATGTGTAAAACATATTACCACATGTGGAAAATGGGTTCACATAGGAATAGTTCATAGCTATAGATCCAAAAGTGGAGACCATGTCTTTGTCATTGTTGTTATATATCATTATATAACATAGTGAAGTAAAAGACAGGTCAATAAAACTCATGTGTGATGTAATTCAACTGCAAAAGGCAAGAAACAATCATCATTGCATATTAAATAATTAGCTTGAGAGTGAGCCCTGCTATAAATTATATGTTCTTTCATGTGTTAAGGTCTACAAATATCCAGTGTATTTTGAAATATTGCCTGTTGGATTGGTTCTGTGGTGAAATGGGCTTGTTAGACTGCAGAGAGATCTACAAATATTTTTCAGTGGATGTCTCATTTTGTTTGTTTGAAATATTGCCTGTTGGATTGGTTCTGGGCTCGTGGCTGGGAAATGGCGGCTTGAATGGTTGTGGGCTAGAGGCCGAAGGTTAGAGTCATACGCTGTAAGTTCAGCTCCCATGCTTGAGGTGTCATCAGGTATAATGGGTTTTACAATGACAATGCTGTAATAAAATAGAGTTGGTTGGGAGGGCTACATACTTGTTTCATTATCATTTATTTTACTTGCAGCTGCGCATTAACGACACTTGTTGACCTGGTGCCTTTTGGCATGAGTGAGTGTTGAAGTTGTGTTTATAGACTGGGTACGCTGCAGAGGCATTGCACTTAAAAGTTGTTTTAAATCTGTATTTCCACCATGAGATATAGAAGATACTGGAGCTGATGTGTTAAACACAGCGGGAACATGTGTTTATGAAAGAGAATCTGTCTCTGATCACCGCCTCCTTTCTACCCATGAATATAACTTCAATACCAGGCAGAAGAGATGAGACTTCCTCCTGCATCTGTTGAGCTTCCCTCCACTGTGTGATCTATAAATGAGCCTCGGCTGAAAGTCTGTAAAAAAAAGACGAGAGCGGGCCCCATCATCTGAAACACAAACGACGGCCCGCGGGCCGGTCTAAATGAGTACAAGGAGAGTCAAAATCAGGTTTAATAAACTCCAAACCCCAACAGATGTCCAAAATAATTACCACAATCTGTCTCCCGCAGATAAAAATAGGGGATCTTTAAGTATTTTTGCATTATTAATGGATCGCTGTAGTAGGCCTAATGTCGTCAAACCCAGTCGTCCTCAAATCTCAGGTAGCAGGGCGGATATTAGAGGAGAGGATCAAAGCAATGAAGAGTCATCTGTGTTGTTTAAATACAAATACACAAAGCTATTTAATCACATCTGGTCTAACATGTGACCTACATTAAAATGTACTAGTTCATTTAATGTATCCTGACATACTCATACATGTCACGTTACATTATTATCTCATAGCGTGTTGAATGTGCAGGTCACAAACTTGTCCACCAGAGCGTTTTGGAGTTATTGGATTGTGTATTTGATGAGTTTGATGAGGGAAACCAAGAAATCCCATGAGCCTCCGTAGCGTAGCTCTGAGCAGCTCACGGTTCTGCTCCGCCATTCTAAAAACAGCTTGCACCGACAGTTAAAGGTAACGAACCTACTGCTACGACTATAGGGATTATGGCAATGGGCCAATTTGCCAAAATGTTGGACTATCCCTTTAACATTATGCTGTGTATAAACTTCCAACCATTGCAGCCCAAAGTGTTGTCATTTTGTTTATATTCATTAGTAGTTTATGGATTATTAGTATATTTGTTAAGGATACATCTTTGATTGACAGTGATTATGGAAATGGGCCAATTTACCAAAATGTTGAACTATCCCTTTAAAACAGAAATTGTTTTTTCCCATTTCTCCAATTTGGTAAATTTGAATTTTTATTTTTTTTTACAATAAATAAACCATTTGAAACAGCTTTGTTTTTAATAGACTGAATGAAATATGAGGTCTGAGAGTAAAAATGATTGACAGTTTTGTTCTTCCAAATCTACCTGGTAACGTGGTGGTCGTTTCTGAAATTTGGAGCAGCTACTACAGTATAATCACTGGAAAACATTTTGCACTGGAACAAGCCTTGACAGCAATATCCTGATTGATAGCCTATCAGTATGAATAAATTGACAGAACAACTCTCTTTTCAAGGGAAGCTTTATTGTTCTAAAAGCGCTTCAGTATAAAGATGATTTGTTGTGATTTGGACACCGTTTGTTCTCATTTGTCTTCATCAGTTGGAGATTGAGCACTGTCGTTAATGATTGTTTTCAACCTTTAGGGAGACAAGAAGGAAAACCCCTGGTTCGATAAAACCCCAGAGGAACAACCTCCGCTCCCTGAGCAAAGTCCCCGAATCCTCTCCGACCCTGACCTCTAATCCCGTTTGAAGTGGCAACTGGAGTCAGATCAATGGGATCCACCGAGGAGGGGGGGCAGGAGGGGAGGGGGGGGGTCTTACATCAGCAGCATCAGAGCCACCATCACGCTGAGGAGGCTGCTGAGCAGAACCGCGGAGCCGTGAGCGCCGCCGGCCCCGTTGAACTCGTTGTCGGTGAAGGTTGTGCGAGCCGCAGGCGGCGGCGGGGTTTGGTCCCGGCAGTGCCTCAGGTCGGCGCCCACGCAGGCGGCGTAGCCCATGGCGTGGGCCACGTAGTTCTGCTCGTGGACGCCCTGGAAGAGGTGCGACATGGGTCCGCGCGCGAGCACGGCCACGTCCTCGCCGCTGTGGGTGGCCGACTCCGTGGGCACGGCGGACAGCTGCACGTAGTCTTTAGTTTCTGGAAGATTAGATTACAAATTACATTTCAGGTGCGTCTGATGGTTTAATTCATTTAAACATTTCTATAATCAATGTTTTTATATTAAATATAACTTAAAACGACAAAGACACAAGAAAAAACAAAAGCTGATGTTGCACAGTGTTTACTTTGTGTGAATAAACAACTGTTGTTCCCTTCCTCCATCCTTCCTTCTTTCCTTTCTCTCTCCCTTTCTTCTTTCCACAATCCTCTTCCTTCCCCTCCATCTTTCTTTCCTTCCTTTTTCCCTTCCTACTTTCCTCCCTTCTTTCCCTTTGTCCTTCCTTCTTCTTCCTTCCTCTTTTGATCCAGTTGACCCTCCATCCTTGAACAAATCTGTTCATTCCTTCCCTCCATCTATCATTCCTTCCCTTTGTCCTTCTTCTTCTTCCTTCCTCTTTTGATCCAGTTGACCCTCCATCTTTCTTTCCTTCCTTCTTTCCCTTCTTCCTTCCTTGAACAAATCTGTTCATTCCTTCCCTTTTCCCTTCCTTCTTTCCTACCATCTTTCCCTTTGTCCATCCTGCCTTCCTTCCCTCCTTCTTTCCTTCCTTCCTACTTTTCCTTTGTCCTTCCTTCCTTCCTTCCTTCTTTCCTTTCTCTCTCCCTTTCTTCTTTCCACAATCCTTTTTCCCTTCCTTCCTTCTTCCTTCCCCTCCATCTTTCTTTCCTTCCCTTTTCCCTTCTTTCTTTCCTCCCTTCTTTCAGTCCTTCCTTCCTTCCTTTGTCCTTCCTCTTTTGATCCAGTTGACCCTCCATCTTTCTCCTTTTTCCCTTCCTTCTTTCCTACCATCTTGTCCATCCTGCCTTCCTTCCTTCCCTCCTTTTCCTTTGTCCTTCCTTCCTTCCTTCCTTCTTTCAGTCCTTTCTTCCTTCCTTCCTTCCCTTTGTCCTTCTTCTTCTTCCTTCCTCTTTTGATCCAGTTGACCCTCCATCTTTCTTTCCTCCCTCCTTGAACAAACCTGTTCCTTCCTTCCCTCCATCTATCATTCCTTCCCTTTTCCCTTCCTTCTTTCCTACCATCTTTCCCTTTGTCCATCCTGCCTTCCTTCCTTCCTTCCCTCCTTCATACTTTTCCTTTGTCCTTCCTTCCTTCCTTCCTTGACCCAGGTGGACAACAGGAGGGTAGCGTTGTGATTACAGCTTGTCGCGCTGCCCCCAAGTGGCCAAAAATATAAATAAATGCAGTTTTAATTAAAGTGTTTCTGAATATAAGTTACTAACGCACGCAGATTTAAAAAATATATTACATTTTAATCATCCATGTTGGGAAAGTAATGATCACGCACTATTTATAGTTTTCATTTCTTACTTGAACACATAAACTCCTTTAAATGCATTGTTTTTGTCGAGGTATCTGTTTTCCATGCATCCCATCATCATCATCATCATCATCATCATCCATATTACCTTAACTGAACTGTCATTTTCCTTTATGGCTTATAAAAAACATATATATATGAAAATCAAATCAGAAAAATGTCAGCGAAAGAGAGACGGGAAGTAATGACATTATAAGGAAAGGTTAGAGCGTGTTAGCGGATATGCATCTAAATGCAGACGGGTGAAATCTAAAGGTCATTCCAGCTTTATTTTATTTTTTTGGCGGTGGGGGTGGGATATACTTTTGTTGTGTGTTTCTGTCCTTCAATGTAGTGAAACTGAAGAAAATAGACAAATATCTATGAATTACTAGTTATCTTAATGAGGTTAAGTGAAGAAACTGTGTGTGTGTCTTACTGGTGTTGACGTTGCGGATGTCTGGGCGTTTGCCGTCGGTGATTTTGTGTCCGGGTCCGTTGCCGTACATCAGCGTGGTGTAAGGCAACAGGTCCGTAGCCCACAGAGGGGATTTACCTGCAGAACACACACACACACAGAGAGACAGGTAGACTTTTAGAAATTATCTTTGAGTTATTGTTTTCATTTTTCTGCTGCTTCTCTCTGCCTCGATTTGCTAAACATATGCAAACACACACAGAGACGCACACACAGAGACACACACACACTGAGGAGGAGAGGTGTTTGGATCCCCGGGGGGGCGGCAGGAGGTCTAGAGCTCGTTGAGTATCTCAGTGTTTCTCTCCAGATGAGCCATTAGCCTGGCGAGTCTCCCCGCTGATGAAGAGCTCAGAGTTTCACAAGCACATTAATCACTGCTGCACCGCTGAGAGGAGGAGGAGGAGGAGGAGGAGGAGGAGGAGGAAGAGGAGGAGGGTAAAATAAGGATAGGACAGGAAAAAGAGAGAGCGCACAAAGGTGGAAACAGCACAAATACCCAATCAATACGGCTTCTAAGGTCTGACGCTGATTTATTTGTGTGGTGGTGAATCATTAAAGGAGATATGTGTAAGGATTAGCTGCTGCCGCTGCTGCTGCTGCTACGTAGCTAACGTTAGCATCTGCAGAGAAGACAAATCTGCAGGTTCAGCATCGACGACAACATCATTCCTTTACTTGTTGATTTATATTCTGAATTATTGAAAAACTTTCTGGGAGGCGGACGGTGAACAAACTTTTTCAAGGGTTTTTAAACCATCTCCCGTTACAAGGCAAAAAATTTAAATATTTTTCTATGTTTTATCTGTTTTTTTGTGAAAATGGTCTTTTCAGAAAATGGAAAAATAATACAAATACTTTTTATTCTGCCTTTAAACAAGCGTTTTTGGGGGGAGAATCTGCGTGCATACGGTGGCACAAAAGTTTGTTGAATTTTCCTGGTTTTTGATGTATTAGCAGATTTTTCCAATTTGTTTCCACTAGAAACTTTTTGAACAGAAAATGCCAAAGTGGCACATTCGATAAAATATTTTCGTTGTTTTCTCCCACGAGCGTTGTTGAGTAAACAAGGCCAAGAATTTTTATTTTTCTGGAGCTCTGACGTCGTGCGGCGTACAATTGCACTTTTTCAAGTACTTGCAAATAGAGCTCAGCTACGTCACAGTTTCCTCTTGGGATATTAATAAAAATACTTTAGGTCTGATTTGTTTCCTACCATTTCAGTTCTCATGTAAACGTAATGAAGATCTTATGAAACCATACCTGCTCCAGGTGAGAAACTATGAATGGCAGCAGAAATACAGGACGTTAGAAACCTTTACGTAGATTAGCAGCTTTGGAAGAGAGCGACTGCTTCACTCATTTAAAAGGTTTTGTTTTTATTTCCCTGCAGCTCTATAATGATAGTCTCCTGGATTTATTCAGACTTTTTGAGATCTCTTCCACCTCAGCGCTTTGAAGAACGACTTTCATTAAACCAAACCGTGTTTTTGTTTCTATTTATGGTCGACATTTTTTTTCTGTAGCAGCCAATCAATGTGTTTATGTTGAAGTAGCTTTTATTGTCAATGGCAGATTTAAGGCTGCGGCGTGTAATTCAGTGTTATTGTATTGTAATTTTATCAGCCACACTCACTGAGTCAGAGATCTTAACCCTCCTGTTGTCCTCCCATGGGTCAAGGAAGACAGGAAGGAAAGACTTAGGGAAAGAAGGGTGGAAAGAGGGAGGGGGAAAAGGAAGGCAAGATAGATGGAGGGAGGGAACAGAGTGGGTCAAAAACGAAGGAAGAAGTAAGGGTGAAGGAAAGGAAGGAAGGAAGGAAGGAAGGGAAAAAAGAAGGGGAAAAGATGGAGGGTGGGAACAGATTTGTTCAAGGAAGGAAGAGTGTAGCTGTCGCCATAATACAAAAACCGATGGAGGGACTATGAAACTCACATTTGTTTTCTAATTGTTTTCTTCATGATGTCTATATAAATGCATAAATGAAACTTTTTGCAGTTAAATTAATAGTTCTGCTATGAGAAATTATTAAAATATTGAGTTAAAGTTGTTAAAAAGGTAACTACCTGTCAGAAGGAAGGGGAAAGTGAGAAGCGCCAAGAATGGGCCAAGAGAAAGAAAAGAGAGAAAGGGGAGGATGAAAAGATTGTCTACTGCTGTCAAAAACAAAGGAAGGAATATTGAAGTTATGTACTTATGTATAAAAGAACTGTGAAAATGATGTACGAAATGGTTTTGTTTTGCTACAGTTTTCAGGTGTTCCGTAACTTGAAAAAGATTGTTCAAGGAAGGAAGAGGGTAGATACAAAGAGGGAGGAAAGAAGGAAGGGAAAAGGGAAGGAGAGGAAAGAAAGATGAACAGATCGGGTCAATTGGATCAAAAGAGGAAGGGAAAAAAGTAACGACAAAGGAAGGAAGGAAGGAAGAAAGGAAGGAAAGAAATAAAGATGAACAGATTGGGTCAACTGGATCAAAAGAGGAAGGGAAAAAAAGGAAGGAAGGAAGGAAGGAAGGAAGGAAGGAAGGAAGGAAGGAAGGAAGGAAGGAAGGAAGGAAGGAAGGGAAAAAGATGGAGGGAGGGAACAGATTTGTTCAAGGAATGAAGAAGGAGGAAAGAAGGAGGGAAAAGGGAAGGAAAGGAAAGAAAGATGAACAGATTGGGTCAACTGGATCAAAAGAGGAAGGGGAAAAAGTAAGGATAAGGAAGGAAGGAGAAAAGGATTGTGGAAAGTAGGAAGGGAGAAAGTAAGGGAAGAAGGAGGGATGGAGAGAGGGAACAGATTGGAAGGACAACAGGAGAGTTAAGTTACACAACTTTTCCTCAAGTGTAACTTTTTATGATACGTAACAGGAAACGCAATTTGTTCGTCAATCAAAAAGCGTCCGCAAAACAAAACATGACAATTTGCTGCGTTTAAGTGACAGCAGATCCGATGGAGTAATGAAGCAAGAAGGACACGGAGTACGACACAGCAGAGCCGATCGGTCCCTCTGTGAATGAACGCGGTCGGTTCATCTCAGGTCCTTTGACGTTCCAGGTAAAAGGAGAGAGGACGACAGGTGACGGAGCTGAGATGGGGGAATGTGGGTAAGTAAGGTCGATAAAGAGGGAGATTAACGGGCGAGGAAGAGCGACTGGAGCGAGAAAAGGACTCAGGAGAGAATAATGTAAAGTGAGAGAGAGAGAAAGAGAAGAGGAGGGGCGTCGGCGTGGACAGCCGGCGACAGGTAGAAGGAGGAGAGAGACGGAAATAGAAAAGGCGAGGGACAGAAAGGCTGCCGCCGGCGATGTGTGTTTACGCAGGCTGTAATTACGCAGGGGAGAGAAGGCAGAGGAAATGTCAAGCTGCTGGTGGCAGAGACACTGAGAGGGTTCACACACACACACACACACACAAAATGCCACCTCGGGTGTCTATTGTCACAGGATGGAAAGACACCTGGAGGGGAATAGATGGATGGAGGGAAAAAGGAGGTGGAGTTCAAGTCTAATGGGAAAAAAGAGGATTGTAGCAACTTAAAATGTAATAAACGCCAATAATGTTATAATTTTGGCAATTTTTGTATGTAATAAAACCAATAATGTAATAACTTGCCAATAATGTAATAAAATATTTGAGCCAATAACGCAATAACTTTTTTGCTATGTAAAATCCGATAATGTAATAAATCCCAGATAATGTAATAAATGTAATAAAAAAATTCACTTCAGTGGATTGAAAATGTACTGTAATAAAACCTGATAATGTAATAACTTACCAATAATGTAATAAAATATTTGAGCCAATAACGCAATAACTTTTTTGCTATGTAAAATCCGATAATGTAATAAATCCCAGATAATGTAATAAATGTAATAAAAAAATTCACTTCAGTGGATTGAAAATGTAATAAAACCTGATAATGTAATAACTTACCAATAATGTAATAAAATATTTGAGCCAATAACGCAATAACTTTTTTTGCCATGTAGAACCCGATAATGTAATAAATCCCAGATAATGTAATAATCCCAATAATGTAACCCCAAAAATTTCACTTGAATGGATTGAAAATGTAATAAAACCCGATAATGTAATAATGCCCCAATAATGTAATAAATCCCTGATAATATAATAATCCCAATAATGTAACCCCAAAAATTTCACTTGAATGGATTGAAAATGTAATAAAACCTGATAATGTAATAACGCTCTAATGTAATAAAGCTTAATGTTGCATGTCCAACTTTGAAATGATAACCTTGAACATTGAAACCAAGTAATGGGTGGTCTCCTGTTAAATTATTACATTATTGGAGTGTTATTACATTATCAGGTCCCATGAAATGGAAGGCTAACCTGATAATGTATTATTATTGGTTAAGAGTGTATTACATAATTGGGAAATGCACTTTATTACATTATTGGAAAGTTATGACATTATCAGGTTTTATTACATTCTCAATCCACTCAAGTGAATTTTTTAAATTACATTATTGGGGTTATTACATTATCAGGGATTTATTACATTATCCAGTTCTACACGTCATTGGTCTAGTATTAGTATTATATTTGAAAATGTAATAACAGGTAGAAGATGTTAATATGTGATAACGAGGTTCTTGATAGCCTACGATGCTTAACGATATTAATGTAATAATTTGTTACATTATTAGTAAAAAATATATATTATTATACTATATTATTGGCGAGTTATTAGGCTATGCTATTGGTTTTATTACATTTAAATTGGAGAAAATGATTACGTTATTGGTCGTTATTAGATTTCCGGGTCGCTACAAGGATTCACAACACATCGACCATATGAAGTCATTTCATCATTACCCAGAATGCTTTGCCCACGGAAGGGGTATCCGTTGAAGGTGAAGGGGTGGGAGTGGTCGGCCATCACCACGGTGAGAGTCTCGTCCTCCTTGGTGAGTTCCAGGCCCTTGGCGATGGCGTAGTCGAAGGCGACCGCCTCGTGGAGCGCCATGAAGGCCCGGCCGGCGTGGTGAGCCTGGTCGATGCGCCCGCCTGACCACGGAGGGAGGGGAAAGGGTTAAAGATGAAGTAACAGCCGCTGGTGCTCAGTGGGTTTGTAAGTGACAAGAGAACAAAAGTAAGAACATGTTTGATTTAATTCAAGTGGCCTAAATGACCTTTGGATGTTATTGTTTTCTTTGAAGATCTGATACTTGACAGAAATTTGATGACTTGAAACTTGGCTCCAAGTCGTCTTGAGTGACTTCGATCCTTAACTCAGGACTTGTCCAAATGACTTGACAGTTGAAACGTCATCCAAATGTTTTCTTGTTTGATTCAAGTGTCCTTAATGACTTTTGGATATTGTTATTGTTTCTTAAATGACTTGAGACTCAACAGGAAGTCGTCCTGGTTGACTTGAGACTTGACTCTTGTTCATCTCATTCTCAACAGAGTAAAGACTTGACTCAGTTATCTTTTTCACTGTCTCAAGACTTGAGACTTTAGCAACTTCCTGTTCTGGTTGACTTGAGACTTGACTCTTGTTCATCTCAACAGAGTAAAGACTTGACTCAGTTATCTTTTTCACTGTCTCAAGACTTGAGACTTTAGCAACTTCCTGTTCTGGATGACTTGAAACTTGGCTCCAAGTCATCTTGAGTGACTGAAGGCTTCACTCAGGGTATCCCCACACCATTTTTGGGCTTGAATGACTTGAGACTCGACCGAAACTTGCCTTGGATGATTTCAGACTTGACTCCAACTCATCTTGACTCAGGCTCAAATGATTTTGTTTTAAATGACTTGAGACTTGACGTGAACTTGTCCTGGATGACTTGACCCTTCAACTTTTTTTATCTAATTAGGCAACTGGAGACTTGACTGACGCTTGTGACCTTTTGGACTTTGTCATTGTCTCTAAAATGATTTGAGATTCGACATGAACTTGTCTTGTTTGATTTAAGACTTGACCCTGACCCGTTTCCAGTGAGTTTTTAGACTTTTAGTCACTGACTTGGGACTTAACGGTAGTAACGTCTCCTGGATAATTTGACTCTTGAATCCAGTTTGTCTATAAGGTGCCTAAAGGCTTCACTCTAACTCGTCTCAAATGGTTTTTGGGCTTTGTCACTTTCCCAGATGTTTTAAATGACTTGGCAGAAACTTGCCCTGGATGATTTCAGACTCAACAGCAGGAACTCCTCCTGGAAAACTTGACACTTGAATCCAGTTCATCTTAAAAACTTGACTCTGACTTGACTCCAATGAGTTTTTAGACTTTTATCACTGTCATAAAAGACTTGAACTCAACGTGTCATTGGACGGATCTGCTCTGAATCACGTATTTAGTCTATGAAACATTCAGAAAACATCCCTGAATTTTCTCCCCCTATGTATTTCTTTGTTTCGTTCTTTGTTTTGTTGTTTCTTTCTTCATTTTTCTTCTTTCTTTCTTTCTTCAGTCATTTTTATGATTTTTATTTTGTCTATTCACTTTTGTTTCCTTTTTCTTCTCAGTGGCTGTGTGAGTATGTCCATGTTCGGCTGTTTGGACAAGGGGTTAAAGGTTCATTGGACAACAAATCTCAAATGGTTTTCTTCCTGTGCAGTTTGTCTTAGATGTTTTCAATGACTTGAGAATGTGAGAAACTTGCCCTGGATGATTTCAGACTTAACTTTGCAGGAACTTCTCCTGGAAAACTTGACTGGCCCCCCTGAATTCCAAAGTCGCTTAAAAGTAATGATGGTGACAGTGACTGCAATGAGTAAAAAGACAGTTATATGCACTGTCATAAAAGATAACTCAAATGTCATTGGATAAGTCAGTTGAATCAGTAAATCTGGTCTTAATATTCAGTAAACATGTTTTTTTTCCTTTGTTTTCATTAAATTTGTTTTATTTTTTCCTCCTTCCTTTCTTCCTTATAGTTGTTTCATTTTTTTTTCTTTTTTTTCTTCTGTCTATTCATTTTTTTTCTTTTTCTTCTCAGTGGCTGTGTGGGTACATCCATGTTCAGCTGTTTGGACAAGGGGTTATGTTGTGTCATTGGACAAAAAATCTAAACTTATCTTCCTGTGCAGTGATTGCCTTATACATGCTTTGTCAATAATAAAAAGACCACTGAAAGAAAACATCCTCGAAAGTGCAACAAGGGGGAGTGAATTTGAATTTGAATAAGCTCGAGAGTTGAGTGCCTGGAGTAAATCTGTATATATTAATGTATACATATATATTAATGTATACACATATGTATGTATATCCTACGCTGTGCCTTCGGAGGTTGTTAAAAATGCAATAGGCTACATTTCCCTTCGTATTGTTAGAGGTGAGATGAGATGATTTCTTAAAAGGAAATGACTCTGAGGAAAGAGTTCCCTCAATCTCCTGCACAGAATCAAACTTGAATTTTAGATCAGTCTTCTTGCAGAGAGATGCAGCTCATATAAACATCTATTTTACTTTTCTTTTTTTTTCATTATCAAATTCATCGTCGAGCACCTGTCCTCTTCACCAGCTACAACCGGAAAGTGAAGTAGACTGCGGTTAATAAGCCGCAGGTCTCGGTGAGCTGTCGGTGATTGGGTGCACCATATGCCCGTTTCTATTTATACATTTGCCTGTTATTTTAAAGTCATTGCGAAGACACTCGGTTGCATTATGGAGTCCCCGGGCAGCTGCCTCAGATTAAAGCAGAGATGAATGAGGAGGGCCGGCGAGGCAGCCGCGTGGAACGAAAACACCTCAGCCAACCACACTCTGCAAACACACACACACACACACTGCGGCAAACTCATTGAACTGTATGAACAATCAATGTCAAGTCAGCGGGTCCACTGTTGTCTAACCTTATATATTCTGTAGGTTGTCTCTTCCATGAGGATCGGCTCAAACGCACCCAATGACATTGACGAAAAAAAGACATTTTATGCATCACACCTTGAAGTTTTAGCAAACAACCACCTATTATACTGTATTGTAGCTTCTTAATTGCCACTCAAACTCCCTTTGTGACCGTTACCGGGTCAGCGATTCAATTGATCCACATGGGGGCCGACCACGTGTCCCTTTTTTCCCCCTACTATTTTTAGCACAGCCATCATCCACCAGGGGGATTTGGTTATCCAACCTTTGATTGGCAGAGTAATTGATGGGAGTTGTGTGGGGAAGGTTTGCTGAAGCTGTTGTCCTCACCCTCCACTAGCAGGAAGAAGCCTTTAGGGTTTTTCTGCAGGATGCGGATGGCCTTTTCCGTGGTCTCGACGATGGACGGGTCCATGCTGGGGTCCCTCTCCGCCTCGAAGCGCAGGTCACCGGGTTCAAACAGAGCTGAGCAGAGCAGAGCAAGGGGAGAGGTAACGGCACATGAAACAACCAGCTTTGGGTACAAGTGAAGCATATCTTTTATTTTTATCAGCCCACTGTGGAGGAGCAGCACAAAGGAAAGTCCCATCCTCCTACTACTAAAACTATTTTCAGCTCCAACAGGATGTCATAAAGCACAGAGGAAAAGTGCAGGAGTCCAGAAACAGCACGATGACTGGATCTCTCCATCTCCTCCGCACCGTTACACACCACTAAGAGTAACAGAAACACAAGTTGGCACCTGGCTGGTGAACACATTCAATGGTCCATTTAGCTGCTAAGAGCCAGAGGCAGGTTGCACAAAACACCTTTTCTACCTCAGTACGGTACTTAAGGGTTAGTATCTCCTTCACTGAGGGAGTTATTTTTAAGGGTTTTGTCAAGAATCTCCTTAAAAGTTAAGGCATTTGTACCAATGAAAGAGATTTTACTGGTGTAACATTTTACTGGATCATCTAATGTGTCACTGGGTTGAGGTCACTCTTCTTGAGATGTTTAATTTTCTTTATCTGTCACCATAAAATCAGCTGTGTTGCAATCAATATTAAAGGGATAGGTTCAACATTTTGGCAAATTGGCCCAAGGGAAACCAAGAAATCCCATGAGCCTCCATAGCGTAGCTCTGAGCAGCTAGCGGCTCTGCTCCGCCGTTCTAAAAATAGTTTGCACCGACAATTAAAGGTAACGAACCCACTGCTATGACTATAGGGATTATGGCAATGGGCCAATTTGCCAAAATGTTGAATTATTCCTTTAAGTCACATGTACCTCTAGTTTTTTTGCTGTGGGTTTTTGTGCAACAGTTGTTGTTTTTTTGACTTGATGATGTTATATGAAGGGATTCCTTAAGTGTAAGGCCAAGATAAGGAGAAAACATTTTAATAAAACTTTGCAGGTAAAACTTAAGGGTTTATTGTGCAACAGTTTCTATTTAAAGGTAATCTTAACTCAGACTTTAAGGAAGATCTTAACTGAAGATGATTTGTGCAACTGTCTAGGAGTAGGTGGAGACCAAAAACAGAGCTAGAAGTGTGAATCCTGGACCTTAGATAAATGCTGATGCTAATTTTTCCCACATCTGCCTGTTTGCATTTCTGTTGTAACAACAGATTAAACTGATGTTAATATCGATCCACTGCCCCCAAGGTCAAAAACCAAAACAAAAAAACAACCTAACACTGTATGAAGAATGACAGTTTATTCAATATGAGATTTCAGACGTTAGTTAAATGGACAACTAAGAGTTTCAGAAAGCAAAGTTTACCTGTTTTTTAACTCCGCACTGATCCACTTCAGGGCTTCTCCACCAGAGCCTCCAGGAGGAGAAGTGGTGAGTTGTGTCTGCCAAGAAAACAGAAAGAATGTTTGATTCTGGGACCCTGTAATGTACTATTGATGAACTTTGGTGCACCAGTTATTTGTGGCTAAAAGTGGCAAGACGCCGTGTGTGTGGGACGGAAGCAAAAACATTTGCCAAGAACGTTTTCATTGATCAAGAATGAAAGTCAATATCGTTCAAAGAGTTTCAGAAAGCAAAGTGTTTTCACACTACATTTCCCATGAGCCTCTGTGCGCACGGTCACGGACGGAAGCGAAAACATTTGCCAAGAATGTTTTCATTGATCAAGAATTAAAGTAAGAGGTTCGAAGACGATCAGATACCGTCGTAGTTCCGACCATAAACGGCGATTCCGTGGGGTTATTCCAATGACCCGCCGGGCAGCGTCCATGAAACCAAAAGTAGGAAATGCTGGGCGAGCCGACCACTATATAATAATATCAAAATAACGATGAAGACAAAACAATATATTTATCAAAAATGGGCCCATTAACAAGTGGGTAACATAGATTCATCAACATTAATATGAGACTCTTTTATCCAAACACAAACTCCTCGTTGTCCCTTTAATGCTTCTGCTGAAGTGATTGACTCATGCAACCTCATGTGGCACAATGCATTGTGGGACTGTTTGCAGAAAGTAGTGCAGGGTCACCGTTCCTTTGTGGGATTGTACGAGTGAGTTTACGTGAATGTCGTCACACATTGAAAACCTTCTGTAGGTCAGGTGGTTGGAGTGAAAACACGAGCGGTCGTATTCAAACTGACATGTGAAGAAGAAGTGACGAAGTCGGTGGGCGAAGCGAAGACGCCACATGACATCATAGATCTGTTGAGATAATGCTCTTCTAAAGTCTGATGGGACTACTTCACCTTCACACGCCGCTCTGCTGGGAAAATACAAAATAAAGAGAAATAAATAAATAAGGACTCACCCATGAGGTAGTCGGTCTTCTCAGGGTCGACAGCATCAAAGTCTGTTTTATTCCACACATAGTGGGCTACCTGCGTGACACACAAACACATTGAAAACACTGAGTGGGAGGAGGATAGTAAAGGTCTCTGTGCTTGTTGTTATTAGTCACTGGATGAGTTTGCAACGTGCACCAAAACACAAACACTTTTCTCTTTGTAAAGCACTGAAAACAAACCTTCAAAAAACAAAAGCTGTATGCACTATAACTACACTGTATGTCTGGTAATTAAAGATGAACAATAGAAAGTCGTTACGGTAATTAAAAAACAACACGCCGCTTCTTTAATCAAGTGTTTTGAGTGTAAATATCTGTGTCATCCCTGACACTTCCACTTCTCCTTGTCAGCAAAGAAACAAACAACAGTGAATCTGCATTTAAAGCCGTGCACGGCAAAATTATACTCGCAGCAGCAGATTACACAAAGCATTTGCATGTAAAGTTTTAATGACGTGCAAACAACATTAAACACACGACAGCTCTGCAAATTTGAAATTGTGTTTCTACACTACAACAAGTTTTTATTTAAATATGGCACACATTTAAAATAAAATAGAGCAGAAAATGTTCATTAATCCAAGTTTACATCTATTTATGTTGTGGAAATACTGCCAATAAAAACCAATAAAAACCACAGATTTAAAGATTAAAGACTGTGTTTTTATTGTTTTTTACAATGTGTCACCTTTCCAGTCTTCTGGATTTGCCACTCTTTGATGAGGTCGCGTCCGTCCTTCCTTTTGCCCCTGGAGGAGTAATCTCTGGGGTATTCTGGGTCCTTGGTGCCCCTGGGGGTCATGTACTTCCTGCCTCCACCGATGATCACCTGCAAACACACACAAACACACGCATATAGACCGTGAAACTAATACGTTCTATAGATCCGTTACACACAGAATGAAACATTTTAAGTCTTTATCTATTTAATTTCTTTTAATAGGGTAACCCTTTAATTTATAGGCCCTTAATTACGTGACAATGTCAAGAAATAGCCTAGAAATAACGGTAAATTTCATATTTATGTCATGTTTTTTTTATTAAGACAAAAGATTACACATGCTTTTAATGCTATGAATTATTTCTAGGCTATTTCTATACATCATTACAAAATTAATTGTTATTTCTTGGCTATTTCTTGACATTATCGCATAATAAACGGCCTATAAATTAAAGGGTTACCCATTTACTCTCAATTCACCATCCCCTAAAAGGAGACAAACATCATGGCCGACCGTCTTACATCGATGTCTGTGTTTTTGAGGAGCTGAGAGGAGATGTCGGTGCAGCCTTCCTTCTTGGCGGAGTCGGGCATGTCGGCGTCGCTGTACCACTTCCGGCTGGCGCTGTGGGCGTAGGTGGTCGCTGGAGTGGCGTGCTGCACCCGGGTGGTTGTTACGATCCCAACAGACTTCCCTGCACAAGACAAGACCGCAGTTTGTTTTTAATTGTTAGTGTGCAGTGGATGTTCGGTCAGGTGATTGCTTCAGTCATTAATCAGCAGCTTTCTCCTCCTCCTGTGGATACATGTACTGTTATTATGAACATGCTGTTGACTGTAGGGGTAGAAAATACAGCTGTTGCCCTCTCAACAACCTTTATACCCAGAATCCCTCGTTAGATGTGGACAAAGAGATGAACGAGCTGGAAGCAACACTCAAACTCACCTTTTCCTAAACATCTGTTAAATATGAAATAAACTTTTAAATTCAGGGCTGCTCTAATCACACACACTGCAGCTTTAAGTAATTACAGAGTTTCAAACCAAGAATTTTTCTGGATGATGCTCTTTGCACCCGGCTGTCTGAAGCCAACAAAGCTTTTTGCATTGTTATTTTGTGGCACTTTCAATTAATTAAATGGTGCATTGCAACAATTTGTGCTGCTCTGAACACAATTTTTTGATTAGTTCCAAATAAAACAAGGTGTAATTTCAGACTGGCATAAACTGCCAAACAGCTGCTGTGTGACTGTTTTCACCCACCAGTCTGAGAAATGGGAGCAGGGATTGTTTCTGAAGAACTGTCGTGTCCTGTATGGTGTGTTATTTTATGCCTAAAGAGGCAGGATTTGGAATAAAGACAATGGCAATGCAAAGCAATGACTAATGGCTCCACTGGTGTGTTGTGGTGCAGTTTTCTGCAGGAGTGATGCAGACTAATGAGTCCAGTGAAACCATCAGTTAGGAATGTAAAATGCGATAACATCTGGATGGTAACCCGTTAATTTGCAGTCTGTTAATTACAAGATAATGTCGACAACTGGCCAAGAAATAACGATTGATTGCGTAGAAACAGCCCAGAAATATCGGTCCACTGCAAGAAGACATGGTGGAGAAAAATTCTGGATTTCCCAAAAGAATTCAAAGCATAAAAAGCATCTTTTGCCTTTAGGAAAAACATGACATTACTATGAAATTTACTGTTATTAGGCTATTTTTTGACATTACTACGCAATTAATTGTTATTTCTTGATATTATCGCGCAATTAACAGCCTGTAAATTAAAGGGTTACCAAACGTTTTAAAGGGATCGTTCACCCAAAATTCAAATTTCACTCATTATCTACTCACCCTCATGTCGACTCCGTGCCTTCTCTGAGTTACGGGGGGGTCCGCGCAGCAGTATTTGAAAAAAAGACACACCAAAAAACATCCAAATACCTCCATACTGCTCGTCTGTAATGTCCGTCTTGTATTGAAGCCCCGACATGAGAAATTATTCCAAAAAAATTAAATAAGTCTATATTTTAAGCTTATTTGTAGCGGAAGCTCCCAGTGTCTCAGTCCACTGCTCTTCCTGTGTGACCGGCGGAACAAAGTTAGGGTTTCAATGTAAGAGGGACATTACAGACGAGCAGTATGCAGGTATTTGGATGTTTTTTGGTGTGTCTTTTTGGACGAAGAAACCTGGTGTCCATTGACAACCATTATATGGACAAATACTTGGATGTTTTTAACTCAGAGAAGGAACGAAGGACTCTGAAAATTCTCACAGCTCTTAGTCGACATGAGGGTGAGTAGATAATGAGTGAAATTTGAATTTTGGGTGCACTATCCCTTTAATATTGGGTTCCTATAGGCCTAATAAAGTGCTTCTATATTGTGTATTTATAAATTATAGAACTGATTTTGTTTATGTCAATCTTTTGAGTCTCCTCACTTAAACTAATATACAGTATCTTTTCATTTAATTTACTCCATTAGTTCAAAACAATGTCTCCAGAGATGTTTGAGGTTACTAATCAAGTTTTTGTCAACTATTTCTGCAGGGAAACCTTTTGTCTTGTCAAGTCAAGAAAAGTAGTATGCATTCTCAACCATTATATGGACAAATACTGCTGCGCGGACCCCCGCGTGAAATTTGAATTTTGGGTGAACTGTCCCTTTAATAAAAGAATTGATTTTGAGGAGCAGGAGCTATTCTTTTTGTCCTGGTCCTGGTTTCCAGATGGTTTATTTGAGTTGGAAGTTGAGCCATTAAAGGACTTTAAGGCCGAATGATCTATTTCTAAAAATGTGCTTTTATGACATGAAACAGAGTCGTCCTCTGGTCAAAGACACGCTCACACACCTGGCGTCGGTCCCTGCTGCTGTGCCGAGGTCAGGGCCGCCGCCTGCTGTGTGTGTGTGTGTGTGTGTTATGAGATATTTATGTCCGTAGATAACACTGGAACATGATAAGAGTCAAGGTGCTTCCTTGTGCAGCGTATCATCCGGCAGGGAAACCGGCGGCCGCAGGCGGCTGCTGCCCTCGGCTCCCCGGTGGCGCCTCGAACAGCCAGGACACTGAGCTCATGGCAGAGCGCTCAGCTGTAAAATCAGGTTTTGCTATAAGACTTGAGGGATTTTCTTTTGTCAGGAGCAAGAAGTGAAGTGTGTTACAGAAGGGCCTGCTGCTCAAGAAAAAAAGTCAAAGAATCCAATTTGTTGCTTCAATCACAGCAGCGCGTGAAGACATCCTGCATTATCGTCCCCTCGGCGGCGTCTGGAGTGGCACCGCGGAGCCGTTTTCAATGTTTACCAAACAGATATTCTGATTTAAGAGTTTTTATTCCTGCATCATCCTGCACAGCTGTGGTGATTTCATTCATATTTATCATATTTTGTTGAAATTGTTCTGTTGCCATTTTTATGGCCCGGGTGCAGAAAGAGAAGGTGAGGCACTCTTTCGTATGGAAAAACAAATAAGAGGAAGAATGCATGTTCACGCTAAAGTTTAAGATGCTATATTCTCTTTGTGTTTGTCTCACCTGCCTCCTTGGCCCACTTCAGGATGGACGTGACCTCGTTGCCCTTCTGAGTTTTGCAGACTCCGTTGCGAGCGGCTGCGCTCACGCCGACGGTGTTCAGGTTGGTTTTGACGCCACACAGATACGCCGTGGCTGTAGCTGCACTGTCTGGAATCTGGAAGTCCACGCTATACGTCTGAAGTTACACAAAAAAAATACCTCTTGATATTAATGTTCCCAATATAGGAAATGTGCTGTTGCACCAGAAAAGAATAATAACAAAAAAAAGTAAAAAAGAAAACAATTCACTGAGGAAGCAGCAAATGAGGCATTAAGAGCAAAATAAGCAACAATTACAGCACTGTAATCTATCACGTAAATGGAACTGTAACAATAAACTGCAGATCTGCTTACGTTTTCTAATATGAAGTTTATTTCTGTAACTCATACACAGAAGCGATCCATCTAATTCCAATCTATGCAAGTTTGGATTTTTTTTTTTTCTCATGTTGACCGTGTGTTTTATCTTGTACATGCACTTTATCAATCTCAATCTGATGCTGCAATAAATTTGAAATTATTAATTTGGATTAATAACAGTAGTCAGCAGGTTAGGAAGAACAATAGTACAAGGTTCAATTGATTATGAAATTGATTCAAACAATGTGTGTTTAGTTTTTATATGAAACATTAGAAGCAAAAAGCAAAATATTGGAAGCTGATTTCACAAAAAGTGTTTCTTGTCAGTTGTGTGTGTGCGAGTGTGTGTGTGTTCGTGCATATGTACTTTAGCCAGTCCCACGGTGGGGAAGGTGTCCATGGTCATCACCGTCTCCTCTCCTGTCTCGTTCTGCAGCTGTCCCTTGAGGATACGAGCCGCTGTGTAGGTTGTGATTCCCATGCCTGTTGCACAGGAAGCAGGAGTTAATAAATATTGTTTTCTTCAAATATTTGCAATTCCTTGTTTATTTTTTTGTTCTTTGTGATTGCGTGACAGGTGGACAGGTGGCAGCGTTACTTGTAAAAAGAAGTGAGTCACAGGCAGTAATTCCTGATTCTGCTTGTCGTACTGACTCAGGCACGTACGGCTGTCGGGAGTTATTAGTGTGAGGCAATTAATAATGTGTTGTGTAACTTACCATCTCCAAGGAAGAACAGGATGTTCTTGGCAACGTTGGTGTTGAGCTTCCTGTCCAAAGCCGACTGCAGCGTCCTCCGCGCCTGTGACCTCCAGTACTCCGGGTCCTCCTCCTCAACTGCAGGGCCAAAACACGCACAAGTTCATGTTAGAGCAAATACTGTATATCGGTGGTATTATTGGGAACATTGGTGTAAAGATTAGAGGACGTGGTATTACACAAACTGTTAAAATTGACAGAACAACAAAATTTGGTTTGACTTTTCAGTTTTTCCTTCCCTGACGCCTTACTTTTTTTTTTCCTTTTTCCTCTTTTTTTGTGTTTACATCGAACTCAATTTATCTGTATACGTTTTTTTTCTTTTGTTTCGCTTTATTTTCTCACTTCTTTCCATTTTTCCATTGGTAACACTTTACAATAAGGGTCCTTTAATTAACGTTAGTTAGTACATTATTAAGCATTAATAAACTAATGTGTAATTAATGCTGAGTAATGCATACATAATGATAACTAATTACATCATTCAACTTTTGAATAGTAAACATGAATTAACTGCTTACTAATAGGCTACATTAATTAATGTGTTTCCTAATCCTATAAGTAATACATAATAATGATTGTTAATATATCTGTAAACAGTTAATTAATGCTTAATAATGTATTGACTAACGTTAATTAACCCTTATTGTGAAGTGTTACCTATTTATTTAGTATTGTTGTATCTTCATCTTCCCTTATATCTATATCTCTTTTTTATTTAATTTTAACTATACTGTAGGTCACCTGCACATTTTTCTGTTTGTATCTTTCTAAGTAAATGTTTTGTTCTGTTTTATATGTGTAACTTAAAGCATGCTCTAATATGTCTATTATTAGCATGTTTGTTTGTATCAGCACCTGTCATACCTCTCCTCTCCCACATGCTCCCTTATCAACAGTTCAACTCTCCAGGCTCTAACAGGTAGCGTTTTGTTAATACAGTCGTCCACTAACAAGCTGTTAAGAGCTGATAGCAGCCAGTTATGTAACTCCACAAGTACTGAGTGTGCTGCTTTGAAAAGTTCAGGAGCCTCCTAACAAAAAGAGAGAGGGGAAAGAAAAGTGCACAAAAGAGTGGAATATCACAAAGAATGAAAGAAAAGATGGAAGCTGAAGAAAAGAAAAGTAGAGAATGAAATGAGGGCAGAAGTAGAACATCAGTCCTGAATCAGAGATGATTACGTTTTTTTTTAAAGCTAGCGGAGCATAGAAAAACAGAAAATGTGTCTGACTCCAGGGTGAAGAGGTGAACGACACACATCAAGCTGAACATTTTCAGGGCCACCGCGATGTTATCGCGAAGAAACAAACCAAAAATGTGTTGGTTTGTGTGAAAGCAGTCGGCGCTGCAGTCAGTCGAAGTGTGAGCACTGAAAGGTGACGAAATGTCAGCTGAAGGGGAGGAAATTGAGGTTGACATGAAACAGTGAAGGCCAGATGAAAATATTAAGAAGAAGAAGAACAGAATGGACAAGACGAAAGGAGTTGAAGTGTCAATTAAAACATTAAAAAAAATGGCAGAAATGTAAGCTGATGTGGAACCAATGAATGCAGTTGAAGTGTCATGTGGAGAAAGAAAAGACGAAAGCAGTTGCAACAACGTCACATCAAAAGTGAAAAATGAAAGAAGCTGAAATGTCAGGTGAAAAGTAAAAGACAAACAGCTGAAATGTTAAGATAAGTAACCACTGAAAACAATGGAAGTGTCAAACGAAAGTGAAAGAAAGTGAAAAAAAGTTTCACATTTCAGTTGAAAAGTAAAAGAAAGTTGATGTGTAAATGCTGAAAGCAGGTGAACTGTTGTGTGGAAAACGTATAGGCTATGTGGTAAAATATAAGAAGTTGAAAGCTCAATTGAAAAGTAAAATGCAAACACAACACAAATGTAAACCGATATGGAAGCACTGAAAGCAGTTGAAGTGGCACATTATTAAAGATGAAAGCAGCTCAGACTTGTGAAGTGGAGGTGACACTTAAAAAGGATGAGCTGAATTAAGCTGAATACCAGAATATTTAAAGCGCTGAAAACAGTGGAAGTGGTTCACTGTGAGACGTTTAAGTGTCAGTTTAAGTGTCAGTTGTTCTCAGTGGAAGAGTTCGACAGGTAACAAGTGGGTAAAAGTTACAGTGACACAAAGAGACAGAAACTTAAAGAGATTATATAGACCAAAACATGAATCTGAATCAGTTCTGAATTAATTAGATGAAGTACAAAGAGTGGATACGGTCTGAAGTTTCTGATATAATGAAAATATGAATGAGTTTCAAGAGGCTGAAGAACAAAACGGTTCAAGGATGGTCGAGTTTTTACAGTTCGAGCTTTGAAAGCAACAAAAAAAAGGGGGAAGATTGTACATTTTCATAAAGAATGAAATCTGAATAGGAGCACAGATCATTAAAAAAAGAGCAGAACAATAAAAATTTCCCTCACGTTCACAGAATAAAAGAAGACAAGAACAAAGTCATTTTGTTTTTCTTACCTTTGGCGGTGGAAGATCCAAACACCAGCAGCAGAGAGAGCGCCAGGACGGCCACTCGTGTCGACTCCATGGCCACGTTCAGGCTGGAGACGATCTTCCTCCTCGGCTGATATAATGCTCTTCTCCGCCAGCCGCCGTCCGCCAGCCGCCAATCATCTTCAACAGCATGTCATAAACGCCCAATGACCTCTTGACCTTTGGTGGATTTTACGACCTCTGACTGGAAACTATTGTAGTTCGGATGAAGCTTGGGGGAAAAAAACTGCTGGAAAAAAGAAAAGTGGAAAAATATAATTGCTATAGAACAATAAATAAAATTGAGATGTGTCCATTTGAGCCATTTATAACAAATAGTTTAAATCTAAATAATTAATTATTAACAGTATTTAAAGCTTAATGATTGGGGTTTTCGTGCAATATTTATGACGCTGTGCTAAAGATCAAGGGAATGGAAGCGAATCTACCAAACAGCTTTGGAAATGACGTGTGTATATGTGTGTGTGTGTGTGTGTTTTCTAATCATGAATGGACTGTATCTGACAGATAATACGATAGGGGACACAGTTATGTAAGTGAGAAAGACAGAGTCCACAGGGACCGGAGCTGAATGGCACAAACACACAGCCATCTATTTTCCAATGAATGCATTAGCGGGAGAAGAATGTCTGTATTGTGTTTTGTTTGATTGCTTGTCCCAAAATTTCTCCCCTGGCTTTTCCACAATGAATGTGGAAAAAAAACCACACAGGTAGCATGGCAACTGATGCAAAAGTGAGTTTCACCTCTTATTCAACAGGTAGCATGCGTCACACACCTTTAATGGGACATTCATCGGAGCTAATTTGATCACGTAATGTTCCCACCGAGTTCAGTGATTAGCTTTGCAAATGCAGAGGAGGAGGACTGTGGTTGGGTTTTTTTTTTCTTTTTAATAAACGCTACACTTCGCTGCTCGGTGCTGGAGGAGGATTTGTTTCTAAATATTGTGAATGGAAGCGAGCGGCGCAGCTAAAATGACACTCGTTCATACTGACGACACTGAACAGCTATGACGAGAAACTGGAGGCTCTATACCTCTGAAATACGAATCAGGTATCAAAGTGGGAAAGGTGGCACACACATCAAAGCAGCTTCATATTTTATTCAAAATGTGATTACTGAGGCCTGTGGAGGACATGAAAGGACCATACTCAACATTTATGCATTCATTGTGTTCAATTAAAGCCTCAAATCTGTTCTATTCTGTGAAACTATTCGTTTTGTTTTGTTGGTTTTTTTGTTTTGTGTGATTTTTTTTTCTTCTGTTTTTCAGTGTTGAACTTGTTTAATGTTTGGATTTTAATGTTTTATTTTTAAGTTTATAGAATCAACGTACAGTAATCAAGAGTTAGCTAATCTTATCTTTGGATAGTTCAACATTTTGGCAAATTGGGCCATTGCCATAATCCCTTTATAGGTTCATTACCTGTAGTTGTCGGTGCAAGCTATTTTAGAACAGCAGAGTAGAGCCGTGAGCTGTTGTTGGATTGTGTATTTGATGAGTTTGATGAAAGAAACCAAGAAATCCCATTAGTCTCCGTAGCGTAGCTCTGAGCAGCTCACGGTTCTGCTCTGCCGTTCTAAAAATAGCTTGCACCAACAATTAAGGGTAACAAACCTACTGCTATGGCAATGGGCCACTTTGCCAAAAATGTTGATCTATCCCTTTAATAAGCTTCAACTGAATATGAATTTGACTGTTTCTGCATCACCATCACATTCTTACATTTCCATTTTGTCATTCTGTTTTACATTTCCCACTTTTACATCTACTTTTATTAAAGTTCTATTAAACCTAATCCGAAGATGCTGCTTTTAGTCTTTTCTTCGTTATTTCATTCAATATAATGGTGCTGATGTATTTTAGCTGAGGAGGCTATACTGTATTAAGTTATTCATTTATATCAGAGTATTTTCCATTCACAATTTTTTGCTTCAAAATAAATTGAAACTGTTAATCATACACATTAATATGCTACACTACATTAGCATAAACCATACTGACAGTGAAATCATGTTTTTTAGAAAGTTTTGGAGATAAAAAGTGAGGTCTCTTGTAGTCAGATTACATTAATTCTTAAGAGAGATAAGATTTTTATTTTTGATGTGCAATATGTTTGCAGCTCTCCCCATATACACAGTAAACACAGGCTTTGCTCCATGTCCTGTCCTTTTTTTTAAAAAATTCATTTGCATTAAAATCATGTTTAACCTTTAGTAAAACATGGATTTTATAAGTAAATGTGACCTTGCACCAACTCACACACACCTCGTGTTGTGGCTGCAGCTCTGTGATGGGCCGAGTGTGACAGGCTGAACCGGTCGGTGAAGTGGTGCGTCGGTCCGGTCGACACGTTGCCGTCACTGATGCTGGTGAAGGACAGGGAGACCACATTGTGTCCTCTCTCTGTGGTGTGTGGATGGGATGGGATGGGATGGCAGACTGTTGCACACACCCGCTGCCATCTGCTGCAGGGTTTATGATTCATGATGATGCGATGTAGGCTCATTACTTCACTGTACACATGGCCCTGTGTGTGTGTGCAACTGCAGTGATCCCCGTGGGAACCGACGGGTCAGGGCAGCAATTAGTCAAAAAAAATCTAAAAAGGTCAAAACATAACAACAGCATCAACAGAACAGGATATTCAATGTTTAACAAACTACTGATACCACTGTAGTAGGCCTATATGTTTAAATCTGAAGCAAAACTACATTTTTTCTTGTGCCATACATTTTCAATGTTTAATAAAAGTCTTTGAGATGATCACATTTTATCATGTCATTTTATTTCACAAGGTTTTTGCTTGTTAAACTGTAGGCTAAGTGGATTTGTGAGATCAGTTAAACCTAATACAGTGTTAATATTTATAGTTGTATAATAGTAGTAGTATATTATAGTATAATAGTCTGTACCAAAAGGATTGAGCCTCAAGATCAAAAAGAACCTAAACTGGATCTGATTCTCTGGATTCGCTGCACTTTGAGCTGATTTTATAACAATGACCAGGGCCGTTGCTAGAAATTCTGGGGCCCCCTGAAAGAGTACTGAAATGGGCCCCTGATTTTTCTACTTTTTTTTATTAGACTACATACGTATTATCGTTTTTTATTTAGCTTTTTATTTAGTTTTGATGCTAATGCAGCATTACTTTGAGTATTAGTCAGGGTCTTAAGCAAAATAATTCAGTCATACAAAGATTAGGCAGGTTTTTTGTGGGCCCCACATCACCTTTATCCCCTGTACAACAGCGTTTTTTGTTACAGCGTTGAAGGTTCTGGCTAAAAGGGATGTAGCGTCAGATTGACATGAATTATTTTTCAACATTATTTGGGGTTAATTATCATTAATTTATATAATGGAGTTGAAATGTTGAGCTTGATGTTCTTCTAAAGACTAGAGTGATGTCACTTCCTCAATGCTGAGGATGTTGAACTGAATGGGGGGATTGGTATGTTGTTACAGGGTTGAACAAAGCTAGGGGGCATGATGAAATATTTCTATTACATAAATAATTGATATATTTTTACCAATCTTTGTATTGTTTTGGTTAACGTAGTCAGGAAAATTAATATATTTTTAAAAATTAGGTTTATTGCCATTTTTATTTGTTTTAAATTCAATGGAAAGGTGACTCTGGTGCAGGGACATGTTCGCTGTCATTTATTCATTAGCAACCCACAAAAATGTTCTTTTTTTAAATTATTTTTTGTGTTTAATAATCCAAAGACACGTGAATCTATCAATTTATGGCTTTAAAATGCAAAAATCTTTGAGTTTGAGTGTGACTGATTGTGTGAGCAGCATCAAGTCGTTCAATGGGATTTGGTTAAATTCAACTTTGGGCAGTTTATTGTGTATTTTATATATATTTTTTTACCTTTAATCAGTGTTAAATCCACCTATGAGCCTGAGAGCCTCTCAGTGATGGACGGTGAGCGAGGACATCTCGGCTCCGAGTGTCTGATGGTGTTGGGGAGGTCAAAGCAATCAAGTCGTCATTAAAACCCTCCACAGTTGGCTGATTGGTCCTCAGTCCGCTCTCAGCAGATGTTTAGTCAGACTAATTAGAAGTAATGAGACTTTGAGATTTACAGTAGAAGGTGCTCTGTCACTTCCACGGTCATAATGTTCTGTCTTCAACCATGGAAGGAAAAAATATTGTTGGGGTTTGAGGTTCAACTCCAACTACATTATGGTTTCAGGGTCATTGGTGACTGGAGTCCTTTCAATCTAACACCTTGTGGTACATTTGCTTCTTCATGAAATAGAAATTTGTTGGCCGGTGGACTCATGAAAAATGGCTGCCAAATAAAGTGGTAAACTTAATTTGGCAGCAGTTACAACCTCTATAAAAGTGCCGGCGGCCGTGATGTGCAGCAGTATTTCCTGGTTCGACTCCACCTCTCGATGTTCCTCTGGTGATCAAGCTCGATTTCACCTCTGGGTACGTCACACTAATAACTGAAAACACAATTTTGCATAGGTCAGCATCTTAAAAAGGTAGGTGCATCATCATGGGATTGGTAATTTGAAAATATAAAGTGTGAATTTTCGGTAAACCCTTTACTTAAAATACCTTTACTAGAATTAACAGTCAATTTCACAATAATGGCGTGAAATATAGCCAGAAAATAACTATTGATTGCATAGAAAGAGTCCATTACAAGGACTTGGTGGAGAATTTTTTTTGCCTTTCCCAAAAAATTCAAAGCATTAAAAGCATGTGTAATCATTGCCTTTATGAAAAACATGACATTCCTAAGAAATTGACTGTTATTTCTAGACCATTTCTTGACATTACAAAAAGAAGGAAGAACGCACAATACTCAAAAAAGAAGAAAAAACTAAATAAAAAACTGTCTTACCTGATACGTATTATATTTTCTATGTTTTGTAGTCATTCCAGATTAAATGTAGCAGCTGCCACCAGCACAGAGCAGTAATGGACGTGTGCAGTGCAATGGCGCCCTCTAGTGTTGGACAACGGTGAATAATGAAGCTCAACTCCAGTTGAGTGTGAGGTAGAAAGTTCAAACTCTTTATTTATCCTCCTAGGATATTGTTTTTTTTTTTAAATTTTTTTGAAGAAGTAAAAACACATTTTAGATTCACAATATCTAAACTTGAAGTTTTAAAACAAACCTTTCTAGTTCTCTCTATTTTTTTCTATAAAACACATGCCAATCATTCAACACTGGAAAAAGAAAACAAAAAAGAGACAAAAACTTCTACATAAGTGCTTCATGTAGATCAAAAACACTGAACATGCGACATGACGACAATGTCGCAGGCAAGATGCGAACAATAAAAGTAAGTTTTTTCCTTTTTTAACAACTGTCTTGAATAGTGTTGCCAACTGAAAACGATAAACCTCCAAAAAAAAACAACAGAAAAAGGACAAATAAAATAAAAATACTGACGGAAACGGCATCGTAACTTCTCAGCATCGTCTTCTCTTTGTATCTATTCTCTCTCTTTAATCCTGTTTGTTAAAATGAAAAAAGACATTCGGTTGCACAAAGGAAGAACAAAAAATGAAACCAAAAAGAAAAATAACATGATCGACTCCTTTGCCCTGCTACTCGACCGGCTCTGCAGAGCTCAGCTCCTCACTCTCGCTCGTCTCCCACTCGTCGCTCATCTCCTCACTCTCGCTCGTCTCCCACTCGTCGCTGAGCGTGAACTCCACACACTGCAGACACAGAGAGAGAGAAACTAATCTGTAATCTGTTTCTTTAATGCCTCTGCTCACTGGAGGACACACAGCTCGTCTCTCAGGCGACGAACTCTCACGTGTTCTGTCACAAATTTGTCGACGTCTACGTCCTCGGGCAGGAAGTCTCTCCACTGGAGGCCGGCCTCCCTCCACATTGTGCCCGCCCTCCAACGGCTCTGATGGAGAACACACACACACACACACAGTTGGATTATACATGAGAGCATTAATTTTGACAAGACACAGCTCTAAATGTTTTTTTGTTTTTTTCCTGCGACCAATCAACCAATGAAATTTTGGTAGACTATTTGGGGGCAGCCCTGATCGATTGATAGATAATGGCTGATAATCGATGACAGCTCTCACCATTCCTTTGCAGAGTACGGTCAGGATGTGGACCAGCAGGAGTCCGGCTTTTCCCAGAGGGAGTAGAGGCTTCGAAATCTCCCTGGAGACCAAAAAAACAAAGAAGAAGAAACAAATAAGTACAAAAAAACAAGAAAAAACTGACTCTCCTCAGACAGATCCCCCCCCCCATGGTGCCGACGACTCACCTGAAGAGTTCTCCCATGGGGATTCCTCCCACTCGGAGCATGGGGGTGATCAGCTCGGCCAGGTACTGCCAGATGTGGGGGATGTGGATGGCCATGTCCTTAGCCACCTCCAGGATTTCTCGAAGCCTGGAGAAACACGATTTGTAAAGTTTTATTCCAAGAGTCAAGAAAAAGTTAAAAGTTGCAGATGGAGAAGAAAACATATGGAAACATCTGAGCTTATGTACTTAAAGATGCTCGCTACGAGTTTAATTCCTCCCGGTCAGTAAGCCTGCTCTCGCGCCAGGAGCGGCTAGTAGCTAAAGCTAAGCTAACGCTAACCGTATTTAACGCGCAGCAGCTGCAGTGTTGACAGCGGACCGGAAATACATCTGAATCATTCACACTAACTCACCTGCAGAAGAAACCCAGAAACCCGCAGGATCACACCTGCACCGGAAACGTTACAGTACCGGCAAAGATATTTGGTACCGGCTTACTGTTGGTTAGCATTAGCATTAGCATGATGCCATTTTCTCCACTGAGCTATCAACAATCTGGCCCGTGAGCTCCGCCTCAAGTGACATCAACGTACTAATGCTGTTGGCGCAGAGATCATTTCATGCTGAAATCCGTTTTTTTTTTCAAATCCTGCTGTTTTAAACAGCTCTCCCTCTCTGTCTGTTTTCTTTTCTTTTGTTAGTAGCGATGACACTGACCCTTTGTAGTACTGCTGCGTGGACAGCGTGCCGGTCTTCAGCAGCTGGTGCAGCAGCACGCCCATGTCCCGGCGGGCAACGACGTTGCACTCAAGCGCCAACTTCAGACCGTTCTGCACGAAGAGCAGCTGGGTGCTGTTCAGCGCCTCCTGCAGGAAACACACCGACACAGCAGGTTAGAAATTGATCCTCAGCCTCGGCCTCCTTGTGTTGTATGTTGTTGTGGTTGCTTCGCTGGTCGCTGTGGTGCACCTTCAAGTTTTTGCTATGCAGGTACTCCCTGATGGTGGTCCGGGTGGCGGGCTTCCTTGCACGCTTCCCTGCACACACACACACACACACACACACACACACACACACACACACATACGTGTTTTCATGATATATCAGTACATATGACAAGAATGTGAAAAATGGGGACGTGCCTTTCCCAATGTCCTGGAGGCCTGGAAATCAAAGGGGTTTCCAGCCATGCCTCGAGGAATACAGCCATCTGTTGAGATTTTGCCTAGGGCTATATTTTGGTCAAACCTGATTTAAATACTACTTGTGGGGACTTTGTCAGGTTTAAGTGACTTATGAGTGCCACATAATCACACACTGATATTTCTTGTTTAGGTGAATTGTGAAACCCTTGGATACACACACATTTTCAAGTTTAAGTGAGTTATAAAGACCAGGTGAAGTTAGGGTCTGTATTTTCAACTTGGCTCCTGTTAAATCTTTGAAATATCTAGCACAGGGGTCATCAACTATATTTGTCGAAGGGCCAGAATCTTTCTCAACAGGCACCTTGGGGGCCGACATTCAAATAGGCCAAGATTGAAATTAAAGTCACCTTTTTGCCAAATCATTTAGTTGCTAATATTTTATTTTACCTGTAAGCTCATAGTTTTCATTTACATATCTTTGGTGTTTTGTATGATATAAAATGAAAAATCTTGACAGCTGACTTTCAGATACTCCCATGCTGGAGCTTGACACTGCTGACCTGGCCTGTGATTTTCAGCCTACATATGAAAGGAGGCTGACAATCGGTTCTGATTGATACAAGTCAGTAGTCCTGAAATGCTTGTTTCTCTTCTATAATGCACATTTTACATCTTGGAGGCGACATTTTTCCACACACGACAGACCTCAATGGGAAACAGTAGGAGAGACACAGGCCGAGGGTGAACCGGGACGTAACACCGGAGGAGGTCCGTACAGGAAAAAAACAACAACTGAGTGGCATCAAACACGCGTCGCTACCAAATCGCTTCTGTTTTGAGAGCGTGCATAGCGCGCATCTACACTGAATGGGTTTAAGTGCGCAAAAGACTCTACATCTGAACGCATGCACAACCAACCACAGTGTTTAACCGAGGCGGCCGCGGCGGCCAAAATCACCCAGCTGGCCGCTGCAGACAGGCAGGGAAAACCCTGCAGTCCAGCAGCTCCCTAAACGTTCATGCATGGTGCTTTGGGTATGCGGTGTTTCCTAATCCCAGCGCAGGGGCTCATAGGCACACACAAACACTTTGAGCGTGTCTCCATTTCCCAGCACATTGACTTACAGGCGCACAGAGCCCGATAAATACAATGCTTGTAAACTATAAGAACTCAGTCGCGGGCCGGATTGGAAGGTTCGGCGGGCCGGATTCGGCCCGCGGGCCGCCAGTTGATGATCACTGATCTAGCATAATGGGCATAGGTGTACAATAGTCATGTTCACAAGTCAGGTAACCTCTGACAGAAATAGCAGATATTCACATGTTAACACAACACAGTACTGCTCTGTACAGAGACATAGCTCAAAAATGTTGTCAATATACGTTTTAGTTCTTATTATTGTATTTAAATTGAATTGAATGAAATCTGTAGTAAATGTTCATGTGAATAAAAACAACAATTTCTTCCTTTCTCATGTTTTAATTGTTGGCAAAACATGTAAATAATGTCCAGTAAAGACCACAAAAAATACATAAATTGTATGCAATGCAACAGACAAAGCATGTTTGAACTGAACCAGAAAATGTCTCTTCTATTGAAGCTTACAGTGTATACCTGTCCCAATAGACCTCTGACTCCAACATATTTTCCTAATAGTTAATAGTTAAAAAAAAAAACAGATTCAACAACTTACGCGTAAGAATGACACAATGCTGAAAACACACACATACATTTACATACAGCCATTCTTGAGATGAATTAACTTTGATTTGAATTACAATAGTCCTCCATGTTGTCCAGGGTGGTTGAGGCGGAAGTGTCCTCCATGTTGCCGAGGGCGGTTGAGGCAGAAGTGTCCTACATGTTGTCCACATGACAATAGACCTTTGTCTACCAGGCTGAAGACAGAGGAGGAGCAGAGCTCCTCTGACAGGAGCTCCTCTGTGGAGATGCAGGAGAAGTGGGTCAGCGACGTCAGTGACACCCTGTTGTTTACATAGCAGCGCCATTGTTACAGGTGATACAAGTCTATGTCCGCGACTGCGCATCTGTTTGTCATCTGATCTTCCTTCACGGGGAATGCGCTGCGTCACTGGCACATACATAAGTCCCTCGTGTGTAACTTTTGCTGCGAAATATGACTGATGGCACGAATAGAAGTTGTAAAACTTTCCTTGTGGTATACAAGCGTTATCCAGTGAGGAGAGAGAACGGCATGAAGGGCTGTGTGTGCAGCCAAGGGAAGCGCGTGAATGTGGTGACATAGGGACGAGGACCAATAGATCCAAGATGGGGGCGGGGGCTGCTAACTCATGGTGCATTCAAGGCAACCCGTAACTAGTGTTTTTCCGACCTGTGAAGTCGCATCAGTTTGATCTGGTACGAGTTCATGGGTCGGAAGTTACGAGTGCCCATTATATGCACTTAGGTCGGAAAAGCACGAGTTACAGGTTACCTGGAATGCTACAAAGTCGTAAGTCGTGACTTGAAGCTGTAATTTATGGTTTCTAAAGCTTGCCTGGAACGCAGCATTAGCCAAAACGACCAGAATGCTTACTTATGCTTTAATTCCAAATAGAAACAATAAATGTGTTGTTACCTGTTGGAAGGATGAGGTGGAGCTCTCGCTCACTTCTGGGTCTGCAGAAGGTTGATTCGGGCTCTCAGCATTTGGTGTCTGCAACAAACACGACAATAGACCATTAGAAATATTAGCAGTATATATTATAATCCCCAAGTAATCAATAATCTAATGAATATAATCCACATGAAGATCTGGTCTCATTATACCAGACCCTATGGAGAGTGTTAATAATGCACAGTATACGCTACAGACAATATGAGGACAATGTAACACACACTCTACAGTTGTTGGGTCAGAACATATGAGGACGTCAACTGAAACACATTCAATGCTTTCACAGCTTAAAACAATATGAGGACATGACGACTGGACACATGTAGAGTCCATGTTCTTGACTTCTGACTTTTGCTGTTGTTGTTAAAGAAAGCTCTGAACCCAACACCGATCTAAGTGGATCTACTTCCCTACAAATCAAATCATGTAAATTCAACAGAAGGAGCTTGAGTGGACAAAAATATCAGCAAAATGACTAAAATTACTCAATTCAGTGAGAATATAGATCAATTTCATGTTCTAAGGGAAAGTTAGTGCAAAAAAATGTTATGGACAGTTTCTGAATGCTAAGGTATTCACAAACAAGTGGCTGTAATATTGATATTGATAACATAACACACATAATCATTGCTTTAATACAGTGGAGGTGCATTTTATTCATGTTTTGGACCCAACTGAGACATATGCTTAATTCCAAATAGGAACAAAAGTGTTGTTACCTGTTGGAAAGATGAGGTGGGGCTCTCGCTCACTTCTGTGTCTGCAGAAGGTTGAGTCAGGCTCTCAGCATTTGGTGTCTGCAACAAACACGACAATAGGTCATTAGAAATATTAGCAGTATGTATTATAATCACCAAGTAATCAATAATCTAATGAATATAATCCACATGAAGATCTGGTCTCATTATACCAGACCCTATGGAGAGTGTTAATAATGCACAATATACGCTACAGACAATATGAGGACAATGTAACACACACTCTACAGTTGTTGCGTCAGAACATATGAGGACGTCAACTGAAACACATTCAATGCTTTCACAGCTTAAAACAATATGAGGACATGACGAATGGACACATGTAGAGTACATGTTCTTGACTTCTGACTTTTGCTGTTGTTGTTAAAGAAAGCTCTGAACCCAACACTGATCTAAGTGGAGCTACTTCCCTACAAATCAAATCATGTAAATTCAACAGTAGGAGCTAGAGTGGACAAAAATATCAGCAAAATGACTAAAATTACTCAATTCAGTGAGAATATAGATCAATTTCATGTTCTAAGGGAAAGTTAGTGCAAAAAAATGTTATGGACAGTTTCTTAATGCTAAGGTATTCACAAACAAGTAGCTGTAATATTGATATTGATAACATAACACACATAATCATTGTTTTAATACAGTGGAGGTGCATTTTATTCATGTTTTGGACCGAACTGAGACATATACTTAATTGCAAATAGAAACAAAAGTGTTGTTACCTGTTGGAAAGATGAGGTGGGGCACTCGCTCACTTCTGGGTCTGCAGAAGGTTGAGTCGGGCTCTCAGCATTTGGTGTCTGCAACAAACACGACAATAGACCATTAGAAATATTATGTATTATAATCCCCAAGTAGTCAATGATCTAATGAATATAATCCACATGAAGATCTGGTCTCATTATACCAGACTCTATGGAGAGTGTTAATAATGCACAATATACGCTACAGACAATATGAGGACAATGTAACACACACACACTCTACAGTTGTTGGGTCAGGACATATGAGGACGTCAACTGAAACACGTTCAATGCTTTCACAGCCTAAAACAATATGAGGACATGACGACTGGACACATGTAGAGTCCATGTTCTTGACTTCTGACTTTTGCTGTTGTTGTTAAAGAAAGCTCTAAACCCAACACTGATCTAATTGGATCTACTTCCCTACAAATCAAATCATGTAAACTCATCAGCAGGAGCTAGAGTGGACAAAAATATCAGCAAAAGGACTAAAATTACCGAATTCAGTGAGAATATAGATCAATTTCATGTTCTAAGGGAAAGTTAGTGCAAAAAAAATGTTATGGACAGTTTCTTAATGCTACGGTATTCACAAACAAGTAGCTGTAATATTGATATTGATAACATAACACACATAATCGTTGTTTTAATACAGTGGAGGTGCATTTTATTCATGTTTTGGACCCAACTGAGACATATACTTAATTCCAAATAGAAACAATAAATGTGTTGTTACCTGTTGGAAGGATGAGGTGGAGCTCTCGCTCACTTCTGGGTCTGCAGAAGGTTGAGTCGGGCTCTCAGCATTTGGTGTCTGCAACAAACACGACAATAGGTCATTAGAAATATTAGCGGTATGTATTATAATCCCCAAGTAGTCAATAATCTAATGAATATAATCCACATGAAGATCTGGTGTCATTATACTATGGAGAGTGTTAATAATGCACAGTATACGCTACAGACAATATGAGGACAATGTAACACACACACTCTACAGTTGTTGGGTCAGGACATATGAGGACGTCAACTGAAACACATTCAATGCTTCCACAGCTTAAAACAATATGAGGACATGACGACTGGACACATGTAGAGTCCATGTTCTTGACTTCTGACTTTTGCTGTTGTTGTTGAAGAAAGCTCTAAACCAAACACTGATCTAAGTGGATCTACTTCCCTACAAATCTAATCATGTAAATTCAACAGTAGGAGCTAGAGTGGACAAAAATATCAGCAAAAGGACTAAAATTACTCAATTCAGTGAGAATAAAGATCACTTTCATGTTCTAAGGGAAAGTTAGTCCAAAAAATGTTATGGACAGTTTCTTAATGCTAAGGTATTCACAAACAAGTAGCTGTAATATTGATATTGATAACATAACACACATAATCATTGTTTTAATACAGTGGAGGTGCATTTTATTCATGTTTTGGACCCAACTGAGACATATACTTAATTCCAAATAGAAACAATAAATGTGTTACCTGTTGGAAAGATGAGGTGGAGCTTTCGCTCACTTCTGGGTCTGCAGAAGGTTGAGTCAGGCTCTCAGCATTTGGTGTCTGCAACAAACACGACAATAGACCATTAGAAATATTAGTAGTATGTATTATAATCTCCAAGTAGTTAAAATCTAATGAATATAATCCACATGAGGATCTGGTCTCATTATACCAGACTCTATGGAGAGTGTTAATAATGCATAGTATACGCTACAGACAATATGAGGACAATGTAACACACACACTCTACAGTTGTTGGGTCAGGACATATGAGGACATCAACTGAAACACATTCAATGCTTCCACAGCCTAAAACAATATGAGGACATGACGACTGGACACATGTAGAGTCCATGTTCTTGACTTCTGACTTTTGCTGTTGTTGTTAAAGAAAGCTCTAAACCCAACACTGATCTAATTGGATCTACTTCCCTACAAATCAAATCATGTAAACTCATCAGCAGGAGCTAGAGTGGACAAAAATATCAGCAAAAGGACTAAAATTACCGAATTCAGTGAGAATATAGATCAATTTCATGTTCTAAGGGAAAGTTAGTGCAAAAAAAATGTTATGGACAGTTTCTTAATGCTACGGTATTCACAAACAAGTAGCTGTAATATTGATATTGATAACATAACACACATAATCGTTGTTTTAATACAGTGGAGGTGCATTTTATTCATGTTTTGGACCCAACTGAGACATATACTTAATTCCAAATAGAAACAATAAATGTGTTGTTACCTGTTGGAAGGATGAGGTGGAGCTCTCGCTCACTTCTGGGTCTGCAGAAGGTTGAGTCGGGCTCTCAGGATTTGGTGTCTGCAACAAACACGACAATAGGTCATTAGAAATATTAGCGGTATGTATTATAATCCCCAAGTAGTCAATAATCTAATGAATATAATCCACATGAAGATCTGGTGTCATTATACTAGACCCTATGGAGAGTGTTAATAATGCACAGTATACGCTACAGACAATATGAGGACAATGTAACACACACACTCTACAGTTGTTGGGTCAGGACATATGAGGACGTCAACTGAAACACATTCAATGCTTCCACAGCTTAAAACAATATGAGGACATGACGACTGGACACATGTAGAGTCCATGTTCTTGACTTCTGACTTTTGCTGTTGTTGTTGAAGAAAGCTCTAAACCAAACACTGATCTAAGTGGATCTACTTCCCTACAAATCTAATCATGTAAATTCAACAGTAGGAGCTAGAGTGGACAAAAATATCAGCAAAAGGACTAAAATTACTCAATTCAGTGAGAATAAAGATCACTTTCATGTTCTAAGGGAAAGTTGGTGCAAAAAATGTTATGGACAGTTTCTTAATGCTAAGGTATTCACAAACAAGTAGCTGTAATATTGATATTGATAACATAACACACATAATCATTGTTTTAATACAGTGGAGGTGCATTTTATTCATGTTTTGGACCCAACTGAGACATATACTTAATTCCAAATAGAAACAATAAATGTGTTACCTGTTGGAAAGATGAGGTGGAGCTTTCGCTCACTTCTGGGTCTGCAGAAGGTTGAGTCAGGCTCTCAGCATTTGGTGTCTGCAACAAACACGACAATAGACCATTAGAAATATTAGTAGTATGTATTATAATCTCCAAGTAGTTAAAATCTAATGAATATAATCCACATGAGGATCTGGTCTCATTATACCAGACTCTATGGAGAGTGTTAATAATGCATAGTATACGCTACAGACAATATGAGGACAATGTAACACACACACTCTACAGTTGTTGGGTCAGGACATATGAGGACATCAACTGAAACACATTCAATGCTTCCACAGCCTAAAACAATATGAGGACATGACGACTGGACACATGTAGAGTCCATGTTCTTGACTTCTGACTTTTGCTGTTGTTGTTAAAGAAAGCTCTAAACCCAACACTGATCTAATTGGATCTACTTCCCTACAAATCAAATCATGTAAACTCATCAGCAGGAGCTAGAGTGGACAAAAATATCAGCAAAAGGACTAAAATTACCGAATTCAGTGAGAATATAGATCAATTTCATGTTCTAAGGGAAAGTTAGTGCAAAAAAATGTTATGGACAGTTTCTTAATGCTAAGGTATTCACAAACAAGTAGCTGTAATATTGATATTGATAACATAACACACATAATCATTGTTTTAATACAGTGAAGGTGCATTTTATTCATGTTTTGGACCCAACTGAGACATATACTTAATTCCAAATAGAAACAATAAATGTGTTACCTGTTGGAAAGATGAGGTGGAGCTTTCGCTCACTTCTGGGTCTGCAGAAGGTTGAGTCAGGCTCTCAGCATTTGGTGTCTGCAACAAACACGACAATAGACCATTAGAAATATTAGTAGTATGTATTATAATCTCCAAGTAGTTAAAATCTAATGAATATAATCCACATGAGGATCTGGTCTCATTATACCAGACTCTATGGAGAGTGTTAATAATGCATAGTATACGCTACAGACAATATGAGGACAATGTAACACACACACTCTACAGTTGTTGGGTCAGGACATATGAGGACATCAACTGAAACACATTCAATGCTTCCACAGCCTAAAACAATATGAGGACATGACGACTGGACACATGTAGAGTCCATGTTCTTGACTTCTGACTTTTGCTGTTGTTGTTAAAGAAAGCTCTAAACCCAACACTGATCTAATTGGATCTACTTCCCTACAAATCAAATCATGTAAACTCATCAGCAGGAGCTAGAGTGGACAAAAATATCAGCAAAAGGACTAAAATTACCGAATTCAGTGAGAATATAGATCAATTTCATGTTCTAAGGGAAAGTTAGTGCAAAAAAATGTTATGGACAGTTTCTTAATGCTAAGGTATTCACAAACAAGTAGCTGTAATATTGATATTGATAACATAACACACATAATCATTGTTTTAATACAGTGAAGGTGCATTTTATTCATGTTTTGGACCCAACTGAGACATATACTTAATTCCAAATAGAAACAATAAATGTGTTGTTACCTGTTGGAAGGATGAGGTGGAGCTATCGCTCACTTCTGGGTCTGCAGAAGGTTGAGTCGGGCTCTCAGCATTTGGTGTCTGCAACAAACACGACAATAGGTCATTAGAAATATTAGCGGTATGTATTATAATCCCCAAGTAGTCAATAATCTAATGAATATAATCCACATGAAGATCTGGTCTCATTATACCAGACCCTATGGAGAGTGTTAATAATGCACAGTATACGCTACAGACAATATGAGGACAATGTAACACACACTCTACAGTTGTTGGGTCAGGACATATGAGGACGTCAACTGAAACACATTCAATGCTTCCACAGCCTAAAACAATATGAGGACATGACGACTGGACACATGTAGAGTCCATGTTCTTGACTTCTGACTTTTGCTGTTGCTGTTAAAGAAAGCTCTAAACCCAACACTGATCTAAGTGGATCTACTTCCCTACAAATCAAATCATGTAAACTCATCAGCAAGAGCTAGAGTGGACAAAAATATCAGCAAAAGGACTAAAATTACCGAATTCAGTGAGAATATAGATCAATTTCATGTTCTAAGGGAAAGTTGGTGCAAAAAAAATGTTATGGACAGTTTCTTAATGCTAAGGTATTCACAAACAAGTAGCTGTAATATTGATATTGATAACATAACACACATAATCGTTGTTTTAATACAGTGGAGGTGCATTTTATTCATGTTTTGGACCCAACTGAGACATATACTTAATTTCAAATAGAAACAATAAATTTGTTGTTACCTGTTGGAAGGATGAGGTGGAGCTCTCGCTCACTTCTGGGTCTGCAGAAGGTTGAGTCGGGCTCTCAGCATTTGGTGTCTGCAACAAACACGACAATAGGTCATTAGAAATATTAGCGGTATGTATTATAATCCCCAAGTAGTCAATAATCTAATGAATATAATCCACATGAAGATCTGGTGTCATTATACTAGACCCTATGGAGAGTGTTAATAATGCACAGTATACGCTACAGACAATATGAGGACAATGTAACACACACACTCTACAGTTGTTGGGTCAGGACATATGAGGACGTCAACTGAAACACATTCAATGCTTCCACAGCTTAAAACAATATGAGGACATGACGACTGGACACATGTAGAGTCCATGTTCTTGACTTCTGACTTTTGCTGTTGTTGTTAAAGAAAGCTCTAAACCAAACACTGATCTAATTGGATCTACTTCCCTACAAATCAAATCATGTAAATTCAACAGTAGGAGCTAGAGTGGACAAAAATATCAGCAAAAGGACTAAAATTACTCAATTCAGTGAGAATAAAGATCACTTTCATGTTCTAAGGGAAAGTTAGTCCAAAAAAATGTTATGGACAGTTTCTTAATGCTAAGGTATTCACAAACAAGTAGCTGTAATATTGATATTGATAACATAACACACATAATCATTGTTTTAATACAGTGGAGGTGCATTTTATTCATGTTTTGGACCCAACTGAGACATATACTTAATTCCAAATAGAAACAATAAATGTGTTACCTGTTGGAAAGATGAGGTGGAGCTTTCGCTCACTTCTGGGTCTGCAGAAGGTTGAGTCAGGCTCTCAGCATTTGGTGTCTGCAACAAACACGACAATAGACCATTAGAAATATTAGCAGTATGTATTATAATCTCCAAGTAGTTAAAATCTAATGAATATAATCCACATGAGGATCTGGTCTCATTATACTAGACTCTATGGAGAGTGTTAATAATGCATAGTATACGCTACAGACAATATGAGGACAATGTAACACACACACACTCTACAGTTGTTGGGTCAGGACATATGAGGACATCAACTGAAACACATTCAATGCTTCCACAGCCTAAAACAATATGAGGACATGACGACTGGACACATGTAGAGTCCATGTTCTTGACTTGTGACTTTTGCTGTTGTTGTTAAAGAAAGCTCTAAACCCAACACTGATCTAATTGGATCTACTTCCCTACAAATCAAATCATGTAAACTCATCAGCAGGAGCTAGAGTGGACAAAAATATCAGCAAAATGACTAAAATTACCGAATTCAGTGAGAATATAGATCAATTTCATGTTCTAAGGGAAAGTTAGTGCAAAAAAATGTTATGGACAGTTTCTTAATGCTAAGGTATTCACAAACAAGTAGCTGTAATATTGATATTGATAACATAACACACATAATCATTGTTTTAATACAGTGGAGGTGCATTTTATTCATGTTTTGGACCCAACTGAGACATATACTTAATTCCAAATAGAAACAATAAGTGTGTTGTTACCTGTTGGAAGGATGAGGTGGAGCTCTCGCTCACTTCTGGGTCTGCAGAAGGTTGAGTCGGGCTCTCAGCATTTGGTGTCTGCAACAAACACGACAATAGGTCATTAGAAATATTAGTAGTATGTATTATAATCTCCAAGTAGTCAATAATCTAATGAATATAATCCACATGAAGATCTGGTGTCATTATACTAGACCCTATGGAGAGTGTTAATAATGCACAGTATACGCTACAGACAATATGAGGACAATGTAACACACACACTCTACAGTTGTTGGGTCAGGACATATGAGGACGTCAACTGAAACACATTCAATGCTTTCACAGCCTAAAACAATATGAGGACATGACGACTGGACACATGTAGAGTCCATGTTCTTGACTTCTGACTTTTGCTGTTGTTGTTAAAGAAAGCTCTAAACCCAACACTGATCTAAGTGGATCTACTTCCCTACAAATCAAATCATGTAAACTCATCAGCAGGAGCTAGAGTGGACAAAAATATCAGCAAAAGGACTAAAATTACCGAATTCAGTGAGAATATAGATCAATTTCATGTTCTAAGGGAAAGTTAGTGCAAAAAAATGTTATGGACAGTTTCTTAATGCTAAGGTATTCACAAACAAGTAGCTGTAATATTGATATTGATAACATAACACACATAATCGTTGTTTTAATACAGTGGAGGTGCATTTTATTCATGTTTTGGACCCAACTGAGACATATACTTAATTCCAAATAGAAACAATAAATGTGTTGTTACCTGTTGGAAGGATGAGGTGGAGCTCTCGCTCACTTCTGGGTCTGCAGAAGGTTGAGTCGGGCTCTCAGCATTTGGTGTCTGCAACAAACACGACAATAGGTCATTAGAAATATTAGCGGTATGTATTATAATCCCCAAGTAGTCAATAATCTAATGAATATAATCCACATGAAGATCTGGTGTCATTATACTAGACCCTATGGAGAGTGTTAATAATGCACAGTATACGCTACAGACAATATGAGGAAGAGTGAGCCTCTCTTTCCCCAGAAGGAAGGTTGAACAATGTAACACACACACTCTACAGTTGTTGGGTCAGGACATATGAGGACGTCAACTGAAACACATTCAATGCTTTCACAGCTTAAAACAATATGAGGACATGACGACTGGACACATGTAGAGTCCATGTTCTTGACTTCTGACTTTTGCTGTTGTTGTTAAAGAAAGCTCTAAACCCAACACTGATCTAAGTGGATCTACTTCCCTACAAATCAAATCATGTAAACTCATCAGCAGGAGCTAGAGTGGACAAAAATATCAGCAAAAGGACTAAAATTACCGAATTCAGTGAGAATATAGATCAATTTCATGTTCTAAGGGAAAGTTAGTGCAAAAAAATGTTATGGACAGTTTCTTAATGCTAAGGTATTCACAAACAAGTAGCTGTAATATTGATATTGATAACATAACACACATAATCATTGTTTTAATACAGTGGAGGTGCATTTTATTCATGTATTGGACCCAACTGAGACATATACTTAATTCCAAATAGAAAAATAAGTGTGTTGTTACCTGTTGGAAGGATGAGGTGGAGCTCTCACTCACTTCTGGGTCTGCAGAAGGTTGAGTCGGGCTCTCAGGATTTGGTGTCTGCAACAAACACGACAATAGGTCATTAGAAATATTAGCGGTATGTATTATAATCCCCAAGTAGTCAATAATCTAATGAATATAATCCACATGAAGATCTGGTGTCATTATACTAGACCCTATGGAGAGTGTTAATAATGCACAGTATACGCTACAGACAATATGAGGACAATGTAACACACACACTCTACAGTTGTTGGGTCAGGACATATGAGGACGTCAACTGAAACACATTCAATGCTTTCACAGCCTAAAACAATATGAGGACATGACGACTGGACACATGTAGAGTCCATGTTCTTGACTTCTGACTTTTGCTGTTGTTGTTAAAGAAAGCTCTAAACCCAACACTGATCTAAGTGGATCTACTTCCCTACAAATCAAATCATGTAAACTCATCAGCAGGAGCTAGAGTGGACAAAAATATCAGCAAAAGGACTGAAATTACTGAATTCAGTGAGAATAAAGATCAATTTCATGAGTTAAGGGAAAGTTGGTGCAAAAAATGTTATGGACAGTTGTTTAATGCTAAGTTATTCACAAACAACCAAACAACTCAAATTGAAACACCTGTGATAACATGGCAGGTGTAGGACTACATTGAAACTCATGAATACTGCATAACTCATATCAATTTGTGTTAAACAGGAGAACAATGTCATCCAAATTACTTAAGACATATCTTGCTGAAATAAAATGTGGGTTCAAGAACAGTTAGAAACAACTAAGACAGTTCAAGATGAAGAAACATTTCATTTAGAGAATCATCCCTGCCACATTACTTTTAGCTAGTAATGCTAGCTAATGCTAGCTAATGTTAGCTACCTAACTGGTATGGACATCGTCAAGAACAGTCTTAAAAAAACAACTTCTACTCGTGGAAGATGAAGCAAAAGTAATTAACTACCATTTATCATGCATCCCCTCCATTTTGTGTGGGTTGTGTGTTTGAATTCCTTTTTGGTAATTCACTTGCTAATTAGCTAACCTTACCTCATCAGGTGGTTGTTGTAGCATTGCCATCAGCCAAGAAATCTCCCGGGAAAAGAAAAAATAAATCTCCCGGGAGCACTGCACGTCCCTGGATCACATGATATGAGCAGCCAATCAGTCGGCTGCTCCGCTACTGCTCATCCGCGGCCCCGACATAGCGTGTGTGTGTGCGCGGCGTGCACGCCCTCACCTGAGTTGATGTGTGAGGACATTACCGGTGCGCCAGCTCTGCTCGTTCCTCCCCTGCACGCACGCAGAGAGATTCACCGATTTGAACCGGTGGTCCGAGACAGACGTCTGCAATGCAAGTGCACCGGCTTCAGTGTGCATAGGATACAACTGCGGCTAAATGCGCAACGTATCTTGAACGCACCATCACAACAACAAAGTCGCCCAGTAAGTTTATAAACTGTTGTCACAAATACATGTCAGACATTCCCAGAGGACCTCGAGAAGACCAAAAAATATATAATTATTTATATTATTTCATTGCCTATATAAGAACACTTTGTTCAATAACACCATGAACACACAGTTGATATGGCCTATTCTTCTACTGTATATGCAACAATAACAACCTTCACAGCTGGTTGAAAAAATAATTACTATACATCATACACTGTAGTTTTATTTTGTTGTCTGCTGCAGTGGTGTGTGGTGGATTGTAGTAGCCTATTGTTTTTCTCTCAATAATTAACCCTTACATACTGTTCGGGTCAAATTTGACCCGTTTTGACATTTGACAGCAGAAAAAATACCCTAAACATCATTCTTTTAGGCTGAAATTTTATGACTTTTCCTAAAGTGACCCAAAATACACAAAAATGAAAATATTTGAATATGTCATACCTTTGTACAGGTGCTACAAATTTTTGTACACTGAGGCTGTTTCGGGTCAAATTTGACCCGTATATGTTTAGATGGATTATAGATCTACCAGTGTGGGTCAAATCAAGGAAAATTATGGTTTTAGGATATTTTGAAACAGTAAAACTATACAGGGTATGTTTTGTGTGTATTCTGTGTGGGACAGTGGCTCAAGTGGAGCTCAACATTGTCATGAGAACCTCCTGTGTTACCAAATTTGCAACAGTCACCTGCTGGTCTTAGAAGGGTCATGGTGGAACCTCGAAACAGTGAAATAGTAAAACAGCATAAAGTTATCATATGCACAAAGGGAACAGGTCAAGTCATCAGAGGTCAGGCACAAGATCTGCACCTGCAAGCACAGCTGCACTCGCACCTGCAATGTAACAAAATAAAAGTAACAATTTTTGAAAGGAGGGGTGGGGTGGGGTGGGGGGGTAAACATTATAAAGGTACCAGAGCTGCCATTTCAGTGTCTAAAGTCATGGCAGCAAGACTCAATGTCATACAGGCCCTTGATTTAGTCTTCCAAGATGAGGTGGACAGTGATTTGGAGGAGGATGTGTCAGAGCACGAAGACAATGTGGAGGAGAATTCTGATAACAGCCCCTCTGAAGAAGAAGGCTTTGATGAAGAGGAGCAGGCAGCAAGGCAGACATTTATGTCTAAAAACGGTGCTCTTTGTTGGTCCTCACTTCCGCAACAAGCTGCAGGCAGGATGGCAGCAGAGAATGTCATTCGAATGACTCCAGGACCCACAAGACTGGCCATCTCCCATGCATCTGATATTTTGTCAACTTTCCAGCTCTTCCTCCCTCCAGCCATTGAAAAAATTGTCATTGCAATGACAAACTTGGAGGGGGTTAACCGGTTTGGTCAGGAATGGAAGACCATGGATGTGACTGACCTACATGCCTACCTGGGGCTTGTAATACTGGCTGGTGTGTACAGGTCCAGAGGAGAGGCTGCATCCAGTCTTTGGAATGCTGAGACGGGAAGACCAGTATTTAGAGCCACCATGTCCCTGGAAATGTTCCGCAACATATCCACAGTGCTGTGATTCGACAATCGTGAGACAAGACCTGCACGGCGTGTCGTGGACAAACTGGCAGCAATAAGGGATGTCTGGGACAAGTGGGTGGAACAGCTGCCTCTCATGTACAATCCTGGCCCTAAGGTCACAGTGGATGAAAGACTAGTTCCATTCAGAGGTAGGAATGGTCTTTATTGTTGACTAAATAATCTCTGATTCAGTGTGCGATAGATAGATAGATAGATAGATAGATAGATAGATAGATAGATAGATAGATAGATAGATAGATAGATAGATAGATAGATAGATAGATAGATAGATAGATAGATAGATAGATAGATAGATAGATAGATAGATAGATGTGTGATGTTTGAAATGAAGTGCACAGTGACTCTAAGTTATGACCAGACTTTTTAGCTGTTATACAGTGTAATGGCATGTGTGATATTGGTGACCTGTGCGTGAACTTTTTCTTATTGGCTGTGATATCAAATGGTCATATTCATATCATCTTCTGTTTATTTCCAATGCACTTCCATATATGAATAAGGAGATAGTTTCCCCAGAAAACACAGTCTAGGACAAAATAGTGGAATTCAATAAATAAGATAAATAGAACAAAAGCATTGATTTTTTTTCCTTCCTCTTTTGTGTTTTTGCAGGTCGCTGTCCTTTGAGACAGTACATGCCCAACAAACCTGGCAAATATGGGATCAAGTTATGGGTGGCCTGTGATGCACGATCAAGCTATGCCTGGAACATGCAAGTCTACACTGGGAAGCCAGCTGGTGGAGCCCCAGAGAAAAAACAAGGCATGGGAGTCGTTTTGGAGATGACTGAAGGACTTACTGTGCGTTCACACCAAAAGCTTCCAAAGCGTCAAAAACGCTCGAGGGTCGGCGTCTGAGCTTCCAAAACAGCAACGTACGTTCACACCAAAAGCTTATCAGCCGCTTTGGCCACTCGTCACGTGACTGGCGTCAAAGTTCAATCGCGCTGGTCATTGGGGAGCCGAAATACAAAAAAAGAAAAAAAAACGGCAGCCGATGGACATCTCTATTCTGACAGGTTATCGCCGGTTGCCGCTTTGCCGCGTCATAGCTAATTACCATAAAGTTGACCAGGGCTCAACTTCTAGTCTGTTGACGCTTTGGACGCTCTGGAAGCTTTGGACGCTTTGGAAGCGCGGCAACGCCTGTAGACGCTTTGGACGCTCGGTGTCGCCGGGCTCTCATTGAAAATGAATTGACTTCCGGCGTCTTGGACGCTTTGGAAGCTTTTGGTGTGAACGTACAGTAAGAGGGCACAATGTCACCTGTGACAACTTTTTTACTTCTCATGAGCTTGGTCAGGCACTGCTCAAGAAAAACCTCACAATGGTTGGCACAGTGAGAAGAAATAAGCCTGAGCTGCCCCCTGCACTGCTCATAGCAAGGGAGAGAGAAGTCCTTTCTTCGCAGTTTGCATTTACTCAGGATACAGCGGTTGTCTCTTACATCCCGAAGAAAAACAAAAATGTAATCCTCATGAGCACATTGCACAAGGCAGCAGAGGTGAGCACACGGGAGGACAGAAAACCAGCCATCATCCTAGATTACAACGCAAACAAAGGAGGGGTGGACAATCTTGATAAAGTGACAGCCACATACAGCTGCAAGAGGAGAACCGCCCGCTGGCCTCTCGTGATATTCCACAACATCATTGACATATCAGCATATAATGCATTTGTCATATGGTGTGAGCTGAACCCAACCTGGAGGGCAAGCAAGAGGAACTGGAGGAGGTTCTTCTTGGAGGAGCTTAGAAAGGCCCTTGTGTCTCCTCGCATGCAAAGCGAAAACACCTTCCCCACACACCAGCTTCAGCAGCACTCGTGAGGGCAGTGCAGCAGTCTGAGCCTGCCCCTGATCAAGAGGTCACACAAGAAGCCAACACACAGGGACAGAAGAGAAAGAGGTGCAACTTCTGCCCCACAAAGAAGGACTGCAAAACAGGGACAACCTGCTGCAAATGTGGGAAACACATGTGCAAGTTGCACACACGCAAAGTGTCCTACCACTGCTTTGAATGCAGAGACTAGTTGATGATTGATGACTAGTTGATGACTATGATGAGCTTCAAATCATAAGACAAGTTTGAACTGTGTATTATGATACAGCAGAAGTAAAAAAAAAAAAAAAAAAAAAAAAGGTTATATTTCTATATTCAAAAAGTTCCAGATTGTTAATGGTTAAAATGGTTGAACATGGTTTTATTTCTGTATTTCAACAGTTCCAGATTGTTCATATCATTTTCCAGTTCAATAAAATATGTTTAAATCATTATGGCCTTCATGTTTTTATGCCTTATGTAGCAGAGGGCATGATACTGTGCAATAATGAATGTTTTTCTCCAAAAACGAGTATTGTAAAACATAGAAATAGACTCTCCCTCCTCACTGAAACATTTAATAAGGGTTAATTATACATTTATTCATGTGATATAGGTTATTTAGACATTCTAAATAGGGTTTGTAGTTTAAAATTTGCTATAAATACTTCCTATAAGGGAATTCTTGGTCCGGGTCAATTTTGACCCGGACCATACTGTGAAGGTGTAAAATATGAACAGTATGTAAGGGTTAAGACAGCTACTATTCAACCTTGGATTGTAGGTATCTTATTATGACCATCAGAGCAGGGGCCAGATGGATAAACACATGTGTAGGGCCTATTGTGTGCTGTTGCTATTTTAATATGTCAATTGTTGGTTAAGAAGATGAGGTTGGATATAGAGTGCTGTACACAGTGGCTTAAATCAGAAGAGTTTCTGCACACGATGAATGATATGTTTTCAGTACATTCCACTGTGTATAGGCTATTGCAGCTGGTCATATGAACTGTTTGACTTATTCAGTCAGTTTGTCAATGTGATTGGTGCTGTACCAACACAGTCTCACCCCCTTTCGTCAGGCGCTTGGCGCTTGGTCAGTGCCCCCTGGCGTCAATGACATGACGTCCAGGGGGTACCCTTTATGTCGTCTGGTGACGAAAAGGGACGTCCATAGACCTGAATGCAAATCCATCATCTTCGGATTCTGACGAAACGGGTCCTCTGTTAATTTGAATGCAAACCCCTCGTATGCGGTGTTTTGACGAACAGGGTTTAAATCCATATGGCGGCTTTTTATATATATTGGGCTAAATTTAAATGTTATAATTACAACATTTACTGGACTGCATGCTTGCTGCGGACTTGAAACATTGTACTAGTGAGTGTCATGTGACAGCGCCGCTTGAGCCACAGACACACAGACACACACAGATGGGATCGTTGTAAAGGCTGCAGTGTCCCGATATCATTAAAAAAAAGTAACATCCCCTCTCATTGTCCAGTCCAGAAATAGACCTGAAAGTGTAGCTACAGCAATACGGATCTCTTTCTGAGTTTTCTGAGGGTCAAGATTCTGAAAAATCGTTATGTGTGTGGTGTGTTGTGTTTGGAATATCGCAGCACACCACACAATACGATCAATTTTTTTTTAATGAAATCGGGACACTTCAGCCTTTAAACGATCCCATCTGTGTGTGTCTGTGTGTCTGTGGCTCAAGCGGCGCTGTCACATGACGCATGTGGAGGCGGTCACGTTTAAACATGGTTGCTATTGTTGTTAATGTAGCCGGCTACGATATGGCTACCGTCTTCGCTCTCGGCTATCAGGAAATCTCCCGTGTTATGTCTGTGTGAACCTCATGTGAAGCCAGGGCTGCACCGTGGCTCTCTGTAGGATTGCCGGTGTTGTGTGGAGAAGTGGCTCGCTCACCACTAGCAGCATGCAGAGCTCGGTGAGCAGAGCCCGGTGAGCAGGCGCTGCTTCTCCACCGCACACAACACCGGCTTTTGTCTTTGGTCGGGAGGGGGGGGGATCGGGGCAAAATCAGCCCGATTATCTTTATGTGTGTGGCAGGCTTTAGCCTGTGATCAAACTTCTGAACGGAGAGATGACGAGTGGCTGCTTAGGGTTAGCACCATAGGTTAGCTTAGCACACTTAGCACTTCTGTAAGCACCAATAAACCGTCTTTGTTAGCACTGCAGATACCTAATGACAAAAAAGCATCAGGACCTTTTACAGTCTATGATCAGGACATGATCCACTGATGATTTATTATCACTTAGGCCACTTATGACAGGAGCCTTCAGCTGGACCTAAACAAACTCCATACGTAACATAGCAAACTTGTTTTGATTTATCTCATAATTTTGACTTAGCTATCTCATAATTTCGACTTAGTATCTCATTATTTTGACTTAGCTATCTCATAATTATGACTTAGTATCTCATAATTTTGACTTAGCTATCTCATAATTTCGACTTAGTATCTCATAATTTCTATTTAGTATCTCATAATTTTGACTTAGCTATCTCATAATTTCGATTTAGTATCTCATAATTTCGACTTAGTATCTCATAATTTTGACTTAGCTATCTCATAATTTCGATTTAGTATCTCATTATTTTGACTTAGCTATCTCATAATTTCGACTTAGTATCTCATAATTTCGAGTTAGTATCTCATAATTTTGACTTAGCTATCTCATAATTTCGACTTAGTATCTCATAATTTTGACTTAGCTATCTCATAATTTCGAGTTAGTATCTCATAATTTTGACTTAGTATCTCATAATTTTGACTTAGTATCTCATAATTTCGACTTAGTATCTCATAATTTCGATTTAGCTATCTCATAATTATGACTTAGGATCTCATTTTTTTTTTTTCTCAAGTGGCGGAAACGGGCTTCCATACGTACACAATGAGGGATTAGAAATGAACACTGCTTTTTGGCCATTTTGGACACTTCTGAGTGGAGCACAGCTCTGATATTTGGCACAGTCAATCTGCTCCAAGCTCTGGACTAAAATCTAAGAGTTCAGCTTCCCAGCTCAAAGTATTGGTGTTTTAGGCTTGAAATAATAGCAAACATTGTCAAATTTCACATTAAACCTTGACCTTTGACCCCTTCTGAATGTGGGTTTGGTCTGAAATAGCAGCTGAGGACATGGATGGCCCCAGGCCCCTGATAAAACCCTGAAACTTTCAGGCTTCCAGCTCAAAGCATGTGGAAGTTATTGTTGAATTTAGTCTCGTACACAATGAGGGATTAGAAATGAACACTGCTTTTTGGCCATTTTGGACACTTCTGAGTGTAGCACAGCTCTGATATTTGGCACAGTCAATCTGCTCCAAGCTCTGGACTAAAATCTAAGAGTTCAGCTTCCCAGCTCAAAGTATTGGTGTTTTAGGCCTGAAATAATAGCAAAAATCGTCAAATTTCACATTAAACCTTGACCTTTGATCCCTTCTGAATGTGGGATTGGTCTGAAATAGCAGCTCATGGATGGCCCTATTGATAAAACCCTGAAACTTTCAGGCTTCCAGCTCAAAGCATGTGGAAGTTATTAAAGAATATCTGTTGAATTTAGTCTCGTACACAATGAGGGATTAGAAATGAACACTGCTTTTTGGCCATTTTGGACACTTCTGAGTGGAGCACAGCTCTGATATTTGGCACAGTCAATCTGCTCCAAGCTCTGGACTAAAATCTAAGAGTTCAGTTTCCCAGCTCAAAGTATTGGTGTTTTAGGCCTGAAATAATAGCAAAAATCGTCAAATTTCACATTAAACCTTGACCTTTGATCCCTTCTGAATGTGGGATTGGTCTGAAATAGCAGCTCATGGATGGCCCTATGCCCCTGATAAAACCCTGAAACTTTCAGGCTTCCAGCTCAAAGCATGTGGAAGTTATTAAAGAATATCTGTTGAATTTAGTCTCGTACACAATGAGGGATTAGAAATGAACACTGCTTTTTGGCCATTTTGGACACTTCTGAGTGGAGCACAGCTCTGATATTTGGCACAGTCAATCTGCTCCAAGCTCTGGACTAAAATCTAAGAGTTCAGTTTCCCAGCTCAAAGTATTGGTGTTTTAGGCCTGAAATAATAGCAAAAATCGTCAAATTTCACATTAAACCTTGACCTTTGATCCCTTCTGAATGTGGGATTGGTCTGAAATAGCAGCTCATGGATGGCCCTATGCCCCTGATAAAACCCTGAAACTTTCAGGCTTCCAGCTCAAAGCATGTGGAAGTTATTAAAGAATATCTGTTGAATTTAGTCTCAGTACACAATGAGGGATTAGAAATGAACACTGCTTTTTGGCCATTTTGGACACTTCTGAGTGGAGCACAGCTCTGATATTTGGCACAGTCAATCTGCTCCAAGCTCTGGACTAAAATCTAAGAGTTCAGTTTCCCAGCTCAAAGTATTGGTGTTTTAGGCCTGAAATAATAGCAAAAATCGTCAAATTTCACATTAAACCTTGACCTTTGATCCCTTCTGAATGTGGGATTGGTCTGAAATAGCAGCTCATGGATGGCCCTATGCCCCTGATAAAACCCTGAAACTTTCAGGCTTCCAGCTCAAAGCATGTGGAAGTTATTAAAGAATATCTGTTGAATTTAGTCTCGTACACAATGAGGGATTAGAAATGAACACTGCTTTTTGGCCATTTTGGACACTTCTGAGTGTAGCACAGCTCTGATATTTGGCACAGTCAATCTGCTCCAAGCTCTGGACTAAAATCTAAGAGTTCAGTTTCCCAGCTCAAAGTATTGGTGTTTTAGGCCTGAAATAATAGCAAAAATCGTCAAATTTCACATTAAACCTTGACCTTTGATCCCTTCTGAATGTGGGATTGGTCTGAAATAGCAGCTCATGGATGGCCCTATGCCCCTGATAAAACCCTGAAACTTTCAGGCTTCCAGCTCAAAGCATGTGGAAGTTATTAAAGAATATCTGTTGAATTTAGTCTCGTACACAATGAGGGATTAGAAATGAACACTGCTTTTTGGCCATTTTGGACACTTCTGAGTGGAGCACAGCTCTGATATTTGGCACAGTCAATCTGCTCCAAGCTCTGGACTAAAATCTAAGAGTTCAGCTTCCCAGCTCAAAGTATTGGTGTTTTAGGCTTGAAATAATAGCAACAATTGTCAAATTTTCACATTAAACCTTGACCTTTGACCCCTTCTGAATGTGGGTTTGGTCTGAAATAGCAGCTCATGGATGGCCCTAGGCCCCTGATAAAACCCTGAAACTTTCAGGCTTCCAGCTCAAAGCATGTGGAAGTTATTAAAGAATATCTGTTGAATTTAGTCTCGTACACAATGAGGGATTAGAAATGAACACTGCTTTTTGGCCATTTTGGACACTTCTGAGTGGAGCACAGCTCTGATATTTGGCACAGTCAATCTGCTCCAAGCTCTGGACTAAAATCTAAGAGTTCAGCTTCCCAGCTCAAAGTATTGGTGTTTTAGGCTTGAAATAATAGCAACAATTGTCAAATTTCACATTAAACCTTGACTTTGACCCCTTCTGAATGTGGGTTTGGTCTGAAATAGCAGCTCATGGATGGCCCTAGGCCCCTGATAAAACCCTGAAACTTTCAGGCTTCCAGCTCAAAGCATGTGGAAGTTATTAAAGAATATCTGTTGAATTTAGTCTCGTACACAATGAGGGATTAGAAATGAACACTGCTTTTTGGCCATTTTGGACACTTCTGAGTGTAGCACAGCTCTGATATTTGGCACAGTCAATCTGCTCCAAGCTCTGGACTAAAATCTAAGAGTTCAGCTTCCCAGCTCAAAGTATTGGTGTTTTAGGCCTGAAATAATAGCAAAAATCGTCAAATTTCACATTAAACCTTGACCTTTGATCCCTTCTGAATGTGGGATTGGTCTGAAATAGCAGCTCATGGATGGCCCTATGCCCCTGATAAAACCCTGAAACTTTCAGGCTTCCAGCTCAAAGCATGTGGAAGTTATTAAAGAATATCTGTTGAATTTAGTCTCGTACACAATGAGGGATTAGAAATGAACACTGCTTTTTGGCCATTTTGGACACTTCTGAGTGTAGCACAGCTCTGATATTTGGCACAGTCAATCTGCTCCAAGCTCTGGACTAAAATCTAAGAGTTCAGTTTCCCAGCTCAAAGTATTGGTGTTTTAGGCCTGAAATAATAGCAAAAATCGTCAAATTTCACATTAAACCTTGACCTTTGATCCCTTCTGAATGTGGGATTGGTCTGAAATAGCAGCTCATGGATGGCCCTATGCCCCTGATAAAACCCTGAAACTTTCAGGCTTCCAGCTCAAAGCATGTGGAAGTTATTAAAGAATATCTGTTGAATTTAGTCTCGTACACAATGAGGGATTAGAAATGAACACTGCTTTTTGGCCATTTTGGACACTTCTGAGTGGAGCACAGCTCTGATATTTGGCACAGTCAATCTGCTCCAAGCTCTGGACTAAAATCTAAGAGTTCAGCTTCCCAGCTCAAAGTATTGGTGTTTTAGGCTTGAAATAATAGCAACAATTGTCAAATTTCACATTAAACCTTGACCTTTGACCCCTTCTGAATGTGGGTTTGGTCTGAAATAGCAGCTCATGGATGGCCCTAGGCCCCTGATAAAACCCTGAAACTTTCAGGCTTCCAGCTCAAAGCATGTGGAAGTTATTAAAGAATATCTGTTGAATTTAGTCTCGTACACAATGAGGGATTAGAAATGAACACTGCTTTTTGGCCATTTTGGACACTTCTGAGTGGAGCACAGCTCTGATATTTGGCACAGTCAATCTGCTCCAAGCTCTGGACTAAAATCTAAGAGTTCAGTTTCCCAGCTCAAAGTATTGGTGTTTTAGGCCTGAAATAATAGCAAAAATCGTCAAATTTCACATTAAACCTTGACCTTTGATCCCTTCTGAATGTGGGATTGGTCTGAAATAGCAGCTCATGGATGGCCCTATGCCCCTGATAAAACCCTGAAACTTTCAGGCTTCCAGCTCAAAGCATGTGGAAGTTATTAAAGAATATCTGTTGAATTTAGTCTCGTACACAATGAGGGATTAGAAATGAACACTGCTTTTTGGCCATTTTGGACACTTCTGAGTGGAGCACAGCTCTGATATTTGGCACAGTCAATCTGCTCCAAGCTCTGGACTAAAATCTAAGAGTTCAGCTTCCCAGCTCAAAGTATTGGTGTTTTAGGCTTGAAATAATAGCAACAATTGTCAAATTTCACATTAAACCTTGACCTTTGACCCCTTCTGAATGTGGGTTTGGTCTGAAATAGCAGCTCATGGATGGCCCTAGGCCCCTGATAAAACCCTGAAACTTTCAGGCTTCCAGCTCAAAGCATGTGGAAGTTATTAAAGAATATCTGTTGAATTTAGTCTCGTACACAATGAGGGATTAGAAATGAACACTGCTTTTTGGCCATTTTGGACACTTCTGAGTGGAGCACAGCTCTGATATTTGGCACAGTCAATCTGCTCCAAGCTCTGGACTAAAATCTAAGAGTTCAGTTTCCCAGCTCAAAGTATTGGTGTTTTAGGCCTGAAATAATAGCAAAAATCGTCAAATTTCACATTAAACCTTGACCTTTGATCCCTTCTGAATGTGGGATTGGTCTGAAATAGCAGCTCATGGATGGCCCTATGCCCCCTGATAAAACCCTGAAACTTTCAGGCTTCCAGCTCAAAGCATGTGGAAGTTATTAAAGAATATCTGTTGAATTTAGTCTCGTACACAATGAGGGATTAGAAATGAACACTGCTTTTTGGCCATTTTGGACACTTCTGAGTGGAGCACAGCTCTGATATTTGGCACAGTCAATCTGCTCCAAGCTCTGGACTAAAATCTAAGAGTTCAGCTTCCCAGCTCAAAGTATTGGTGTTTTAGGCTTGAAATAATAGCAACAATTGTCAAATTTCACATTAAACCTTGACCTTTGACCCCTTCTGAATGTGGGTTTGGTCTGAAATAGCAGCTCATGGATGGCCCTAGGCCCCTGATAAAACCCTGAAACTTTCAGGCTTCCAGCTCAAAGCATGTGGAAGTTATTAAAGAATATCTGTTGCCACTGGACTGCAGGATTTCAGCTACCCATGCCACAGCAGTGGCTTTTGCCACGCTTCTGGCACGGCGGACTATCCTGCTTAAATGGAAAAAATCGGTACCCCCTTCTCACAGACGATGGGTGATGGACATGGTGGGTCATCTCAGAGTGGAACAACTGAGATATATAACCCAGGGTTCAGAAAGAAAGTTCAAAAAACTTTGGCAACCATTCCTACTATATGTTGAGAGGCTCTCTGATGAATAATTGCAATGACCCTGTGAATTTATGTAGTATTGTATAATTTTTATATTTTATATTTGGTTTATTTTAACTATTTATTTTTGTTTTGTCTTTCACATTTTAACCATTCATTTTCGCTCCTCTTTGTCGGTATGTCTCTGTTTATTTTTGTTGTCATCAACGCTAATATCTTTGCCATTTTAACTGTTTTTATTTTCATTATTAACTTTCTTATGGATTTGCGGTGTGCGTGTGTGAAGCATTGATGTTTCTAGATGTTCCCAAGTTTCTAGATGTTCTTGTATTGGGTGTGTCTGTGTAAAGTAAAATCCAATAAAAACATTGAAATATAAAGAATATCTGTTGAATTTAGTCTCGTACACAATGAGGGATTAGAAATGAACACTGCTTTTTGGCCATTTTGGACACTTCTGAGTGGAGCACAGCTCTGATATTTGGCACAGTCAATCTGCTCCAAGCTCTGGACTAAAATCTAAGAGTTCAGCTTCCCAGCTCAAAGTATTGGTGTTTTAGGCCTGAAATAATAGCAAAAATCGTCAAATTTCACATTAAACCTTGACCTTTGATCCCTTCTGAATGTGGGATTGGTCTGAAATAGCAGCTCATGGATGGCCCTATGCCCCTGATAAAACCCTGAAACTTTCAGGCTTCCAGCTCAAAGCATGTGGAAGTTATTAAAGAATATCTGTTGAATTTAGTCTCGTACACAATGAGGGATTAGAAATGAACACTGCTTTTTGGCCATTTTGGACACTTCTGAGTGTAGCACAGCTCTGATATTTGGCACAGTCAATCTGCTCCAAGCTCTGGACTAAAATCTAAGAGTTCAGTTTCCCAGCTCAAAGTATTGGTGTTTTAGGCCTGAAATAATAGCAAAAATCGTCAAATTTCACATTAAACCTTGACCTTTGATCCCTTCTGAATGTGGGATTGGTCTGAAATAGCAGCTCATGGATGGCCCTATGCCCCTGATAAAACCCTGAAACTTTCAGGCTTCCAGCTCAAAGCATGTGGAAGTTATTAAAGAATATCTGTTGAATTTAGTCTCGTACACAATGAGGGATTAGAAATGAACACTGCTTTTTGGCCATTTTGGACACTTCTGAGTGGAGCACAGCTCTGATATTTGGCACAGTCAATCTGCTCCAAGCTCTGGACTAAAATCTAAGAGTTCAGCTTCCCAGCTCAAAGTATTGGTGTTTTAGGCTTGAAATAATAGCAACAATTGTCAAATTTCACATTAAACCTTGACCTTTGACCCCTTCTGAATGTGGGTTTGGTCTGAAATAGCAGCTCATGGATGGCCCTAGGCCCCTGATAAAACCCTGAAACTTTCAGGCTTCCAGCTCAAAGCATGTGGAAGTTATTAAAGAATATCTGTTGAATTTAGTCTCGTACACAATGAGGGATTAGAAATGAACACTGCTTTTTGGCCATTTTGGACACTTCTGAGTGGAGCACAGCTCTGATATTTGGCACAGTCAATCTGCTCCAAGCTCTGGACTAAAATCTAAGAGTTCAGTTTCCCAGCTCAAAGTATTGGTGTTTTAGGCCTGAAATAATAGCAAAAATCGTCAAATTTCACATTAAACCTTGACCTTTGATCCCTTCTGAATGTGGGATTGGTCTGAAATAGCAGCTCATGGATGGCCCTATGCCCCTGATAAAACCCTGAAACTTTCAGGCTTCCAGCTCAAAGCATGTGGAAGTTATTAAAGAATATCTGTTGAATTTAGTCTCGTACACAATGAGGGATTAGAAATGAACACTGCTTTTTGGCCATTTTGGACACTTCTGAGTGGAGCACAGCTCTGATATTTGGCACAGTCAATCTGCTCCAAGCTCTGGACTAAAATCTAAGAGTTCAGCTTCCCAGCTCAAAGTATTGGTGTTTTAGGCTTGAAATAATAGCAACAATTGTCAAATTTCACATTAAACCTTGACCTTTGACCCCTTCTGAATGTGGGTTTGGTCTGAAATAGCAGCTCATGGATGGCCCTAGGCCCCTGATAAAACCCTGAAACTTTCAGGCTTCCAGCTCAAAGCATGTGGAAGTTATTAAAGAATATCTGTTGAATTTAGTCTCGTACACAATGAGGGATTAGAAATGAACACTGCTTTTTGGCCATTTTGGACACTTCTGAGTGGAGCACAGCTCTGATATTTGGCACAGTCAATCTGCTCCAAGCTCTGGACTAAAATCTAAGAGTTCAGCTTCCCAGCTCAAAGTATTGGTGTTTTAGGCCTGAAATAATAGCAAAAATCGTCAAATTTCACATTAAACCTTGACCTTTGATCCCTTCTGAATGTGGGATTGGTCTGAAATAGCAGCTCATGGATGGCCCTATGCCCCTGATAAAACCCTGAAACTTTCAGGCTTCCAGCTCAAAGCATGTGGAAGTTATTAAAGAATATCTGTTGAATTTAGTCTCGTACACAATGAGGGATTAGAAATGAACACTGCTTTTTGGCCATTTTGGACACTTCTGAGTGTAGCACAGCTCTGATATTTGGCACAGTCAATCTGCTCCAAGCTCTGGACTAAAATCTAAGAGTTCAGTTTCCCAGCTCAAAGTATTGGTGTTTTAGGCCTGAAATAATAGCAAAAATCGTCAAATTTCACATTAAACCTTGACCTTTGATCCCTTCTGAATGTGGGATTGGTCTGAAATAGCAGCTCATGGATGGCCCTATGCCCCTGATAAAACCCTGAAACTTTCAGGCTTCCAGCTCAAAGCATGTGGAAGTTATTAAAGAATATCTGTTGAATTTAGTCTCATACACAATGAGGGATTAGAAATGAACACTGCTTTTTGGCCATTTTGGACACTTCTGAGTGGAGCACAGCTCTGATATTTGGCACAGTCAATCTGCTCCAAGCTCTGGACTAAAATCTAAGAGTTCAGCTTCCCAGCTCAAAGTATTGGTGTTTTAGGCTTGAAATAATAGCAACAATTGTCAAATTTCACATTAAACCTTGACCTTTGACCCCTTCTGAATGTGGGTTTGGTCTGAAATAGCAGCTCATGGATGGCCCTAGGCCCCTGATAAAACCCTGAAACTTTCAGGCTTCCAGCTCAAAGCATGTGGAAGTTATTAAAGAATATCTGTTGAATTTAGTCTCGTACACAATGAGGGATTAGAAATGAACACTGCTTTTTGGCCATTTTGGACACTTCTGAGTGGAGCACAGCTCTGATATTTGGCACCGTCAATCTGCTCCAAGTTCTGGACTAAAATCTAAGAGTTCAGCTTCCCAGCTCAAAGTATTGGTGTTTTAGGCCTGAAATAATAGCAAAAATTGTCAAATTTCACATTAAACCTTGACCTTTGATCCCTTCTGAATGTGAGATTGGTCTGAAATAGCAGCTCATGGATGGCCCTAGGCCCCCGATAAAACCCTGAAACTTTCAGGCTTCCAGCTCAAAGCATGTGGAAGTTATTAAAGAATATCTGTTGAATTTAGTCTCGTGCACAATGATCGTCAAATTTCACATGAAAAGTTGACCTGTGACCCCTGTGAAGGTCAGATGGGTCTGCAATGCTAACACTGGATGACCCTAGGCCCTGCCCTGATAAACCTCTGAACATAACCCAAAGCATGTGGAGGTTATTGATCCAGCTGTCTGATGTCGTCAGACACACCTGATTAATCAAATGTGTCCAATGTAAAACAGCCTCTTATAGGCCTAACTTAGCATCTGTGACAAAAAGACTTGTAAATTTGAACTCAAATCTGCTGAAAACGTTCCTTTCAAAGCCCCAAAGGTCAGAGGGTCAAATTTTGCACAAACAATATAAGCTCAGCTTCCTAGGAGAGAGGGGGGAAGTAGGGAAAGGTTTTCTGGAATAAAAAAACTGACTTGAGTTGAATCATTTGGGCTTTAAAAAAGAGCTTTGTAACTGTTCTGATTCCTCACTGTTTATTCACAATTTGTTGAATTAAATCAACATGGCTTAATTTCCACTCCTGATCACAGCAGGCCTGACACACGTGTCGTTGCAGACCAGACACCCACAGTGGCGCTGTGGCGTCCAGCTCATTGACTGCTCTGGCGCCAGAAACGTCATATCCTGTCTATGATTGATAAATGAATGATTATAATTTAATATACACAAGTCTAAAAGTTTTTACTACGTTTTGTTTGAATATAATATAAAGATACCATGGTGAAATTAATGAGTTTATAGTTTCAGTGGGCGAAGCTGTCCGTCCGTCAGTAGTCTCGCTCGCCAGACTCTCCTCCATAGTCCGTCAGTGACCGTGCATAGCAACGGTTGCTATGCGCAGGCAGCTCCGGCTCCGCTGCCGGCTTCAACGAGAATGAATGAGAGCGCAAAAAAGGAAAAGTAGTCGGCTATGCTCACTAGTACAATGTTTCAAGTCCACAGCAAGCATGCAGTCCTGTAACTGTTGTAATTATAACATTTATATTTTGCCCAATATATATAAAAAGCCGCCATAAAGATTTAAACCCTGTTCGTCAAAATACCGCAAACGAGGGTCTGCAGCAGCCCCCCTGAAAGACTCAAAAGCAAAATCTGAGGGGGGTATCAATTTTGTCAGAAAACTGGGTTTTTTCTGCATTATAAATTTTGAGGCGGCCGCCCGCTGAAATTGTTTGCTGCCGCGCTGCAATCTTGATTGAAACTCAATGTACGGTAGTTCTATGGAAGCTCAGTGGTGCTGTTTTCAACTCGGTTCAACTCGACTGCAGCAGGAGGAGTGCGTTTGATTTCAACTCCGGGCCTGGCCGCAAGATGACGTTGATGCGCGGCTGGTTCCATGCTGCTTGTGTGCCCGCGGGGACGGGGCTCAGTGGACCTCTGCTCCGTTCAAACGTGTGCTGAGTGTAAACGCACCCCACCGGCGCAGAGCGTGAAGTGAGAGAGAAGCAGAGCGGCTCTGGAGAGAAGGAGACGGAGGGGTGCAGCTACTGTGAAGCCAGTTTATTGAGTTAGTGAGGTATGTTGAGTCTAAAGCCAGGCTCTCCTCTCTTTTAACCCGGCTAGATCTCCATGGTGCTTTAGCTTAGGTTATGTTCAGAGTTTCATCCTAAAATCGGCTGTTTCACTATTTAACTTATTTACAGCTGCGTCAGCTTTACTTTGAAAGTCCAATGGATCTGGATCACAACGGAGCGTTTGACTGGAGGGAGAGATCAGCTGATCCACTGCTGTTGACTTTCTCTCTGAGCATATCCGCCTACGGATGTTCAGCTGAGGGGATACGCTGCTCAGCTGTTGATCCGACTCGCGTTAGGAGCTCATTTCACTTTTATATACAGTCACCGTTGACAAAAGTTGTACACTCGCAGCAGCACAGATAATCAGATGGATAATTGGTAAAGTTAATAATTTCACTTAATGGCCATGAATACATTATTTCCGATGTTCCGATCGCCTGTTCAGTGTTGCCCAAACGCAAAACTTGAATAGGTCGTTGTTTGCATTTACAGCACCAAATGCACTGAAACCTATTTTCATACGCACACCAGCCTCACTTTCAACGCGCACACAGAGCCGGACTTAACAAACCAAGCTTCGTAGTAATGTGTTCAATGCTGTGTTTAAAGGTAATTGCTATGGATGGTTAGATAAGGTTAACATTACATGATCGGTCATGATGCAGGCTGAGGTTCTTGTGCACTGATGCACGTCAGTCTCCAATCTCCAGATTTATACAGTTGGTTGTTATTTGAATGCACGAGTTTGGTGTCAATTGGTCTTTCATTCATTTTAATTATTGTATTTTCTTTATTGTCTATTTGTTTCTGCATTGCCCTGATAGTAGGGTTGCACATCTCTTTGTGATAAACGATTCGATTCGAATCTAGATACACAGATTACGATTCGATTCAAAAACGATACCCTTTTATTACAGACCGATTCGATTCGAATCGATTCAGTGTAGGACGATTCGATTTTCGGTTAATATCTGTTGTAGATCAAGATGCCAATTATGAAAGTGACTACCATTCTACAGTAGCTACAATATTTTCTTTTCAAATATATAAAAGACCACATATCTCCAAGCATTGTTGCTTTAAAGCACTGGCAAAAAAGAAATAAAAAAAGGAAAAAAGAATAACAAGATCACATGTCAATGTATTCATATTTAGACATGGACCAGTATCTGTAAGAGTTTATGTAAATTAGCCATGCGACCCCTTCTCCACCCAGCTGGTTCAGGTGCTGGTTCAGAGCCAGTGCGGTTTAGCACCAGTTCTAGGTTCAGCACCAACTCCTTGCTGTGTCAGAGCGAGGTTACCGTAGCAACAAGACCAGCGCATACAGAGCATAGACTGTATAAAAGATTATCGCTCCGTTTGTTTATCAATGAAGCCATGTCTCTGATGAAGCTAACAAGCTGAGCTACAGGCAGTGGCTAACAGCAGCTAACGCTCGTCTCACAACATTGCCGTCAAAACGTAGTTGTCGGTCATCGTCACGGCGATCACGGCTGCTTTTTTTCAGCCGGGTTTAGAGTTATCAAAAGTCTATGCTTCCACGTCGGGTCCGGTGTCCGCAGTTTGGAGCAGGTTTTCTGACTGTAGCAGCAGCAGACACAGGAGCAGCTCCTGGATGGGGAGTGTGCTAACCTAACTAACAGCAGCAGCTAAGCTAACATCAGGACGTCATCTGTTAACCCCCCTCCTGTCATCGGATACAACATGAAACTACTGGTAGTTAGCGAATCGTGTTGTAATTAAGATATTCGCTGAAAAAAATAGTTTTTATTTGGCCTGCTGATTGATTTATGAGTTATTAAAGAGAGCGCTAACGGCTAGGCGTATAGCCCATAGCGATAACCGATTCATGGCGCTACAACCGATGCATCTAAGAATTCATGGCTAATTTGTATCGATTTAGGAGGCTGCTACCGATACAGCTGAATCTCTCACTTGTTAAACCAAATATCCGGTCGCATCGGTTTATCGTTTACAACCCTACCTGATAGCACGCCAGTCTCCTATACCTGGCATTTATTCATTGTTCACGTGGGCGAGTGTGGTGCCAGTTATTGATTTATTTTAATTATCAGCTATTTATTGTCAGTTACTTCCTGCATTATGCACAACTTTGCCTCTCCTTTTTAGGCTATAGGCTGATTGTCTTAGCTTGTGATTGTATTGCGCAACAATCACGAGTTAGCCCCGCCCCCCCCCCCCCGCCCCCTCGAATATTGATGAGTATTTCTTGTCCATCTGTCCAACTGTTGGCCCTGGTTGAATCTGGGCTCTGGTCACTAGCCTAATTCCAGCTTTATTGCTGCAGCAACAGTTAATATATACTCCACTAACCTGCTACAAATGTTGTGTGTTAATGTGTCTGATGAAAGTGACATATGAGGACCTGCAGTGACGTCACTGAAAGTGTGTTAAAAGTGTGTTAAGTTCCAAAAGTGGCCACTAGGGGGAAAAAAAAAAAGTGAGCAAAAACGATAAACACACTTTACACACACTTTTCATGAAATTGTGAGGTTTTAGGACATCGGAGATTTTTGGTCTGGGAGCTTGTTGGGGGCTCTAGAACACTGTAGAGTGCTTAGAAAAATGAGGACCTCAAAAATGTCCTCATTTTTCCAAGTGTCCTCATTTTGAAGGTGTGTTATCATAAAAATGTACTTATTTGTCATGAAAACAAGTACACACACACACACACACACACACACACACACACATTAACAAAGTTGTTAAAAACCTCTCCTGAAAATCTGAATAAAGTTATTTTGTGTTGTTAAATGTTCTATAGTTTGTCTAAAATAAATTGTATTCAGATGATGTGGATTTTCTTTAGGGAACCTACCAGAAACTGCAGGTTTGCTGCTGGTGCTGTCGCTCCTCCTCCTCTTCCTCAAGATGCCCCCGGGGGCGAGGAGAACCCACTTGTTCTGGGAGGAGGGAGGGATACTCAAAATAAAAACTTAAAATATCCCTTATTATTTCTATTTATCAATTAATAAGGAACTAACAAAAAACTGGAGCCTGATCGACCAGCCTCCCTCCTTCGCTCGGCACCGCTAATGGCGGAGACGGGGAGTCAAGGGGATGGGCTCTATGTTCTACGATTTGGATGATTGATCATTATTATGAACATAATTGAGACGGTGGTTATGGCCCTGTAGTATGACCTACACAATGTGAAGAGCAAAAGGAATGAAAAAAATCCATCCTCTCTAGCGGCTGCAGGCCTGCAGAGAAATTGACCAATAGGGGCCACGCTATTAACTTTCTCGTACCCTCCATTTAATGAGCTCTTTGCACAGCTCCACTACTTCCTGAACTTAACAAACTCTGATCATTGTGACGACTCAGACACACCTGGATTAATCAGTTGTTCCAATAATGCAAGACAGGAAATAAAGGAGCAGAATTAAGCTCAGGAAGTAGTGGAGCTGTGCAAAGAGCTCATTGAATGGAGGGTACGAGAAAGAAACTGACCAATAGGCCACCAATAATAGCGTGGCCACTATTGGTCAATTTCTCTGCAGGCCTGCAGCCGCTAGAGAGAATGGATTTTTTTCATTCCTTTTGCTCTTCACATTGTGTAGGTCATACTACAGGGCCATAACCACCGTCTCAATTATGTTCATAATAATCAATCAATCTTAATCAATAATAATCAATCTTTCAAATCGTAGACCATAGCTTTAAGTTACAAAACATCCACTTGAAAAACAGCAAATCTTCATATTCGAGAATCTGTAACTACAAAGTAATTAGTTTTTTGCCTTCACTAATGACAAAAAGTGCAGCATAACCAATGTCGTCTGAGCAAATGCATATTCAGATCTTTAACAACCTACTGAATTACACCAGGTTTCAGCAAAAGGTATTTAATGTTCTGTAGTGACGCTGTTTCCTCTGTATGTGTGTGTGAGACTCACCCGTCGCAGGTCCAACAGTTCCTGCAGTTTGAGGTGGGTCCTGAACGGGGTCTTCCCTTCCTTTATGATCTTCTCTATCTGTTTGAAGTACTGGTCCATATGAGGCTGAGGAGACATCAGCATTAATTACGAACAATAATCCCCTCTATAACCATATGTGTGTGTTTGTACCTTGGCACCTTGTACCTTCTCATGGTCCAGGTCCTTGCCGATGGTGGACATCAGTATGCACAGACACTCCAGAGACTCCTCATTGCGCTTTTTCAGCAGCTTCACGATGCAGTCGTGCATGATGGCCACCGTCAGCATGTTGAGCTTGAACAGATCGCCGATGAACTTGATGTTGCCCAGTGAGCGCCTCCTGGCCTTGTCTATGTCGTCCCGCAGCTTTTTGGTGAGCCGCCGCATCTCCTCCTGCGGGGAGAGAGAGAGGAGGAAAGAGAGAGAGATGTCGCTAATTGCAGACGAGCGTTGGTTTGTACTTAAACCTCTAAAAACTTTGGAAAATAAAAAGTGGTCGTGGCACGGCGGCTCCTTTGAGACATCTGGCCGCCACACAGCCGAGCTGAACCATCGGCCCAGCCCGGGTTTCATAAGAAAAAGAGACACGACCAGGGACTTTCCTGTGGCAATGTTGTTTGTATCATAAATAAACCGTACCGAGGAGGCGCCCTCCATCTCCTTCTCGAAGATCTCGTAGTCGTCCATCTTGTCCTTTTCTAACTCCACCTGGCATCGGTTTTGCAGCAGCCTACGGAAACTCACAGTTCCCGGCTTATCTTGCATTGGGACTTTATGCTGCGGAGGAAAAACTGACATTTAGTTAGAAGAAGAAGAGAAGAAGATGTTCACGATGTGATCCCATCACTTGGATCAGTGGCCCAGACACTCTGCACTTCTTTCAGGTCATCACCTGACCGGAGTCCTGCAGAGTGTGTGTCACTGTGTGTGCAAGTGCATCAGCGCTGCCACGGTAAACACTCACTGTTGCATCTAATTTTCTCCAGAGCAACTGATGATCGACTGCATCAATAGATCTATAAAAACAGCAGCGCAGTGGTTCTTCTATCTAATGTCAATATGAAGGAAAAGTAACCTGAATATGGGAAATGGTGCCCTTTATTGAAAAAAAAATTCTGGGGGAGGACCCCTCACTTCTCATTTCTGTACAGCTTTAAAAAAAAATTAAATATATTATATATTATATTTCAAGCTTGGTAGCGCAAGGACTCCTCCCAGCCCTTATAGTCGACATGAGGTTAAGTAGATAATGAGTGAAATTTAAATTTTGAGTGAACTATCCCTTTAACACCCTAGACAGCTTTGCTCTCTCACACATCTTTATTCGGTGTGTGTGCAGGCGCCACTTACCGCCATAACGCTGCTGCACATTTTGGCGAAGGCCTCGGAGAAGTCTGACTTGGAGATGGCCTTCTCGTGCACGAGGTCGACGACGCCCTTCAGCCTATCCTCGGTGTCGATGATCAGCACCGATATCTCCTCGAAGGTCTGCGGCCCCAGCTCGTCGAGGGTGCTGCTCACCTGCTTCATCAGCTCCTGGTGGTTCATGGTCTTGGCCTGCTCCGAGTCGTCCACCTCGGGGCAGCGGGCACGGACGGGCTTCTTCTTCTCTGCCTTGTTCAGCGACATGCTTGTGAATGATGATGATCTTCCGCGGCTCTTTCCTCTGGATCTGCCGAGAGCGACGCGCACGTGCTAATCTACAAGATGGTGTTTGGTAGCACAAGGAGGACACCTGGTGGACAGGTGAGGAATGACGTAAACACTCATTAGAGACAACGGAAACAGGAACAATGTTAAGTGGTGGTAGTTAAATAAAGTAGCCTAACTCTGATGATGTCAAATTATAACATCGGTTTTCAACCTAGAACATAATGTATTTTCCTTTCCAGCATCTCACCTCCAGCATATTATATTTTCTGTTTTTGTAGTCTGTTGTTTGGAGGAATTTTGTCATTTTAGATTAATGCCACACAGAGCAGTGATGGACATGTGCAGTGCAATGGCGTCCTCTCGTGTTGGACAACGGTAAAGTCCACACAGGTAAACAACCTTAAGGGACAGTATGTAGCTTATTTGGCTTTTTATCGCAGCTTAGAATGAGTTGTGCACCCACCTGAGGCTGTCGTGTTGCATCGCCTTCTTTGAATGCGGAGTGTCTGTGACTGTGCCTGGAGGATGATCAACATAGATAGATAGATAGATAGATAGATAGATGGATGGATGGACGGACGGATAGATAGATAGATAGATAGATAGATGTACTTTATTAATCCCGAGGGAAATTCAAAAGTGGTCAACTGCTCACAAGAATCAGTCACACACACATACGATAAAAACAGATTATAAATATCTAAAAATAAATTAAATTAAAAAAAATTAATGACAGGAGGGAGAACCGACATAGTTGTTTTTGTTTTTTTCTGCCATTATAAAATACTTACTGTGTACAGCTAACATTGTTGAGCTGTTGTACAAAGTGCAGCCAAACACCAGGCTGAAGAGAGAGGGACAGCTCTCTGACGGAGCTGCAACGGAACCGGCTGGAGAGCACAGCGACCCACGTCTTTCTTTTTTTCTTTCTTTCTTTGTTGTTACAACTGATCATACACAATGGTCTGAGTACATTTGTCCTCTGATCTCCCTTCATGGGATTGCACTGCGTAACTGGCACTTCCTGTAAGTCCTGTAAGTAACTTAATGTAACAGAGGTCTGCGGGTGTACCACAGTCACGACTCTCACGAGGGACCAGTAAGGTGAAGTGACAGGTTGCGGCGGTAGCGGTACCTGAAATAAACTCACTCACCCATAAAAGACGTGCTAACCAATTTGTCAAGCGGTTGTCAACCTTTTGACGAAGCGGTTAGCATCGTCGCCTCTGTTGCGGGAGGTCGTGGAATCGATCCTCACTCGGGGTAAGTCCGAACCAAACAACATCGGTCACACTTTTTACTGTGAAATATGACTGAAGGCACACGTGGAAGTCTGCACGTGTTAAAAATAATGATAATGATTAAAAAAACAGACAGTAATTGGTCAGAGATATTGTTAGCAGTTAGATTGCGAACATGTTTGTCCTAATACTCCATTTCTAACACTGCGGAGAAGTGCAGGCAGCACTGCTCTTCTGTCCAATACACACATACAGCTTCACTTTTCATTCAAACAATCTGCCACAGTTGTTAGATTTCATTAATGAGACCAACATTTATCTCCTAAAAAGAATTTAACCAGCCGGTGGTAAATCTCAAAAAATATATGTGTAAGTTAATTAGCGATTGTTTTCTCCCCTGGGATAGTGACGGAGGTTGGCCGGCCGAGCACGGCAACAGAGCGGCTGCTGCCTCTGTGATGTCCACAGATCTCCACAGGTTGAGCTTCACTTCTCGGAAAACATCGGAACAGACTTCTAAAAAGCCGTCATTTGGATAAACCGACCGCATATTGGGGGTCTAAACAACTTGTTTATCCAGTTACATGCAGCGTCTGTTGTCTGTCTGACGTCTGCCCGATTTCACATGAACGCAACATTAAGAATACGTTCCGATATGCAACCGCACCGCTATATGGGGGTAATTCCTACATACTGGGGCTTTAAGTGGACAAAAGTTTCACTGATTATGCATGGGAAGTAGGATGGAGTAGGAAGAAGAAAGAAGAAGAACATTCAGGAAAACAATAAGGTCCTGGCAGCTGATGCTTTAATCCTGTTTTTAAAAAAAAGACATTCGGTTGCACAAAGGAAAAACAAAAAGTGAAACCAAAAAGAAAAATAACATGATCGAATGTTTGATCCATAGTACAGTAGGCTACAGTTTTTTTTGTGTTTGTCTGTCTCTGGGGCGGTGGTATAAGGGTGAAGGGGGGTTGGAGGGGCTTGAGCGCGGGGGTGGTTTAAGGTGGTGGGAGGGGCCTAGTCGTACTCCTCCTCGGCCTCGCGGAGCCAGCTGAAGAAGGCGGTGACGGACTTGAGGGCTGCCCCTTTGCCCTGCTGCTCGGCGGGGTCTTTGCTCGACTCCCACTTGAACAAGGCCTCCTCTTTGATCACGTCCTCGTCGTAGAGCGCGTCAAAGAACATCCGCAGCAGATCTGGGGGGGGGGAGGGGCACGACAGATTAGTAACAGTTTGACTGAAAGTCGTGACACATCATGTCAATCAAATGGTCGGTGGCTACGGGAGCCTGGATGGGCCAATACTCACTGGCAGGTTGCTCCATCTGCACCATGAGGGCCTGCAGGGCGTAGAGCGCCTGCAGCTCCTTCTGCTCGTCCTTCAGGTATTTCTGCAGCAGCATGGCTCTCTGATTCACCTGCTTGCCGTCCACCCTGTAGCCGTTCTCACCTGCACAGGGAAACGTCGGGAAAAACTTTATTGATCAAGACTCTGGTTGTTGTTCAGCCTGTGAGACGTTACGTTTACAGTGTTTTAACGATGAAGGTGACGGCCGCAGCTCGACTCACAGATGATGGCCGACTGGCAGATGCTCGTCATCAGAGCTCGGACGAACATGTTGGAGGACGTCTGCTGCTCGTCCAGGTTGGCCTACACACACAGAAACACATCTGTTTTACAGCTGGACACAACAACACAACAGCGAGACCTGCTCCTCCGTCAGCGGGAACACGAACCTCGACCCAGTCAAAGATCCTCTGGTTGTCGGACTTGTCATGGATCAGCCGGTCCAGATGTTTGCTCAGCTCTGCAGAGCTCAGCTCCTTCTTCTTGCTCTTCTCAGACTCGTCGCCGAGCGTGAACTCCACCTTCTGCAGACACAGAGAGAGAAACTAATCTGTAATCTGTTCGTTGCCACTGCTCACACACAGCTCGTCTCTCAGGCGACGACCTCTCACCTGTTCTGTCACAAATTTGTCGACGTCTACGTCCTCGGGCAGGAAGTCTTTCCACCGGAGGCCGGCCTCCCTCCACATTGTGCCCGCCTTCTTATGGCTCTGATGGAGGACACACACAAAACACACAGTTGGTTTATACATGAGACCTTCTGAATTAAAAACAGTTTTAACTACAGGCAGCCAGAATGAATGCGGTGTTACATGCTTTAGGTGGGGGGGGGGGGGGTTGACTTAATTTTGACAAGACACGGCTATTTGGGGGCAGCCCTGATCGATTGACAGATAATGGCTGATAATCGATGACAGTTCTCACCATTCTTTTGCGGAGTAAGGTCAGGATGTGGACCAGCAGGACTCCGGCTTTTCCCAGAGGGACTAGAGGCTTTGAAATCTCCCTGGAGACAAACAAAAGAAGAAGAAACAAATAAGTACAAAAACCTTTAAAAAAAACAAAACAGATTTGACAGATTTTTCCCCCCGTGGCGCCGACGACTCACCTGAAGAGTTCTCCCATGGGGGTTCCTCCCTCCAGGAGCATGGGGGTGATCAGCTCGGCCAGGTAGAGCCAGATGTTGGGGACGTCGATGGACATGTCCTCAGCCGCCTCCAGGATTTCTTGAAACCTGAGGAAACACAAGTTTCAAAGTTTATTGAAGGATTCAAGAAAAGCTTCAAAGTTGCAGATGGAGAAGAAAACAGAGTGACACAAACATACGGAAACATCTCAGCTTCTACAGCTGCTAAAATTTAGAAAGAAAGAAGTAAAAATACAGAGAAATTGGGTAGAATATAGAAAAACAGTAAAAAATAAAAATAAAAAAAGAGACAGAGGGGTAGAAAGTAAAAGGACAGAAAGGGGGTTGAAAGAAATAAAGAAACAAGTAAAAGACAGAGAAAGGGGTTAGAAAGAAAGACAGAGAGAGGAGGATGGATAGATAGAAAGAAGTAGATAGAGATAGAGAAGGGTAGAAAGAAAGAAAGAACAAAAGAAAGAAATAGATTGAGAGAAAGAAAGAGAGGGTTAGAAATACAGCATGAAAGAAGTAAAAAGACAGAGAAAGGAAGGGGGTAGAAAGAAAGAAAGAAACAGAGAGGGTAGAAAGAAAGAAGAAAGTAAAAAGACAGAGAAAGGGGGTAGAAGGAAAGAAAGTCTCTGTATTTCCCTCTAAAACAACTCTGTGTGGTAACATTGTGTTATTATCTCATAGCGTGGTGAATGTGCAGGTCACAACTTGTCCACCAGAGCGTTTTGGAGTTGTTGGATTGTGTATTTGATGAGTTTGATGAGGGAAACCAAGAAATCCCATGAGTCTCCATAGTGTAGCTCTGAGCAGCTCACGACTCTGCTCCACCGTTCTAGAAATATCTTGCACCGACAACGAACCTTCTCCTAAAACTATAGGGATTATGGAAATGGGACAATTTGCCAAAATGTTGAACTATCCCTTTAAAGCTCTCAAATCATCACATGAGAGATCATTCCCTCAGGGCTTCATTTCTCTCTCTCTGTCTTTTCTTGTGTTAGTAGCGCTGACACTGACCCTTTGTAGTACTGCTGCGTGGGCAGCGTGCCGGTCTTCAGCAGCTGGTGCAGCAGCAGGCCCATGTGCTCGCGGGCGATGGTGCTGCGCTCCAGCGTCGACTCCAGGCCGTTTCGCACAAACACGAAGAGCAGCTGGGTGCTGTTCATCTCCTGCACGCACTGCAGCGCCTCCTGCAGGAAACGCACCGACACAGCAGGTTAGAAATTGTTAAATTATTGATCCTCCGAACATGAGGATTATCAGAAGACGACGGCGCACCTTCATGTCGTTGATATGCAGGTACTCCTCGATGATGGCCGTGGACTTCTTTTCTAGCTCCTCTTCTGTCAAGGCCGGCTTGGTGAGGGTCTGTGGGGGGGGAGGGGTGGCGGAGGACGTCTGCTGCTCGTCCAAGTTGGCCTACACACACAGAAACACATCTGTTTTACAGCTGGACACAACAACACAACAGTGAGACCTGCTCCTCCGTCAGCGGGAACACGAACCTCGACCCAGTCAAAGATCCTCTGGTTGTCGGACTTGTCATGGATCAGCCGGTCCAGATGTTTGCTCAGCTCTGCAGAGCTCAGCTCCTTCTTCTTGCTCTTCTCAGACTCGTCGCCGAGCGTGAACTCCACCTTCTGCAGACACGGAGAGAGAGAGAGAGAGCCTTAATGAACTGTAATCTGTTCGTTAACGGCTCTCGTTACCTCTGCTCACTGGAGAACACAGCTCGTCTCTCAGGCGACGACCTCTCACCTGTTCTGTCACAAATTTGTCAACGTCTACATCCTCGGGCAGGAAGTCTTTCCACCGGAGGCCGGCCTCCCTCCACATTGTACCCGCCTTCTTATGGCTCTGGTGGAGGACAAACACACACGCACACGCACACACACACAGTTGGTTTATACATGAGACCATCTGAATTAAAAACAGTTTTAACTACAGGCAGCCAGAGTGAATGTGGTGTTACATGCTTTAGGTTATACTGTATATTTCTGTAGTTTTCCCCCCTTACAGGATGACATGCTGCAAAGGACCAGATAATGGCTGATAATCGATAACAGTTCTCACCATTCCTTTGCAGAGTAAGGTCAGGATGTGGACCAGCAGGACTCCGGCTTTTCCCAGAGGGACTAGAGGCTTTGAAATCTCCCTAGAGACCAAAAAAAGGAAGAAGAAGAAACAAACAAGTTAAAAAAAACATTTAAATGCCCCCCCCAAAAAAAGATTTTTCCCCCCCTGGTGCCGACGACTCACCTGAAGAGTTCTCCCATGGGGATTCCTCCCTCCAGGAGCATGGGGGTGATCAGCTCGGCCAGGTAGAGCCACATGTGGGGGACGTCGATGGACATGTCCTCAGCCACCTCCAGGATTTCTTGAAGCCTGAAGAAAGACGAGTTTTAAAGTTTTATTCAAAGATTCAAGAAAATTGCAACTCCAACAAGTATATACTCACAAAGTAAACAATAAAAAACAATGAAAACAAACAGACAAAGAAACTGAGGTAGGACCCAAAATAGGGTCTCTGTGTATAAGAGACAGAAAAAGAAATAAAATAAATGAAAGAGAAATAAATAAATCAAATATCTAAATAAATATGGGTAAAGGAAAAGGCAAGTGCATGTATGCACAAAACTGCACAAAGATGCAAAGAGATTGGAAAGATTGATTGTGCATGTGAAGGCAGTGAAAGAAGCTTTGCAATAAAAAAAATAATTATCTTACAAGCAAAATCCTTCTTTTTCAAATCCTGCTGTTGTAAACATCAAACTCCACCCCACTGGGGTTCATCTCTCTTTCTCCTTCTCTCTGTCTTTTCTTGTGTTAGTAGCGCTGACACTGACCCTTTGTAGTACTGCTGCGTGGACAGCGTGCCGGTCTTCAGCAGCTGGTGCAGCAGCACGCCCATGTGCTCGCGGGCAATGGCGTTGCACTCAAGCGCCAACTTCAGACCATTTCGCACGAAGAGCAGTTGGGTGCTGTTCAGCGCCTCCTGCAGGAAACGCACCGACACAGCAGGTTAGAAATTGCTAAATTGATCCTCTGAACATGAGGATTATCAGACGACGATTCATTTTTCACTCCCGAATAATCGGCTTTGGCCTCCTTGTGTTGTATGTTGTCGTGGTTGTTAGGCTGGTCGCTATGGCGCACCTTCATTTTGTTGATATGCAGGTGCTCCCTGATGATGGATGTGGACTTCTCGTCCAGCTCTTCTTCTGTCAAGACCAACTTGGTGGGGGTCGGTCGGGGTAGACGGATGCCGATCATCTCTCGCTTCGCTGCATACAAATCTGAATTAAAGTTATTTCGTGTAGTTGAACATTTTATAGTGTGTCTAAAATAAATTATATTCAGATTATTTGAAGTTTTTGTATATTATGCTAGAAATAAGGTCCAGATTGTAAAAAACGGAAATTCCCCTTGGAGTCACATGGGGAGAGTGAGCATCTCTTCGTTAGTTGGCAAGACAAATTCATATAAATAAGAGACATGTCCCTCAGATAAACGGGTAATATATGGACTAAGCCACTAGGAGGCAGGATTTGAGGAAATGTTGGGGAGTGTGTCCTCAAGAAGTCCCGTAATTCAAAGTATCTGAAAAAAGTCCAAAAGTGGCAAATCTGTCGCCTCTCGTCAGCCACAGTCGGGAGAAAGGAATAAGTCTCCTTAACAGCGGGTGGCGCTAGTTTCGTGCCAGTGATCCCAAACATGAAAACAGGAAAAGGCGTAACGGAGAAACCATAGAAGAAACCATGGAGATTAAAAACAAAGTGCACACAACATTAGCTTGTTATTAGTTTTGAGACGACGTTTTGGAAAACAAATCTCAGCTGACACCCCGACAGCCGGGCCGGTCGGCACTAGCCTCGTAAACCAGCCTCCCCCGGAAATGCATTTAATTCATTTCTCAGGGAGAGTCTGGCATCATACCCGTTGTATGTTTCGCCGAAACACTCCGCCTACCGAGCCAATCAGTCCCTGATTGGCCAACGTGCTGTGATTGACACAGCACGTTGGCCAATCAGGGACCGAAGAAGAACAGCGATAACGTCTTTTCCTCCCAGAAACTCAACAAGCGCCGACTCTTGCTCTAGTTTAAGTTCTGTAATTGATGGTATTTCATTTAGAACTTCCCTTACTGCTGTTTTTACGCCGCTGTGAAGCAAGAAGCTTCACCGTTGGCCCTGATGATGTTTTTTTTCTGTGCGGGGGAACCTACCAGAATCTGCAGGTTTGGCGCTGGTGCTGCTGCTGCTGCCCTTCCCCCAGCTGCCCCAGTTGCCTTTACCCCCAGGGGCAAGCAGCTGGTTGTTGAAGTCGAGAAGCGGTGTCTGAAAGAAGAAGATGACGACGAGAGGTGGAGGTTAGAGAGACGAGCTGTTGAGATCAGGAATTGACATACAATTCCCTTCCTGTTTCCTACCTTGGTGATCTTGCGGTGATCTTGCTTCTGGTACGTACCCATAACGCCACACGACGCTCCTGCAGCTGCTGCTGCTGCTGCATTATTCCAGTGCTGTCAGAACCGAGAAAGACTGAAAACATCAGCTTACCGGACACCATAACCATCTCACTGGACCCAGTGTTTGGGCCCGTCCTGGTAAGTTTTCCCCTCACTGACTGACAAACCACCCTGCTTAAACTCAACTGCCTAAACCTCAACTACGCCCTGCCTCACTGCCTCCTAAGCCGAAGCTACGCCAGCTAGCTCTAGCTAGCTACTGCCAACTACTCCCAGCTGCAGTACTGTCAAAACGCACGCCTTTGCTGTCGGAGCTCTTCTCTCTGTCTCCACCATCCACTGTGCCCTGCGAGGACTGCCGGAAAAATCGAAGAGATGTCACCCACCCCAGACAAAACATCAGACGACTCTCCAAGGAACTCAGGAAAAAGGACCCTCTCTGACTTCATCAACACCGCAACCACACAGTCCATAATAATATCCACCATGAACTCTGCTGCTCCTAACACTATTCCGGTAAGAGGGTGAATTGTTATATCACTGTGTATCTACAGTTACTTTCAGACGCACACTGGACGGACGGACTCAGACGCTTGCAGCTAACTCAGACATTGTTTATTTCCCAGAATGCCTTGCAGGAAGCTACGTCATAGTAAAGGAACATTACACCTGAACTCTCACTGCACATCCCCCTTTCTAAGTACATTACCAATGTTGTCATAAACATCCTCACAGTAGAACTCTGTGGATTAATCAAATCTGTATAACCATTAGTTAAATCACGGTTCATTCATTCAGTCTTAGAAATTATTCAGAAATCATTCTATTCTGTAACCATAACAATAATAAAGACAATATGAAACAGAAACAAACTTTCTCTGTCTGTCTGTGCACTGTCAAACATTTAACTCAACATTTAACATATGTTCAGTTGAACTTTTCTCTTTTACTTTTCTTTTTTTTTTCTAACTAGGAAGGTGGGGTGGACTACCCATTCCTTCCGCTGAGTGAGGGGATTTATTCTGCCCCGTGCTGGTCACTCAGACACCCAAGTAGAGCCCTGCGCGGGACTGTTTTCTTCATCCCGCTCCCGCCCGCTCCCGCTGGTTTTCTGACCATTACCGCCCGCGCCCGCACCGTGTGTGTTACACTCCCGCCCGCTCCCGCAATGTTTATGTCCAATCCCGCCCGCACCCGCAAAACTATGTGAATTTATGCCCGCACAATAATAGAGATTCATTGATTTTGTGTCTTCCGCCGTCCCGCAGGAGAAAACACGGAGGAGGGCGGGGGGCGATTGCAGTAGCCTATAGGCCTAGGTCATTTTCATTTCCACCATGCATTGCTGTTAATGCATGTGCGCTTCTGTGTGTCTCTATGTGCGCGTCAGCGCGTGTGCGTGTGAAAGAGAGAGGATGGCAACACGGAGCAGCGCTATGCTGAGACGAAAGAACGTAGCCTACGGGGGGGACGGACGTAATTAAATAAATGAGTGTGTGGGAAACACTGGTTTCACAGAAGTGTCCGAGACAATGAATAACTAATAGATGCTTAATTTACCTCAGTAAATGAAACACAACGGTCACATCAGCTCACAACAGCACAAAACTTCCGCTCTTCACGCAGCTGATTGACAGACATGACATCACCTGCAGTCCAGTCCAGTGACAGAGAGACTGGAGGATGACAGACTGAACGGCTGACAGCCTATCGGCGATGTTGTATTAGCCTACATTTTGTTACATATCCTGGCAGCATGTTTTTGATGCACTGGTAAGGAATAGCGCTCCTATTTTTTAATTGAATAAATCGATCCCTGATCCCGCAGTGTTTTTTTAAGCCGCCCGCTCCCGCCCGCAGCAAAGTTCAAACCGCCCGCTCCCGCAAGAATTGCGTTGGGTCCCGCGGGACCCGGCGGGACCCAATCCCAATGCAGCCCTCTACACCCAAGCACCTTCTCTCTATTTCAATACAAAGTCTTTAAGGTGGCTTGGGAGGTGTCTCTCTCTAACAGGATATCTGCTTCTTGGAGGTGAAGGAGGACTTGGAGCTGTATCAGGAGCTGGTGCACCATTCTCTGGTGGGACAGGGTCTGGTGAGTCCACAGGTAAAGTAACGAGATGACCACGGTTGCGGCGGAGGGTCCCTCTGGGGGTCTCGACTAAGTAAGACCGTGGTGTCCCTGCTCTCGCTGTTACTGTTCCTTTCTCCTTCATGTCTTTTACCCAGACTTGGTCTCCTGGGTTCAGTATGACCTGGTCACGAGCTCTGTGTCTGGTGTTAAACCTCCTCCACTGTTTCTCTCTCTCCTCCTGTTCTCTCTCTCTCAGTTGTGTGACATCTGTCCATCCCGGGTCGAGGCAAGAAGGGAGGACAGGCACGGTGGTACGGAGTTTTCTTCCCATCAGTAACTCTGAGGGGCTATGCCCGTTGCTCAGCGGTGTAGCACGATATGCCATGAGAGCCAGGTAAGGATCTTTACTTTTTTGCAAGAGGCTCTTCACTGTTCTCACCGCTCGTTCCGCCTCGCCGTTGCTCTGAGGATATCTGGGGCTGGAGGTAGTATGAACAAAACCCCACTCAGAGGCGAACTGGTGAAACGCGGCTGCTGAAAACTGAGGCCCATTGTCCGTCCTGACCTCAGCGGGAATGCCGTGCCGCGCGAATATTGATTTAAACTGTTCAATTACTGCGGCTGCTGTGGTGATTCCCAGCTTGGCGACTTCGACGTATCTTGAGAAGTAATCTATTACAACCAGATACTGGCTGCTATTCCAGTCGAATAAATCTGCACCCACCAACTCCCAAGGTCTGGCTGGAAACTCTGTTGGCAGGAGTGTTTCTCTATTGTTCAGTCTTTCTTTTGCACACGTCTCACACTTCTCCACCATCTGCAGAAGTTGTATGCTCAACCCAGGCCACCACACAGACTGCTTTGCATGCTCTCTACACTTTGCAATGCCCTGGTGACCCGTGTGTAACCTGTCCAAGATGTCTGTCTGTAACGATTTTGGGATCACCAGACGTGTACCTTTCAGCAGTAGGTCATCTTCTACTGTGAGATCCCCAGCATGCTGATGGTAAGGATAACATGGCCCTCCTATGCTCTTTTTGTCTGGCCATCCGCTGATGCAGTATTGTTTCACCTGTTTCAGCACGTCGTCTCTATCTTGGTGGTCTTTGATTTGTTGTAGTCTCCTTTCTGTGGCAGGAAGACTTGATATCAGTTGATGAGCATACAGATCGATCTCGGTCTCGAGATTCCTGTCGCCTGCTGTTTTTTCTGGTGCCCGGGATAGGACATCAGCAGTCGCTATTTTCTTGCCTGGAACATGTGAAACGGTGTATGCGTACCTCATCAGTCGCATTTTCAGTCTCTGTACTCGTGGAGGTAGCTCATCCAGGTTCTTTGAGCCCAAAAGTGGTACCAGGGGTTTGTGGTCGGTTTCAATGTGAAACTCAATGCCGATCAGGAAGTCTGAGAAGCGCTCACATGCCCAGGTGATGGCTAGAGCCTCCTTTTCAATCTGAGCGTATCTCCGCTCTGTGTCATTGAGCGCTCTCAAGGCATATGCAACTGGTTTCATTATCCCGTCCTCCTGTCTTTGGAGCAACACCGCCCCCAGTCCATAAGACGATGCGTCAGCTGAGACTGTTGTCTGGGCTCTCGGGCTGTACAGTGCCAAACCTGGTGGTTGACTTAACTCCTGCTTGATGCTCTCAAATGCTGTTTGCTGAGGTTCTCCCCAGGCCCACATGTTTGTTCTTTTCAGCAGTTCTCTGAGTGGCTGTGTCTTTTCTGCAAGGTGAGGAAGGTATTTACCTAAGTGGTTGACCATTCCGAGGAACCTCCTCACGCCGCTCACATCTGTGGGCTCCTCCATATTGGTGACTGCTCTCACCTTGTCGGGGTCTGCTTTTACTCCAGTCCCATCAATTATCTGCCCCAGAAACTTGACAGAGGTTTTGGCGAACTCACATTTCTCTTTTTTCAGCGTCACACCTGCTGCCTCTAGCCGCTTCAGTACCGCCAACAGTCGTGTGTCGTGCTGTGCCTGTGTCTCTGCATGGACCAGGACATCATCCATCTGACAGACCACACCATCCAGGCCCTCCAGCAGCTGTGACATCCGTCTTTGGAAGTGCTCAGGGGCTGAGGAGATGCCGAAGCAAAGTCTGTTAAAGCAGTACCTCCCGTACGGTGTGATAAATGTGGTGAGTAGAGCAGATTCTTTGGATAGGGGGATTTGCCAAAACCCTGAATTTGCGTCGAGTTTTGAGAAGATTTTGGCGCCTTCTAGCTGTCCCAAGGAGTGTTCCACTGAAGGGAGTAGATGTCTCTCTCTTTTGACAGAGTTGTTCAACTTTGTCAAGTCCACACAGATGCGAACCTCTGAGTCATCAGGCTTCGGTACCGGGACCATCCCCGCACACCAATCTGTGGGTTGCTCCACTCTGGATATTACTCCAAGTTCCTCCATACGGGTAAGTTCTCTCTTGACTTTTGGCAGGAGGGGCAGGGGGACCCGCCGGGGAGTTGACAGGGCGAATGGCTTAGCGTCTGCTTTTAGCTCTATTCTGTACTCCCCCTCCATTCTACCTAGCCCACTGAAGAGTTTAGGGAACTGCTGTTTCACTGCCTCTACTGAGCTCAGAGACACTGTCTCTATTCTCGCTATCAGTCCCAGCGCAACACTAGCCTGGCGACTAAGTAGCCCCTTTTGTAGACCTGCAACCACATACACTGAGTTTACTACTTCTTTGCTGTCTGTACAAAGTTTAGCTGTAAACTTCCCTTTAACTGTAAGAGGACTCATGCCTGCACCATATAGCTTAATCTGGGTGGGCAACAACTTTGGTCTCTGAGCTATGGCTTGATATTCACTGTCTGGCAACACAGTTACATCAGCCCCTGAATCTATTTTAAATTCACAGTTCAGATTGTTTACCCGCACAGTAGTAACCCAGGCTTCATCTGTCTGATCTGTTGTGACCGACCCCAAAAATGCTACATAGCCCTCCTCTTCACCAGCAATCTGGACTTCTCCCACAACTCCTGACCTGCACACCCTGGCATAGTGCCCTTTCTTTTTGCATTTATTGCAGGTTACCTCACTGGCTGGGCACTGACGAGTGTCTTTGTCCACTTTAATGTTTTTCCACTTTGTCCGTTTTTCTCCTTGTTGTTTAGCAGGTCTGAAGGGTTTTGCCTGAGCCTTGATGCTGTCTACGTTGCATGGATGACTATCACACTTGAAATTGTTTTTGAGCAAATCTTGTTGTTTCTTAACAAGCTCACTCTGGCGAATCCTCGTGACAGCTTTTTCTAACGTTAGCTCCGGGTCCAGTTGCAGTTGTTCTGATAGTCTTTTATCTCTTATTCCGACAACAAGTCTGTCTCTTATCATTTCACTGTGGAGCGTCCCGTAGCCACAATGCTCCGCTAAGCTATGCAAAGCTGTGATGAAACAGTCTGCGGTTTCTCCGACCTCTTGTTGTCTTTGGTTGAACTTTGCTCGTTCAAAAATCACATTTCTTCTCACAACAAAATGTGCATCCAACCTGTCTCTGAGCGTCTCGTAATCACCCGTCTCCTCTTCCGACAGATTCAGCGCAGTCAGGACATCCTCAGCCTCGTCACCCATCGTATAAATCAGCGTATTAACTTGATTTTCATCCGCCTTCAATTCTAGCCCTGAGACGATTCTGTACCTCTCAAAGTGGCGAATCCACTTCGGCCACTCTTCAGGCTTTGTAAAATCAAACTTCGGCGGTGGGGTGACTTGGAACTGCTCCATTGTGCTGAGCGAGCGAGGCTCTAACTGCCGCCAGCGGTGATTAGCTTGTTAGCCTAGCCTCTTACCGGCGGACCGTTGGCTGGAAAAATGGACGCTCTGTGAGTTCTTCAGTCGAGTAACTCGTCCTGCTCATTAGTTACCCGCTGTGGAGCACTTCTGACACCATGTTATATCACTGTGTATCTACAGTTACTTTCAGACGCACACTGGACGGACGGACTCAGACGCTTGCAGCTAACTCAGACATTGTTTATTTCCCAGAATGCCTTGCAGGAAGCTACGTCACAGTAAAGGAACATTACACCTGAACTCTCACTGCACATGAATATCCATGCTCCTTTACCCCCGCCCCTCAATCTGTCAAACCCCTTTTCTGTGCAGCCATTGACAGAAGAACCCACTACTTGCCCGCATTGAAACCTGCATCTCCGCAATAAAAACCTGGTTAACCCATAGCTTTCTCAAACTCAATGTCCACAAGCCTGAATTCGTCCTCCTTAGCACTAAATCCACCCTCCATACATCTGGACCCATTTCACTCACCATTGACAACTCAACCATCACCCCCTCCCCTCTGGCACGAAACCTTGGTTTCATCCTGGACCCCACCAGGGGTGAACTCCATCATCAAAACCTCATACCTGCACCTCTGAAACATCGCCAAAATCAAGCACTCACCCATCGCTGGTCCAACACTTCCTGCAGCTTGACGCGAATCCTGGACGTGGTCTTCTCCTCCTTGATGATCTTCTCCATCTGATTGAAGTACTGGTCCATACGAGGCTGAGGAGACAGACGACGGTTTGATGAGTGACTCTGTCTCCATCCAACTACACATTTATCAGCATTAATTACAAACAACAATCCCCTCTTTAGTCACGTGTGTGTGTCTGTACCTTGGCCTTCTCAAAGTCCAGGTCCTTGCCGATGGTGGACAGCAGCATGCACAGACACTCCAGGGACTCCTCGTCGTGGTTTTTCAGCAGCTTCACGATGCAGTCGTGCATGATGGCCTCCGTCAGCAGCTTGAGCTTGAACAGCTCGCAGATGAACTTGATGTTGCCCAGCGAGCGCCTCCTGGCCTTGTCTTTGGCGTCCTCCAACTCCTTGACGAGCCGCTGCATCTCCTCCTCCTGCAGGGAGAGAGATAGAAGGAAAGAGAGAGAGATGTTGCTAATTGAAGACAAACGTTGCTTTGTACTTAAACCTCTAAAAACTTTGGGATATAAAAAGTGATTGTAGCACAGTGGCTCAGCCTGGGTTTCGTTAAATAAAAGATGCGACCAGGGACAAAAACAGCAAACGTCTTCTATACATCATATTTTCCCATTTCCTGTGGCAATGTTGTTTGTATCATAAATAAACCGTACCGAGGAGGCGCCCTCCAGCTCCTTCTGCTTCTTCTCGAAGATCTCATCTTTGTCCTTCTCTAACACATTTTCAAAGCCCACCTGGCATCGGTTTAGCAGCACCTTGCGGAAATTCACAGTGACTCCCGGCTGATCTTGGACTTGGACTTTGAGCTGCGGAAGAAAACGGGCATTTAGTTAGAAGAAGTTTAGAAGATGTTGACAGGGGCGGCACCAGAAAAATTTGACTGCAGGTGCTATGGGTGTGCTCCAACATTGACTGGGGGTGCTCCTAGAAATACAGTATTTGCACACACATAAACAGTAGTGGATATGCAACGTTAAAATTATTTAAATTTGTTCCAGAACTGTATTGCTATGCCACTGTCTGACATTCACTCAATACAAAAGCCAAACTTTTTATGCACAGATCGAGAAACAACGGGATTTCAATTACATTATTTTTTATTGAAAAAAAAATATTGCTGTTCAATCTGTCAGATTGGATTCAAAGGCTATAGGTTAGCACAACCAGAAAAAAACTATTTAGTCAGCCACCATCACATGAAAAAGTAACTCATATTTTTTGCTCATTTCATTGCCCTTCACCCAACATTTTGGTGATTTTGGAGCCATCCTGCTTCCTCTGTTTAAACTCAGACCATGCCTGCATTGAATTTTTATGTGCAGCACTTACGTTATGGGCTTTGAAACACTCCTGTGCTTTGCGCCAATTCTGGAAACCAGACGCAGTAAAAGCAGTTTCTGAACGAAATCCACTTGCCGCCGGGATGAAGTGCCGGCAAGAGAAGCAGAACGCTGCATCCTTCGTAACTGAATACTCAATCCAGCCATATTGTTCATACCATGCACGATTAAAACTCCTTCGCTGAGTACCAAATGTCTGTTTTGGGAACCTGCGTACAGGGCGTCGCGGTCCTTCGTCCGGATTTTGGCTGAGATCATGCAGTCCACATGCATGATCCACATGCAGTCCACAGCGGGCATAAGCTCCCCGCCTCCGGGCGTTAGCTTCCCGGCCGCCGGCGTTAGCTCCCCGGCCGCCGGCGTTGATTTCATGGGGGTGCTGTGGGGGTGCTATGCCACCACTAGGGGGAGCTATAGCACCTGCTAGCCCCCCCCTGGCGCCGCCTATGGATGTTGACAATGGGATCCCATCACTTGGGTCAGTGGCTCAGACACGTGACATGGCACTAACGTCAGGTCATCACCGGAGTCCTGCAGAGGTGTGTGTGCGAGTAAACCAGGGCTGCCACGGTAAACACATGTGGTTCACACAAACAGATGTGGATCATCTGTGACAGCTCCATCAATATTGAGTTTTTGAATGCAGTTCGCTCTACTGCGTGACTTTTCCAGCCTAAAAAAAAAATGTTGTGCTTTACAATTGGCCCTAGTGTGACTGCATCCTTAACGAACTTTTCAGAATTTCCACTAGCCAATATTTTTCTGGTGAAAATAAGGATCCTGTCCCCTGTTCTTGCATGCACTTCCTGTCCCAAGCAGCAGCGACACTTTCGCTTCATTATGCTCGAAACAGTGTCAAGCATAACATCACTACTGAACAGTTTATAACTTCGGTGTGTGTGTGGACGCCACTTACCCCCATAAGGCAGCGGGACATGTTGGCGTAGACCACCGAGAGGTCTGGCTCGGAGATGGCCTTCTCGTAGATGAGGTCGATGACGCCCTTCAGCCTCTCCTCGGTGTCGATGGCCAGCCTCGTCACCTGCCTCATGAGCTGCTGGAACGTGTGCGGCCTCAGCCTGTCGAGGATGCTGCTCATCCGCTTGAACAGCTCCTGGGTCCTGGCCTGCTCCGAGTCGTCATTCAGCGACATGCTGGTGATCATCTTCCGCGGCTCTTTCCTATGGATCTGCTGAGTAGCGGGCATCATAATCTACAAAATGATGTTTGTAGGTAGCATTAGCAGAACATACTGAGGAGGACACCTGGTGGACAGGTGAGGAATGACAAACACATAATTAGAGACAACGCACTGGTAGGCCTTGATCACGAGGGCGTGACCAGTGGTACAGCACCAGCCCACCACTGGGGACGCCACAGTGTGTTGTCTCAGACATTTGGACCATTGATGTATTATATTCTTATTCTCTGAGTACAGGGGGTCTCGGCGTAGCAGTGCATGTCCATTTGCAACCGTTACATGGACACAAGACCCCCTGTAACTCAGAGAAGCCACTCTGAAACTGCTCCCAGCCCTTAGTCGACGTGAGGGTGAGTAGATAATGAGTGAAATTTCATTTTGGGGTGAACTATTCTTTTAAACCTTATTATAACATAAGGGTAATACTCAGAAAATTAGCATATCGTGAAAAAGTTCATTAATTTAAGTAATTCAACTTAAAAGGTGAAATGAATATATTATTTAGACTCTGAACATGCATTGCAAGATATTTCAAGCTTTTATTTGTTAGAATTTTGATTATTATGGCTTACATCTTATGAAAACCCCAAAATCAGAGTCTCAAAAAATTAGAATATCACATGAAATAAACAGAACAATGAGTTTAAATAAATGAAATATCAGCCATCAGAAAAGTATCATCATTTTGTGTACTCAGTACTTGGTTGGGCCCCCATTTGCCTGAATTACTGCTTCAATGTGACGTGGCATGGATGATATCATCCTGTGGCACTGCTCAGGTGTTATGGAAGATGAGACCGAGCAATGCAAAAGAGCTGAAGGCCGCTATTGAAGCATCCTAGTCTTCCATAACACCGGCTGATATCATCCATGCCATGCCGCATTGAAGCAGTAATTCAGGCAAATGGGGGCCCAACCAAGTACTGAATACACAAAATGATTATACTTTTCTGATGGCTGACATTTCATTTACTTAAACTCATTGTTCTGTTTATTTCATGTGATATTCTAATTTTTTGAGACTCTGATTTTGGGGTTTTCATAAGCTGTAAGCCATAATAATTAAAATTCTAACAAATAAAAGCTTGAAATATCTTGCAATGCATGTTATGAGTCTAAATAATATATTCATTTCACCTTTTAAGTTGAATTACTTAAATGAATGAACTTTTTCATGATATTCTAATTTTCTGAGTATTACCTGTAAAGTCTCAACCCTCAAGCAGCCCTTGGAAAAAGTGAAGACCGTCCAAAATGTCCTCACCCTGTTGCTTAAAAACTCGTTGCAGTCCTCACTACGTAGTCGAAGCGCGCGCATGCCTGACAGCAGCGCAAGTGAAAGCGAAACTCATACACGCCCCCTTCCCCTCGCTCCATTGTTGACAAAAAAAAAAAGACAGAAAGTGATTTTCCCATGCAAATTTTCTGACCAATAGCTGAACGACCTGTAGACCATTGGTTTACAAAAAGGTACGTTTTGACAAAGGACAGTGTGAACGCACAGACGACAGACCGGAACAAAACTCAGTTGCAGCAGTGTACTATTCTGTTCCCTCTGGTCCGGACTTTCAGGTGTGAAAGCGACCTATAAGAATAGCATAACCTTTTTTGAATTAACAATAATTTAGAGCAGGCGTATTTGAACAAAGTATCATACTAACCTTTTGTAAACTCCACACCGTCGCCGACCGTCTTCTCTGTGCCAGTGCCAAATGCAAATCACTGCATCGGGCTTTCTTTAGGTGCGTGCAGAGGGGGAGCGGCCAATCAGCTGTCAGTGCATGCAACAGTGACGCGCTGGTTGATAAGTTTCGTTTTTACCACCACGCACCTGTGATGCGCTGGTTTATAAGTTTTGTTTTTACCACCTAAACCAGTGATGCGTTGGTTGGGAGTTCCTCCTCCAGACGTGACAGAACATGTCCGCAGTGATTCACATCCATCTCTTCACAGTCATGTATACTCACGTTTCTCCTCGGCCTGTTTTCAGCAACTTCGTGGTTTCGCTTCTGAAAAATTACAAGAAGGTTTTGTTAAAAAACAACAACAGTTAAATTCAGGTTTAGCAGGTGCTCATGTCATGTCAGCATGTTTCTTTGCAGTAAACTGTGTAGGCCCTTATGTAGATCCAGAGGAAATCCAGACATTAAACTAGTGGAAAACAAAACTCAAAAGGAACATGGATAATTGTTTTTTTTTTTTTTTCAAAAGCATGTAGACCTATTTAGAGACACTGAATCAAAAGAACCCAGGGAAGTTGGAGTGAACTCCTCCTCAAAGAGACATAAAACATAAAAATGAAACTGACTCACAGCTCAGCAGACTTTGTTATAGTTGTGTTTTTTTGGCCGTTCTTCATCTCAAACTAATCGAGAAACTAAATGTTTTTGAAGGTCCAGCGAAGGCCAAGTCTGGTGGTTTTCTGGAGTTCCCCGAGAAGTCCAGCTTGTAAAGTAGGCTACCTATGTGGAGCACAGCTGCTGACAGATGTGCAGCTGACAGTGACAGCGTCCTCATCAATAAACCTGAGCCACCAGCCCATCCTCCCTCAGTCATGTTCTGAGGACAGGACAAAGTATCCTGGACGTCGTCTTCGTGTTTTTCCTCTCTTCATTTCTAACAAGTGTTGCTCTCGTTCCCATTCCACCTAGAAATAAATGTTATATGAAAACAATAACTAGTGAGAAAAAAAAAAGATGGGCAACAACTACAAAATGGAAACACTGTAATAATTCCTGTGACCTGTAGCCACAGAGTCTATACCGGCCTGTCTATAGGGCCACTGTTGTTTCAATGTGTTTCATTTTAATAAGTTGTAGTAGCTTCAGAAACCCACCTGTCACCCACACTTTGAGGATCACTAGTGTAAACAAATAGTTAAAAAGCTGATTGATGTGGCAGCAGCATCTTAACATTCAATTATTATACATTGTCATGAAGGAGTAAATTATTGTTTTATAATATATAATATATCATATTCATCAGTAATAACTTAGTATACAAACAAATTAAACAGAATGTGAAAAATCACTTATTTCATTTTTTGTGCAATATTTGTTCAAAAATTGAGAAGTATCTCAACTGTACCAGAAATTACCGTAAAGCAGCACCTCTGGCTGTGACGTCAACAAGGTTTTTTGAACAGCTTTTTAGAACTGATAAGTGAACGTAAAAAATCCAATATTCAGCCCAAGTGCATTTTATTGCTCCCACCTTTTGACAATTATATTCAAATTACTGGACTTACTTGAAATTATTTCCAGAGAAAAGTGGATTTTTAGGGGTGTATCCCCATTGACTCCCATTCATTCTGCACTCGCCTGCGAGCGCCCCCACGTGGACAGAGACGTGTTCCGAGAACCGGAAGTTGAATGAGAGTGGCACTTCTCAATATTAGAAATTCTCTGACTGTACTCAGTCTCTCCTACCAGCTGTCACCAGCACTTGTCAGTATTCATGACCACACAGAGCAGTAATGGACGTGTGCAGTGCAATGACGTCCTCTGTTGGACAACGGTGAATAATGAAGCTCAACTCCAGTGAGTGTGAGGTAGAAAGTTCAAACTCTTTTTATTTATCCTCCTAGGATATTGGTTTTTGAATTTCTTGAAGAAGTAAAAACACATTTTATATTTACAATATCTAAACTTAAGTTCTCTTAATTTTTTTCTATAAAACACATGCCAATCATTCAACACTGGAAAAAGAAAACAAAAAAGAGACAAAAACATCCACATAAGCGCTTCATGTGGATCAAAAACACTGAACATGCGACATAACGACAATGTCACGGGCAAGATGCGAACAACCTTTTTAAAGTTTTTTCCTTTTTTAACAACTGTCTTGAATAGTGTTGCTGAACTGAAAATGATAAACCTCCCAAAAAAAACAACAGAAAAAGGAAAAATAAAATAAAAATACTGAAGGAATCGACTCCCACGGCTTTGTATCTATTCTCTCTCTTTAATCCTGTTTGTTAAAATAAAAAAATACATTCGGTTGCACAAAGGAAGAACAAAAAATGAAACCAAAAAGAAAAATAACATGATCGACTCCTTTGTCCTGCTACTCGACCGGCTCTGCAGAGCTCAGCTCCTCACTCTCGCTCGTCTCCGACTCGTCACCGAGCGTGAACTCCACACTCTGCAGACACACACAGAGAGAGACACAGCCTTAACAAGCTGTAATCTGTTCGTTAACGCCTCTCGTTACCTCTGCTCACTGGAGAACACACAGCTCGTCTCTCAGGCGACGACCTCTCACCTGTTCCATCACAAATTTGTCGACGTCTACGTCCTCAGGCAGGAAGTCTTTCCACTGGAGGCCGGCCTCCCTCCACATTCTGCCCGCCCTCCAACGGCTCTGATGGAGGACACACACACACACAGTTGGTTTACACATGAGAACATTTAACTACAGTAATTTAAAGCCTTTAACCAAAACCAGAAACGTCTGTAACAACATCGCGAGTGTCACGAGTTCCTGTTTCTGGCCCTTCAAATTAAAAGCCCTATAGCCTTTCATATACAGTTCAGTCATATTGATTTTGACACGGCTCCAAATGTTTTTTTTGTTTGTTTTTTTCCTGCGACCAATGAAATTTTGATTGGCTAATGACTTCTTGGTCGGCTAATGCTTGGTCAACTATTTGGGGCAGTCCTGATCGATTGATAGATAATGGCTGATAATCGATGACAGCTCTCACCATTCCTTTGCAGAGTACAGTCAGGATGTGGACCAGCAGGACTCCGGCTTTTCCCAGAGGGACTAGAGGCTTCGAAATCTCCCTAGAGACCAAAAAAAAGGAAGAAGACACAACCAAGTTAAAAAAATAAAAAAAAACCTGACAGATGTTTCCCCCCGTGGTGGCGACGACTCACCTGAAGAGTTCTCCCATGGGGATTCCTCCCTCCAGGAGCATGGGGGTGATCAGCTCGGCCAGGTAGAGCCAGATGTGGAGGATGTCGATGGCCATGTCCTCAGCCACCTCCAGGATTTCTTGAAGCCTGAAGAAACATGAGTTTCAAAGTTTTATTCAAAGATTCAAGAAAAAGTTAAAAGTTGCAGATGGAGAAGAAAACAGTGACAGAAACATATGGAAACATCTCAGCTTATTTAGCTGCTTAAAGGTGTTAGCTACGAGTTTAATTCCTCCCAGTCAGTAAGTGTTGCACGCCCCCTCTTGCTCCAACCTTCAATTGTACTGGTTGCCAGGTAATGAGTGGCTAGCAGCTAAAGCTAAGCTAACACTAACTGTATTTAACAAGCAGTACCACGTTGTTGACGGCGGACTGAAAACATATCTGAATCATTCACACTAACTCACCTGCAGACGAACCCGATAAACCCATAGCATCATTCACACCTGCACCGGAAACGTTAGTTAGCAGCATTAGCATCAGCATGATGCCATTTTCTCCACAGAGCTATCACTATCTGGCCTCTGAGCGCCACCTCACGTGACATCAATGTACTAATGCTGTTGGCATTTGATTTCCAAGTTCATTTTATGCCGATGTTGCCAACGTAACGAGATGTAAATATTTAGCCTATATATTTTGGACTCTGGATTCTGCACCCCTCTAGATGTTATGTATTAGCCTACTTTTGTAAAATTAATTGTTTTGATGAAAAAGTTGCAGGTATAACCTTTAAATTTTCATTATTTTTTCAATATATTCACAAAGTAAATAAAAATGAATGAAAACAGGCAAACTGAGGTAGGCTACCACCCAAATTAGGTCTGAATGATAGACAGAAAAAGAAATAACATAAAGTATAATAAAATAAATGAAAGATTCGGTAAATAAATAAATAAAATAAGTGTGGGTATGAAAAGGGAAGTGTATTATGTAATGGAGGTCCGCAGGTATAGTGACAGTCAGGTACCTGTGAGGAGAGGTGACGACGTGGCGGTTAGCAGTAGGCTACCGAAGTTAAACTCACTCGACCATAAAAGACGTGCTAATTCACTTGCCAAGTGGTCATTGACCTCTTGGCGAAACGGTTAGCATCGTCGCCACGGTGCAGGAGACCCGGGTTTGAAACCCACTCAGAGGAGGCCAGACAGTAGCACTGACACTGACCCTTTGTAGTACTGCTGCGTGGGCAGCGTGCCGGTCTGCAGCAGCCAGTACAGCAGCAGACCCATGTGCTCACGGGTGATGGCATTGCGCTCCAGCGCCAATTCCAGGCCGTTTCGCACAAACACGAAGAGCAGCTGGGTGCTGTTCATCTCCTGCACGCGCTGCAGCGCCTCCTGCAGGAAACACACCGACACAGCCGGTTAGAAATTGTTAAAATATTGATCCTCTGAACATGTGGATTATCAGACGACAATTAATTTTTCACTCCTGAATAATTGGATTCGGCTCCTTTGTGTTGTATGTTGTCGTGGTTGCTTGGCTGGTCGCTATGGCACACCTTCATGTTTTTGCTATGCAGGTACTCCCTGATGATGCCCGTGGACTTCTTGTCCATTTCCTCTTCTGTCAAGACCGACTTGGTGGGGGTATGTGGGGGTGGAGGGGTGGCGGTCGTCTCCCGCTTCCCTGCATGCTTCGCTGCACACACACACACACACACATTAATAAAGATGTTACAACCTCTCCTGGAAATATAAATTAAAGTTATTTTGTGCATCGCCCCCTTCCCATCCTTTCCCCTGCTGTTAAACTGGCCTGCCCTCCCTTCCCATGAACCAGCCACCCAGTCCTCCCATTAAGCTGGCCAGCTCTCCCTGCCTTCCTGGGTGAGGGATCCCTCCTCTGTTGCTCACCCTGAGGTTTCTCAAATTTTTCTCTGTTAAAAGGGTTTCCTGGAGTTTTTCCTCAGTCGATGTGAGGGTCTAAGGGCAGAGGAGACAAACTGTTTGTAAAAACGGGCTATACAGATAAAATTCCCTTGCCTTGCCTAGTTAAATGTTTTATAGTTTGTCTAGTTAAATTACATTCAGATTAAAAAAATCTTGTGGAGTTGTTTTTGCAGCAAATTCATGCAAAAACGCTGATGTGCGTTCCCATCGAGGGCAGCGTTTTTGAGTTGTTGGATTGTGTATTTGATGAGTTCAATAAGAGAAACCAAGAAATCCCATTAGCCTCCGAAGTGTAGCTCTGAGCAGGTCGCGGCTCTGCTCCGCCATTCTAAAAATAGCTTGCACCGACAATTAAAGGTAACAAACCTACTGCTAAAACTATAGGGATGAGTATTTTTAAAGCTTTGGGGTGTTTGAAGGGTAGTGTTTTTTTGGTTTTTTTTTTTAAGATTGTGAGACTTGTGCAGCCACTACATACCTGACCAGAAGTCCTAAACAGGTTTTTTGACCAGTGGGAAAGAGGCTTCACTGGAAGGGGAACCTACCAGAATCTGCAGGTTTGGCGCTGGTGCTGCCGCTCCTGCCTATGGGGGCAAGCAGGGGAACCCAGATGTTCTGGAGGGAGGGAGGGAGGGGGGGGGGGGGAGGTGAGGAGGAGTTTATACACATACAGACTTTCTATTTATTAATTAATAGGGAACTAACATAAAACTAGAGCCTTATCACACCTTAAAGCTATGGTCTATGATCTGAAGGACGTTGAGAAAGATTTGAAAAAAGCAACCCCCAACACACACACCCCCCTTCAGCAGAGCAGAGCAACAAGTCTGCCAGCAGAAACCAAACACAGCACCAGCTTTGAATGCAGAGTAACATTGTTGGATTCACAGTCAGAACTTTCACAATAAAAGCCAAAGATTAATCGGCTGTATCAGCACCGCCGCTGCAGCCTGAGCAGGGTCGCTCTGCACACCTCCGCTGAACTCCAGACCCCGAGTCTCCCTGCTGAACATGGTTGCGTCAGCAGATGCGCCAGATATTACTGTGATGTAAGATTCTGCATGGTTGTGTTTCTCGGACAACAAACTGTTGAAATATAAACAGTGTGGAAGTTTGGTTTGGTCAGCTACTGTTGTGTGTCCCGACCGGGAGCTGTAATGGCTCACTGTGAACTGAGGCTACTAGCTTAGCTCATTAGCTACTGCCTATTTACTAAAGGTTTCATTATTTGATTGATTTAATGCCGCTCGCCCAACTCCTGCTCCTCAGGCGAGGCAACCAGAGCGAAGGCATGTGCATCTTAAGTGTTTAATGGGGTATTCATTGATTCGCCTACATAAACCGTAGCTAACATGCTAATTAGCGCAACTCTTCTTCTCTGGCACAACATGGCCGCATTGCATTGTGGGATACAGGAGTACAATGTAGTGTACGCTTGTTCACTCAATTTTGCGGTGCATTGTGGGTATTTTATAGTGCACTATAGTGGATAAAATCAGCCGCGGAGAATTCGGACACCACTACAAAATGGCGTGGTCACTATGGGAGTGATTTCGGACACACCCCCTGACACACAGCAGCCTGTGCTGGGCCGCAAGTTAATAATAATGATCAATCTTTCAAATCATAGACCATAGCTTTAAAGAAACATGAATTTGATTCCGCTATGGGTCATATAATTAGTGAAATAACTTATCTATCAGACGATGGAGCCCAAACTTTGTGCAAAATTCTATTTTTGAGTAAATCCAGGATGAAAGTGGGGTCGGTTTTTTCCGCATTGGACAATGCAGGCACACGAATTATACGTCACGTTGCTCATGATTCATCAGCCACTGATATTGGATCCATCATCCGTCAATCAAACGTCTGAGACACACACACACACACACACACACCGAGCTCGGTCTTGAGCCAAGCTTTGAATATCCCGCCCACTCGATAATGATTAATCAAATTCGCTTTCCTTACTTGGGTAAACTTGTGCGGCAACTTGTGGAAACTCATATTCAAATCTACTGATTTACACCAGGTCTCAGCAAAAAAATGTAATGTTTGTAGTGATGCAGTTTCCTCTGTGTGTGTGTGTGTGTGTGTGTGTGTGTCTCACCCGTCGCAGGTCCAACACTTCCTGCAGTATGAAGCGGGTCGTGGACGTGGTCTTCCTTTCCTTTATGATCTTCTCCATCCGATTGAAGTACTGGTTCATACGAGGCTGAGGAGACAGCCGACGGTTTGATGAGCGATTCTGTCTCCATCCAACTACATATTTATCAGCATTAATTAGAAACAATAATCCCCTCTTTAATCACATGTGTGTGTTTGTACCTTGGCCTTCTCATTGTCCAGGTCCTTGCCGATGGTGGACAGCAGCATGCACACACACTCCAGAGACTCCTCGTCGTGGTTTTTCAGCAGCTTCACGATGCAGTCGTGCATGATGCCCTCCTTCAGCATCCTGACCTTGAATATCTCGCCGATGAACTTGATGTTGCCCAGTGAGCGCCTCTTGGCCTTGTCTCTGGCGTCCCGCAGCTCGTCGGTGAGCCGCTGCTTCTCCTCCTCCTGCAGGGAGAGAGAGAGACATCGCTATAATTGCAGAGGAGAGTTGGTTTGTATTTAAACCTCTAAAAACTAAAAAAAGTTATCATAGCACAGTGGCTCCTTCGAGACATCTGGCCCCCACACAGCTGAGCTGAACCATCTGACAAGGGTAAAAGACTGCGAATTAGCCTAAGATAGACATCTTATATACATCACATTTTCCTATTTACTGTGGCAGTGTTGTTTGTATCATCACTGTTAAATAAACATTTAAATAAAAATAAAATAAACCGTACCGAGGAGGCGCCCTCCAGCTCCTTCTGCTTCTTCTCAAAGATCTCGTAGTTGTCCATCTTGTCCTTCTCAAACTCCACCTGGCATCGGTTCAGCAGCAACTTGCGGAAATTCACAGTGGATCCCGGCTTATCTTGCATTGGGACTTTAAGCTGGAGAAGAAAACGGACATTTAATTAGAAGAAGAAGTTTAGAAGATATTAACGATGGGATCCATCACTTGGGTCAGTGGCTCAAACACGAGCTCCTGCAGAGCTGTGTGTGTCGGCGTGTGTGCGAGTAAATCAGCGCTGCCACGGTAAACACTGTTGCATCTAATTTTCTCAAGAGCAAGTAATGATCGACTGTATCAAATGCTTTAGACAGATCTACAAAAAGAGTGGCGCAGTGATACCTTCTGTCTAATGTCAGTATGATGTTGTTTGTCAACAGTGTGGGCCTGAAACCAGAATGATAAGGATTTAAAAGTGAGTAAGAAATAAAAAGCTTAAAAGGATAGTTCAACATTTTGGCAAATTGGCCATTGCCATAATCCCTACAGTCATAGCAGTAGGTCCGCTACCTTTAATTGTCGGCGCAAGCTATTTTTAGAACTGCGGAGCAGAGCCGTGAGCTGCTCAGAGCTACGCTACGGAGGCTCATGGGATTTCTTGGTTTCCCTCATCAAACTCATCAAATACACAATCCAACAACTCCACAACGCTCTGGTGGACAAGTTGTGACCTGCACATTCACCACGCTATGAGATAATAACTCAACGTTACCACACAGAGTTGTTTTAGAGGGAAATTCATGCAAAACCACTGATGCGTGTTCCCGTTGGAGGCAGTTTTTCAGCACACAGTTTCTGCATTTCCCTCTAAAACAACTCTGTGTGGTAACGTTGTGTTATTATCTCATAGCGTGGTGAATGTGCAGGTCACAACTTGTCCACCAGAGTGTTGTGGAGTTGTTGGATTGTGTATTTGATGAGTTTGAATCCTGTGTTTTTCTCTTTCTTTCTTTTTTTCTTACCAAGTTGGGCTTACACATTTATGATTTGAATCTTGCACATAGAGACACTTTTGGAGTAGTTGAGACTGTGATCCAGCAGCACTGTTTATTAAAACTGTTGCTGTTCTCTCTCTCTCTCTGTGTGTGTGTGTGTGTGTGTGTGTGTGTGTGTGTGTCTGTGTGTGTGTGTGTGTGTGTGTGTGTGTGTGTGTGTGTGTGTGTGTGTCGGAGTTGTGCGTGCACAATGATACTCAGATAACAGGCTGCACTTGTCTATAAAACTATAAACTGTTTTCTTGTCTGTAACAACATCTATTGCACGTCTGTCCGTCCTGGGTGAGGGATCCCTCTCACCCTGAGGTTTCTCTGATTTTTCCCTGTTAAAAGGGTTTCCCATGGTAAATAAAGTATTTTTAAAAAAGGGTTTTCCATGGAGTTTTTCCTCAGTCGATGTGAGGGTCTAAGGACAGAGGGTGTTGTTATGATGCCATGTGAAGCCCTTTGAGACAAACTGTTTAAACGCGCTATACAAATAAAATTGCCTTGCCCTTTAAATATCCCCGCGCGCTTGGCACTTGCTTGCACACTGCACGTTTTCCAGCAAAACGTCACCAAAGTATGTGCGTAACCAAGCGCACTCAGCCAAGTGTGGAGACATAGGACAGGCCCGCCCACTGTGTCAAACCGTCTGCCACCCTGCATACTATGGAAAGCCAGCATACGGGGTATAGAGAACCATGAATACGGGTCCCTCAGATCCATGGTACCTCTCGCTCGATACGCGTCGACAGAACGAGACCTCGTTTGGAGCGGTCGTGTGATTTTTGGCGTAGCCTACTGATCGAAACACCGCCTGCTGGCACTTCCGCTTCATTATGCTCGAATCGTAACATCACTACTGAACACAGTTTAAAACTTCACACGCGTACAGTCTCTGCTCACACGTCTTTATTCTGTGTGTGCGGGCGCCACTTACCCCCTTAAGGCAGCGGCACATGTTGGCATAGCCATCAGAGAAGTCTGGCTCGGAGATGGCCTTCTCGTGGATGAGGTTGACGACGCCCTTCAGCCTCTCCTCGGTTTTGATGGCCAGCTCCGACATCTGCTTCATGAGCTGCTGGAAGGTCTGCGGCGTCAGCTGGTCGAGGATGCTGCTCATCCGCCTGAACAGCTCCTGGGTCTCGGCCTCCACCGAGTCACTGTCCTCGGGCTCCTTGGGGCCGCGCCTGCGGCGGCTACAGACGGGCCTCTTCACCGAGGGCTCCGGGGCCTTTTCCGCCTTGCTCAACTGCACGGCATCGTTCAGCGACATGCTGGTGATCAGTGGCGAGCAAAGATAGACACCGTGGTGTTAAGGCACCTGCCCTTTGCCCTCTGGACCAAGCAAATGCGCTTTTCAATGCGCAGCTGCAGCACACACACATCTCCCCTGCACCACCAGCCAGGTAACACAAATGAATCCAGTCAAGCGTATTGTTTGCCCCCCTACGTCTCTGTTGTGAAGTAGCCTGTCTCATACAGAGCAGAACATACTAAAGACGGTGGACAGGTGAGATAAACTCACATTAGAGACAACCAAAAGAGAAACAATAAGAAGTTCAGTGGTATAATAAAATAAATAACTAAGTCGTATTTCAATAAAGCACCCTAACCCTGATGTCAAATTATAACATGATTTCTAACCTAGAACATAACCTGTGATTTCTAGGTAGGCAGCTTTTTTTTTGACAGTATTAGGCAAAAACTTAAACACTAACCTTGGGGATAAAATGTAAATGAAGTGATGTGAAAAAAGATCAGACGTCTGCGTCTCCCCTCGCTTCTGTTTCCAGCCTGCAAAGAATCTACCCGTGACGGTAGATTTTGACCAATCACAGAGCAGCAGCTCTTATTCGTATTATTTGGACGTTTTAAAATGTAAGAGAGCGACGTTATTTCTCTACTCGCTGCTCATAGACGGACTGGCTGAGGGGATGAGAACCATGTGGTCTCAACTTGAGGTTTTTTTTTTTATATATGTTTCTGCCTACCTAGCCTTTAAAAGCTCCTTATTACCTGATATATATTTTATTTGTTATGTTTTCTAGTCTGTTGTTTAATTTATATTGGAATATATTGTCAAATTGACTTTAAAAGTTTATTGCATTTACAATTGATGTTCAGTCATCATCAGTGGGCAGAACATGATTGACTTGTCTGACTTGTTTGTAGCAAGTGTAAGTGTCACTATGTAACCTGCATTGTCCCTACCAAATAAACAGAATTAAATTAAATTAAATTAAGTTTCAATAGGTGTCTCAACTACCATTCATTGTACACATGGGTATGGTTGAGAGGGCATCATGGTAAAAATGTACGTCATGTTTATGACCTGATTGTGGAAAGAATAAACAAATAATATTCATTAATGATAACTTAGTATACAAACAAATTAAACAGAATGTGAAAATAAGTATCTCAACTGTGCCAGAGCCAGACTCAGAAATGACCGTAAAGCAGCGCCTCTGGCTGTGACGTCAACAAGGTTTTTTGAACAGCTTTTTAGAACTGATAAGTGAACTTAAAAAATCCAATATTCAGCCAAGTGCATTTTATTGCTCCCACCTTTTGACAATTATATTCAAATTACTTGACTTACTTGAAATTATTTCCAGAGAAAAGTGGATTTTTAGGGGTGTATCCATACAGTAGGTGTATCCCCATTGACTCCCATTCATTCTGCACTCGCCTGCGAGCGTGGACCCCACGTGGACAGAAACGTGTTCTGAGAACCGGAAGTTGAATGAGAGTGGCACTTCTCAATATTAGAAATTCTCTGACTGTACTCAGTCTTTCCTACCAGCTGTCACCAGCACTTGTCGGTATTCATGACCACACAGAGCAGTAATGGACGTGTGCAGTGCAATGACGTCCTCTGTTGGACAACGGTGAATAATGAAGCTCAACTCCAGTGAGTGTGAGGTAGAAAGTTCAAACTCTTTTTTATTTATCCTCCTAGGATATTGGTTTTTGAATTTCTTGAAGTAAAAACACATTTTATATTTACAATATCTAAACTTAAGTTCTCTCTATTTTTTTCTATAAAACACATGCCAATCATTCAACACTGGAAAAAGAAAACAAAAAAGAGACAAAAACATCCACATAAGCGCTTCATGTAGATCAAAAACAATGAACATGCGACATGACGACAATGTCGCGGGCAAGATGCGAACAACCTTTTTAAAGTTTTTTCCTTTTTTAACAACTGTCTTGAATAGTGTTGCTGAACTGAAAACGATAAACCTCCCAAAAAAACAACAGAAAAAGGAAAAATAAAATAAAAATACTGAAGGAAACGGCATCGACCACGGCTCGTAACTTCTCAGCATCGTCTTCTCTTTGTATCTATTCTCTCTCTTTAGTCCTGTTTGTTAAAAAGAAAAAAAAAGACATTCGGTTGCACAAAGGAAGAACAAAAAATGAAACTAAAAAGAAAAATAACATGATCGACTCCTTTGCCCTGCTACTCGACCGGCTCTGCAGAGCTCAGCTCCTCACTCTTGCTCGTCGCCAAGTGTGAACTCCACATTCTGCAGACACAGAGAGAGAGAGCCTTAACGAGCTGTAATCTGTTCGTTACCTCTGTTCACTGGAGGACACACAGCTCGTCTCTCAGGCGACGACCTCTCACCTGTTCTGTCACAAATTTGTCGACGTCTACGTCCTCGGGCAGGAAGTCTTTCCACTGGAGGCCGGCCTCCCTCCACATTGTGCCCGCCCTCCAACGGCTCTGATGGAGGACACACACACACACAGTTGGTTTATACATGAGAACATTTAAACTACAGTAATTTAAAGTCTTTAGCAGCCAGAGTTAATGTGGCGTTAAATGCTTTAGGTTGTATATTTCTGTAGTTTTCCCCCTGAGAGGAAGGCATGCTGCAAAGGATCATGGGTGAGAATACAACTACAATATGTTTCTGCTCTTTGAGTCCCTGTGTTTTCGTCTCAAACTGTTGCAGATCGGTCTCAGAGCACAAGATGCTTCTGTGTTGTCTTCATGTGTGATTTTCATTGTATATTACTGTATACTCCTGGTTGTTGTAAATGTGCTTTATAAATATAAATAAGCTTGACTTGAAGATTCAACACGCCGGTCGGGTTTTAAATACAGGCAGTATGCCCGTTTATCAGCAATAAGGCACAGTAGAGCCCTGATAAGTGCTTTCACATATAAAAATAACTTGACAGCGAGTGAGTGTCAGGACTTCCTGTTTCTGGCCCTTCAAATTAAAAGCCCTATAGCCTTTCATATACAGTTCAGTCAAATTGATTTTGACTTAATTTTGACAACACACGGCTATTTGGGGGCAGCCCTGATCGATTGATAGATAATGGCCGATAATCGATGACAGCTCTCACCATTCCTTTGCAGAGTACGGTCAGGATGTGGACCAGCAGGACTCCGGCTTTTCCCAGAGGGACTAGAGGCTTTGAAATCTCCCTAGAGACCAAAAAAAGAAGAAGAAACAAATAAGTTAAAATAAACATTAAAAAAAACAATCTCCTCCGACAGATTTCCCCCCCCTGTGGTGCCGACGACTCACCTGAAGAGTTCTCCCATGGGGATTCCTCCCTCCAGGAGCATGGGGGTGATCAGCTCGGCCACGTAGCGCCAGATGTGGGGGATGTCGATGGACATGTCCTCAGCCACCTCCAGGATTTCTTGAAGCCTGAAGAAACAAGATTTTATTCAAAGATTCAACAAAAAGTTAAAAGTTGCTAAACAGATGGAGAAGAAAACAGCGACATTTAAAAAATTTTTTTTATTATCATGTCAAGTATCACAAAGTAAACAATAAAAAATAATGAAAACAGACAGACAAAGAAACTGAGGTAGGACCCGAAATAGGGTCTCTGTGTATGAGAGACAGAAAGAGAAATAAAACAAACGAAAGAGAAATAAATAAATCAAATATGTAAATATGGGTAAATGAAAAGGCAAGTGTGGGTATGCACAAAATTGCACAAAGATGCAAAGAGATTGGAAAAATTGATTGTGCATGTGAAGGCAGTGAAAGAAACCTGCAATTAAAAAAAAAATTATCTTACAAGCCAAATCCTTCTTTTTCAAATCCTGCTGTTGTAAACATCAAACTCTAAGCTCTCAAATGATCAAACGGGACATAATTCGCTCTGGGGTTCATCTCTCTTTCTCCGTCTCTCTGTTTTTTTCTTGTGAAAAAACTGACCCTTTGTAGTACTGCTGCGTGGACAGCGTGCCGGTCTTCAGCAGGTGGTGCAGCAGCAGGCCCATGTGGTTGCGGGGGACGGCGTTGCACTCCAGCGTCACCTTCAGACCGTTTTGCACAAGCACGAAGAGCAGCTGGGTGCTGTTCAGCGCCTCCTGCAGGAAACACACCGACACAGCAGGTTAGAAATTGTTAAATTGATCCTCTGAACATGAGGATTATCAGAAGACGATTCATTTTTCACTCCTGAATAATCGGCTTTGGATTCCTTGTGTCGTATGTTGTCGTGGTTGCTAGGCTGGTCGCTATGACGCACCTTCATGTCGTTGATATGCAGGTGCTCCCCGATGATGGACGTGGACTTCTCGTGCAGCTCCTCTTCTGTCGAGGTCGATTTGGTGGAGGTCTGTGGGGGTGGACGGGTGGCGGTCGTCTCCTGCTTCACTGCACACAAACACACATACGTTATCAAATATGTTAAAACCTTTCCTGGAAATCTGAATGAAAGTTATTCCATGTAGTGGAATGTTTTATAGTGACCAGATGTGACCGGACACCCCGACAGTCGGGCTAGTCGGCACCAGTTGCAGGTTTTCTGACCAGTGGGAAAGAAGCTTCACCGTTGGCCCTGATGATCTTTTTTTTTCTGTGCAGGGCAGTGTTGTTTTCGTCAACGATGACGATGACGAAATATTTTCGTTGACGACCCTTTTTTTCATGACGATAACGAGACGATGACGAGATAAACACGGCGCTCTGATGACCAGAATCTGCAGGTTTGGACAAGGACGCTTAGTGGTGCTGCTGCTTGCTGTCAGCTTCCCCCAGCTGAACCCCAGACAAGCCTTTACTTGTGATCAGAGTGGCAGAGTGCAGGTGCAGGTGAAGGCAGTGATCAGCTGCTCTGGTGACCGCAGCTGGTGGATGGTCAGACGTTCACAGTGCAGACACAGACACTTCTGCTTATTGTGCGTGTAATCTATCTGTCAATTAAAATCAACAAGTATCTGCAACGCTGCTGCATCCCATCCTTGTGGTCAGACCCACACCTGCATGCAGCGCAGTCTGAAAGAAGTTAAGACCATAAATGATTTGCCATTGGGTGAAAATTATGTGTAAAACTATTCCTTAATTGAATTAAGACTTCTTTTTTTCACTGAAACTGATGAAAACTAGACTAAAACCTCGTTGAGTTTTCGTCGACTAGACTAAAACTATCACATATAGAAATGACTAAAACTGACGAAAACTAATAAGAATTTTCGTCAGAAAGACTAAGACTAAGACTAAATCTAAAATGCCTGCCAAAAACAACACTGGTGCAGGGGAACCTACCAGAATCTGCAGGTTTGGTGCTGGTTCCGCCGCTGCTGCCCTTCCCCCAGCTGCCCCAGTTGCCTTTACCCCCAGGGGCGAGCAGCCGGTTGTTGAAGTCGAGAAGCGGAGTCTGAAAGAAGAAGATGACGACGAGAGGTGGAGGTTAGAGAGACGAGCTTCCTGTTGAGATCAGGAATTGACATACATTTCGCTTCCTGTTTCCTACCTTGGTGATCTTGCGGTGATCTTGCTTCTGGTACGTACCCATAACGCCACACGACGCTCCTGCAGCTGCTGCTGCTGCTGCTGCTGCATTATTCCAGTGCTGTCAGAACCGAGAAAGACTGAAAACATCAGCTTACCCGACACCATAACCATCTCACTGGACCCAGTGTTTGGGCCCGTCCTGGTAAGTTTTCCCCTCACCGCGTGTAAGTCAGGACCCACTTCACTCACCACTGACAACTCAACCATCCACACCTCCCCTCTGGCACGAAACCTCGGTTTCATCCTGGACCCCACCCTGTCATTTGACTCACACATGAACTCCATCGTCAAAACCTCATCTGTACCTCCAAAATCAAGCACTCACCCATCGCTGGTGCAACACTTCCTGCAGCTTGAAGCGAATCCTGGACGTGGTCTTCCTCTCCTTCATGATCTTCTCCATCTGATTGAAGTACTGGTCCATACGAGGCTGAGGAGACAGACGACGGTTTGATGAGTGACTCTGTCTCTAACCAACTACACATTTATCAGCATTAATTACAAACAATAATCCCCTCTTTAATCACGTGTGTGTGTTTGTACCTTGGCCGTCTCATGGTCCAGGTCCTTGCCGATGGTGGACAGCAGCCTGCACAGACACTCCAGAGACTCCTCGTTGCGCTTTTTCAGCAGCTTCGCAATGCACTCGTGCATGATGGCCACCGTCAGCATCTTGAGCTTGAACAGATCGCAGATGAACTTGATGTTGCCCAGCGAGCGCCTCCTGGCCTTGTCTTTGGCGTCCCACAGCTCCTTGACGAGCCGCTGCATCTCCTCCTCCTGCAGGGAGAGAGAGAAGGAAAGAGAGAGAGATGTCGCTAATTGCAGACACAGTTGGTTTGTACTTAAACCTCTAAAAACTTTGGGATATAAAAAGTGATCGTTAGCACAGCGGCTCCTTTGAGACATCTGGCCGCCACACAGCTGAGCTGAACCATCGGCCCAGCCCGGGTTTCGTTAAATAAAAGACGCGAAATAAAAGACCTGAAGCCTGACCAGGGACAAAAACACCGTTTTCCTTTGTATCATAAATAAACCGTACCGAGGAGGCGCCCTCCAGCTCCTTCTGCTTCTTCTTGAAGATCTCGTCGTCGTCCTTCTCTAACTCCTTTTCAAACTCCACCTGGCATCGGTTCAGCAGCAACTTGCGGAAATTCACAGTGACTCCCGGCTGATCTTGCATTGGGACTTTTAGCTGCGGAAGAAAACGGATATTTAGTTAGAAGAAATTTAGAAGATGTTGACGATGGGATCCCATCACTTGGGTCAGTGGGCTCTGTAGTGGCAAATTTGAATAGAAGAAGATATCAGATCTCCTTTTGTTTACTACCCAATTGTGTATTTTCTCATGATATACTCAAACCCTTTTGTATTTTAAATTGTGTTGATTAGACCTCTTAATCACACTCCAGGATGTCACTGCTGATACCTGTGAAGACATCCTGAGTAGGGGGCAGACCCCACAGTAGACAAAAGGTGTAAATCACACCCAAAGGGATGGGCTTTTCCTCAGATATAAGTATTTTGGGTTCCACATTGTCCTTGTCTTTTTCTTACCATCACCACTCTGAAACTGACCTTTCCTTGCAAGGAAATAAAATCATGTTGGTCGGCAGAAGTCTCTATTTCATTATTCACCAACAGCAAAAGGCTAAAATTTCCACGACAGCTCAGACATGTGACGTGGCACTTACTTCACTCACACAGGTTATAACTTAATACCCAAGACAGCTTTGCACTCTTGCATGTTTTAATTCGGCGTGCGTGCGGGCGCCACTCACCCACATAAGGCTGCGGCACATGTTGGCGTAGGCGACCGAGAAGTCTGGCTCGGAGATGGCCTTCTCGTGGATGAGGTCGATGACGCCCTTCAGCCTCTCCTCGGTGTCGATGGGCAGCCCCGTCACCTGCCTCATGAGCTGCTGGTACGTGTGCGGCCTCAGCCTGTCGAGGATGCTGCTCATCCACCTGAACAGCTCCTGGGTCCTGGCCTGCTCCAAGTCGTACACCTCAGGCTTGTCGGGGCCGCGGGGGCGGGCGGGCCTCCAGGGCTTCTCCGCCTTGTTCAACTGCACGTCGTCGGTCAGCGACATGCTGGTGATCATCTTCACCAGCGTCTCTTTCCTATGGATCTGCTGAGTAGCAGGCATCATACTGAGGAGGTAAAGGTAAAGGTACTTTATTTGTCACATATACAGATGTACAGTGAAATTCTTTCTCTGCATTTTAACCCATCCCTGAGGAGCAGTAGGCAGCCACGGTGCGGCGCCCGGGGACCAACTCCAGATCATGATCAGTGCTTTGGTCAGGGGCGCTGACTGGAGGATTAACTAAGTAACATGTTTTTAGTGGAGGACACCTGGTGGACAGGTGAGGAATGACAAACACACATTAGAGACCATACACCGGGAGGCCTTGATCAGGAGGGCGTGACCAGTGGTACAGCACCAGCCCACCACTGGGGACGCCACAGTGTGTTGTCTCAGACACCTGAATGACGGAGGACCATGGAATATTCTCTTATTATACATCCATGTGGAGGAAGAATCCAATATCAGCGGCTGATGAATAGAATAAATTTACTTTTCAGCCACTGGATCCGGTCATTTTGGCTAATGCTGTGTTCCAAGTTACAGCTTCAAGTCACGACTACGACTTTGTAGTGTTCCAGGTAACCCATAACTCGTGTTTTTACCGTCCTGTTGCCTGTGAAAGTGCACTGTAACAGCCACTCGTAACTTCCGACCCGTGAACTCGTACCAGATCGAACCAGTATGACTTCACAGGTAGAAAAATCACAAGTTACTAGTTTCCTTGAACGCACCATCTATTGGTCCTCGTCCCTATGTCACCACATTCACGTGCATCCCTTGGCTGCACACACAGCCCTTCATGCTGTTCTCTCTCCTCATTGAACAACACTTGTATCCCACAAGGAAAGTTTTCTCCTGGTTTACAGCAGAGCAGAGTGACGGAGAGACTCGTGTTTCGGCTGAAACACTCTATGTAAGTGATTGCTGACGGAAAATAGGACTATTTAGGACTTATATTAACAAAAACTGTTATCTGTGGCTTCTCTGAGTTACAAGGGGTCTCGGCGTAGCAGTGCATGCCCATATACCGCCGGTGTCCATTTGCAACCGTTGTATGGACATGCACTGCTAGCTACGCCGAGACCCCCTGCAACTCAGAGAAGGACTCTGAAACTGCTCCCAAAATAACTAACTAATCCTCAAACAGCCCTTGACCCAGACAGGCCAAAATGTCCTCACCCTATTGGTTAAAAACTCGTTCCAGTCCTCACTACGTAGTCGAGGCGCGCATGCCTGACAGCAGTGCAAGTGAAAGCGAAACTCATACTGTACACACCCCCTCTCCCTCGCTTCATTGTTGACAAAACAAAATGACAGAAAGTGATTTTCCCTTGCACATTTTCTGACCAATAGCCTAGCCGAACGACCTGTAGACCGGGCGCGTTGTCCGAGACCATTGGTTTACAAACTACCCATTTGTCCGACCATACATTTCTTTATTTTTGTCCATTAGTCCGACCTCCCATTTCTCCGTTTTGACAAAACCTAACCTTAATGCTGTAGAATGAGTAGTCGGAGAAATGAGCTGTCGGACTTTGGGGCAGTCGGACTGACGTATGCTCCCCCTGGGGGGGCCATTGGTTTACAAAAGGGTACGTTTTGACAAAGGACAGTGTGAACGCACAGACGACAGATGAACTCAATTGCAACGGTGTACAGTATTCTTCCCTCTGGTCCGGACTTTCAGGTGTGAAACCGACCTATAAGAATAGCATTAGCTTTTTTGAATTAACAATAATTTAGAGCAGGCGTATTTGAACAAAGTAAATCATGCTAACCTTTTGCAAACTCCAGACCGTCGCCGACCGTCTTCTCTGTGCAAATTACTGCATCGGGCTTTAGGCGCGTGCAGAGGAGGAGCGGCCAATCAGCTGTCGGTCTGTGCGTATAGCAGTGACGCGCTGGTTGATAGGTTTCGTTTTTACCACCACGCACCTGTGATGCGCTGGTTTATGAGTTTCGTTTTTTTTATTTTCTTTTTTATATATATATATTTTTTACCACCACGCAGTGATGCGCTGGTTGGGAGTTCCTCCTCCAGACGTGACAGAACATGTTCGCAGTGATTCACATCCATCTCTTCTCAGTCGTAGGACTCACGTTTCTCCTCAGTCTGTTTCAGCAACTTCGTGGTTTGTCCTCTGAAAAAATACAAGAAGTTTTTGATTAAAAAAAAGAGTTAAATTCAGGTTTGACAGCTGCTGCTTCTGTATAATGTGTTAATCAGTTCATGTCAGCATGTTTCTTTGCAGTAAATTGTGTGATGTTGATCCAGAGGAAACCCAGTCCAGTGTTAAAGAATCAGACATGAAACTAGTGGAAACAAAACTCAAAAGGAACATGGATTATTAAATGTATTTAGAGACACTGAATCAAATGAACCCAGGGAAGTTGGAGTGAAATCCTCCTCAAAGAGATGGAGAAATGAAACTATGACTCACAGCTCAGCAGACTTTGTTATTGTTGTGTTTTTTTGGCCGTTCTTCATCTCAAACTAATCGAGAAACTAAATGTTTTTGAAGGTCCAGCGAAGGCCAAGTCTGGTGGTTTTCTGGAGTTCCCCGAGAAGTCCAGTCAAAACACAGGGAGATGATGACGTCACGACGCTTCATCCAGCTTTTTCCTACAGTTTCATCATTTCTCCATGTTCATCTCCCACAGCTTCTTCTTCTTCCTCATGTCTGCTAAACAAAACTGTGAGCATGCAAAAATACTGACAACACCAGCTAAAGTTTACACCTCCACTTCAGGTGTCAAGTTAAAATCCTAATCAACCCAGAAAGGATGTGTTAATGAAACATCTGTACACAAAACAAGAGAGGTGAACACATTTATCAGGCCCACTTTTTTTTCTTTGGTGGTGGTGGTGGGCTGTTGCAGAGATGTTTTAGGTTACGTTATAATTTAATAATCATTATAAATGAGGGTGAGTACTGTATATCCTTACTTGCATACTTTGTGTTTATATCCAACATGCCACTTTTTTTTGTTACAAAATGAACATCTAGTTTGTTGTTACAAAATAGTTTGTAAAGTAGCTTTGTGGAGCACAGCTGCTGACAGATGTGCAGCTGACAGTGACAGCGTCCTCATCAATAAACCTGAGCCACCAACCCATCCTCCCTCTCTCATCAAGTCTCCTGGATGTATTCTTCGTGTTTTTCCTCTCTTCATTTCTAACAAGTGTTGCTCTCGTTCCCATTCCACCTAGAAATGAATGTTATATGAAAACAATAACTTGTGAGAAAAAAAAAACAGATGGGCAACAACTACAAAATGGAAACACTGTAATAGTTCCTGTGAGTCTATACCGGCCTGTCTATAGGACCACTGTTGTTTCAATGTGTTTCATTTTAATAAGTTGTAGTAGCTTCAGAAACCCACCTGTCACCCACACTTTGAGGATCACTGGTGTAAACAAACAGTTAAAAAGCTGATTGATGCGGCAGCAGCATCTTAAACACTCTTCAATTATTACACATTGTCATGAAGGAGTAAATTATTGTCATGATTTCTGCGGGTAAAATTAACATTTTTTCTTTTTAAATAGCTGGCCTCAGTTTGTGTCAAGCTTTTCACTGTTTGATGCACTCAGGGTTCCCACGTGTCCTGGAAAAAACCTGGAAAATGGTTGACCAGCTTTGTAAAACACATGGAAAATGACTTTTTGGCATGTAAGAGATTATTTCATAAGTTAGAGCCATAGACTACACATCTACTAATACAAATAAGGTACAACTGTGGAAAAGAACACTTGAATGGGACGGGGGATGTATCAGCGTATGGCGTGATAACATGTCTGTCTGACTGTAGCAGCTGAAAATGTCCTAGAAAAGTCCTGGAAAATGATTTCAAGGAAACAGTGGGAACCGTGAGCATTGTATAGTTTATCCTCAGGACAAAGCCAGCTGGGAAAGAGCTGCAGCTCCAGCTCCGACTCTCGATGTCTCGACTAGTGATAAAATACAAATCTCAAATTTACAGACGTCTTTGAACGCCTCATGCGGTGTGAAAACATGTCAGTGAAGTAAACAGTGGAAAACACAGATAGTGAAAGTGAGGAGATTCTGAGGAAATGGTGCGTTCAATGTCCTGAGAGCGCTGCCGTCACAAAAGCACTTTTCTTTCTTAGGTTTTTTTTTTTTTTTGCAATGATCTTTATTATCTCTTCCAGTTTTGGATGTGAAAAGAGGCATTAATTTTTCTTTAATTAAATATCTTTTTTAATAAAGAAAAAGCAAAAAAGTATTTACAAATTTTCAAATAAATTGTAATCAATGACCAGGAGGGGTGGGGAGGAGGAGGGAGGGGTGGTGGGGGGGGCGTGGATAATTACAACAAGCACCTTCTGCCAGCTGTGGAGAGAAAAATATAAATACAGAGGGGGGAAAAAACTGCCACTTTATCTCAGAGGTGGGGGGAAAAAATACATAAACATTTTCTTCTTTGAAAAACAAAACAAAAAGAAAAAGAAAAACACTCCTCCATCATATATTTACAGAACTCTCCTGAAATGCATTTTTCACTCATGGAAGCAGAAAAGGCCTTTTAAGGATTCGTACTGTTAAACTCTACTTTTTTTTCCATTAAAGTCCTTTTTCGTTAAAGTGGATTTTTGAACTTTTTTTTTCAAGTTTTAACAACGATATTTATTTTTTGCCTTCTTTTAAAATCCAACATCAGGCTTCGTGGGGGAGAGGCTGCAGCCGTCGCTCTCCCCGCTTCTCAGTCCACAGTTTGTTTGTTTGTGTGTTTGTTTTTTTTTGTGTTTTTTCATTTATTAAAGCGCCAGAGACGAGTACAACGGACACATGGGAAGGAGGGAGGGGGGAGGTTTTTAAGAGCAAGGGGGAGTGGGGGTCGAGGGGCATCGGGGGGTTGAAGGAAGGGTGGAGGGGGATGGGGGGGGAGGAGAGCGTCGGCGTCGCCCCCGCCCCAGCAGCAAAAATGGTCATGAATGTTCATCGCCCCTCCCCTCCTCCCTCCCTCCCTCTCCTCAAGTGAAATCCACAAACCGTTGGTGAAGCGTCCGTCAGACGGCCGTCGCCTCTTCTCTTTGTAGTTTTCTATATTTTTTTTTATAAAACACACTCCAATCATCCAACACTGGAAAAAGAAAACGAAAAAAAAAATTTGACAAAAAAACAAAACAACAAAAAAAATCAAAATAAAGGGGAACGGAAAAGCTAGCCGTCTACATTAAGCGCTTCATGTAGATCCAAAACACCGAACATGCGACATGACGACAACGCCGCGTCATGTCGACATGATAAAGGATGAATTCATCAAAAATATAGATGTGAACAGCCTTTTTAAAGTTTTTTCTTTTTTTTTTTTAAAGTTTTTTTTTATTTTTTAATATCTGTCATTAAGCAAAGTGTCTTGAATAGTGTTGCCGTGGCGAGAAAAAGCCATCTGAAAACGATAAACCTCCAAAAAAAAACAAAAAAAAAACGGAAAAAATAAAAATACTGAAGGAAACGGCATCGACTCCCACGGCTCGTAACTTCTCAGCATCGTCTTCTCTTTGTATCTATTCTCTCTCTTTAATCCTGTTTGTTTAAAAAAAAAAAAGACATTCGGTTGCACAAAGGAAAAACAAAAAAATGAAACCAAAAAGAAAAATAACATGATCGAACGTTCGATCCATAATACAATCTCTCCCAGTTGAAGAATTTTTTCTTTGCTTTTTTTCTTTTTTTTTTCTCTTTTTCTGTTTATGCAGAAGGATTTTGCCGATTCAGATTCGTCTGAATCGTCCACAGAACATTCAGGTTCCTCTCCGAGCTCCCGCCTCGTCTCCCAGGCAGCAGGTCTCTGGGGGTCAACGGGGGGGGAGGAGGGTGGTGGTGTAGGGGTGAAGGGGGGGTTGGAGGGGTCTTGAGCGAAGGGGGAGGGGGGGGGGGGTGGTTTAAGGTGGTGGGAGGGGCCTAGCTGTTGTCGGACTCGTCCTCGGCCTCGCGGAGCCACGTGAAGAAGGCGGTGACGGACTTGAGGGCGACTCCTTTGCCCTGCTGCTCGGCGGGGTCTTTGCTCGACTCCCACTTGTAGAAGGCCTCCTCTTTGATCACGTCCTCGTCGTAGAGCGTGTCGAAGAACATCCGCAGCAGATCTGACGGGGTGGGGGACAGGAAGTATGTTTAATAACTATTTAAACAAGATGTTAAACAAGTTTTGCACTGAAAAAACTTTAAAAAAAATGTTCATTTTTAAAAGAAAAGAAAAAAAAACTAAAAGATGGGTGCACCGGATTTAGCACAGAGCTAATAGGGTAGGTGCACAAAAACAGCATCTTTAAACTATTGATGATTGATCAGGTGTACGGCACCTCTTGGGCACACCTGATTTAAAGGAGTCATCACCCGGAAATCTTTCTCTTGTTAAAACATTTTGGTGTTTGACCATTGAAACTTGCCTGAAAAGTGGACTTTGAAAGTAACAGGAATAGCAAACAATGGTGTGCCTTCCTAAAGCACGAGATTTTGATTCTGCTCCGACGGTGACCTCACCGGCGGAGGCTACTTGCCTCTTTCACCACCCAACCCGGCCCGTCCGCTACCTGAAATCGCCGAAGCGGTACCAGGGGGCTGTTTATGTTTTGGAGTCTGCATGCAGGCAAGCCCCCGCCCGGCTCTGTCCTTCCTGCGGCGAATCAACGCGTGCCTCATACAGTGCACATCCGGACCAGTCAAAACCTCGCGCGTAATCTCGCGTGATAAAGTCGCGGTAGGAAAAAGGGTCAGAACAAGCTCAATGTTTGATTAAATTTTTTTTTTTTTTCTAATAAGTTTTACGAATTGATCCAAAGCGATCCAAGGGGGGCTGGATACGTAAAAAAACCAGGTTATGACTCCTTTAACCCAATAGTATGGGACAGGAAATAAAGATGCTGTCTTCCTGTCAGGAAGTACTACAGCTTGTGCACCTACACTATTTCTATCTGTAGTCTATAATACTCGGCCATATTTGTAGTCCAAACTGTTGCTACAATCAGCAGTATGTGTGTGTTTGGATCATTACAACATTAAAACTGGTTAAAACTGCCTTTGTGTTTGTGATTTCAAATGTTTGCAAAGATTTCTAAACTGTCAATCAAATGGTCGGTGGCTACGGGAGCCTGGATGGGCCAATACTCACTGGCAGGTTGCTCCATCTGCACCATGAGGGCCTGCAGGGCGTAGAGCGCCTGCAGCTCCTTCTGCTCGTCCTTCAGGTATTTCTGCAGCAGCTTGGCTCTCTGCTTCACCTGCTCGCCGTCCACCTTGTAGGGGTTCTCACCTGCACAGGGAAACGTCAGGAAAAACTTTATTGAACAAGACTCTGTAAACGTAACGTTCCAGCTCACAGGCTGCACAACAACCGGTGTTTTAACGATGAAAGGTGACGGCCGCAGCTCGACTCACAGATGATGGCCGACTGGCAGATGCTCGTCATCAGAGCTCGGACGAACATGTTGGAGGACGTCTGCTGCTCGTCCAGGTTGGCCTACACACACAGAGACACATCTGTTTTACAGCTGGACACAACAACACAACAGTGAGACCTGCTCCTCCGTCAGCGGGAACACGAACCTCGACCCAGTCAAAGATCCTCTGGTTGTCGGACTTGTCATGGATCAGCCGGTCCAGATGTTTGCTCAGCTCTGCAGAGCTCAGCTCCTTCTTCTTGCTCTTCTCCGACTCGTCGCCGAGCGTGAACTCCACATTCTGCAGAGAGAAACTAATCTGTAATCCGTTTCTTTAACGGCTCTCGTTGCCGCTGCTCACTGGAGGACACACAGCTCGTCTCTCAGGCGACAACCTCTCACCTGTTCTGTCACAAATTTGTTGACGTCTACGTCCTCGGGCAGGAAGTCTTTCCACCGGAGGCCGGCCTCCCTCCACATTGTTCCTGCCTTCTTATGGCTCTGATGGAGGACACACACAAAACACATTTCATTGTATATCACTGTACAATCCTGGTTGTTGTAAATGGGCTTTATACATTTAAAAAATAAGCTTGATTTGATAGATAATGGCCGATAATCGATGACAGCTCTCACCATTCCTTTGCAGAGTAAGGTCAGGATGTGGACCAGCAGGACTCCGGCTTTTCCCAGAGGGACTAGAGGCTTCGAAATCTCCCTAGAGACCAAAAAACAATGTTAAAAACATTAAAGAAACCCCCAAAAAACAACCTCCTCTGACAGATTTTTCCCCCCGTGGTGCCGACGACTCACCTGAAGAGTTCTCCCATGGGGGTTCCTCCCTCCAGGAGCATGGGGGTGATCAGCTCGGCCAGGTAGAGCCACATGTGGGGGATGTCGATGGCCATGTCCTCAGCCACCTCCAGGATTTCTTGAAGCCTGAAGAAACACGAGTTTCAACGTTTTATTCAAAGATTCAAGAAAAGGTTCAAAGTTGCAGATGGAGAAGAAAACAGTGACACAAACATACGGAAACAATAAAGTAAAAAGACAGAGAAAGGGGGTAGAAGGAAAGAAAGTCTCTGTATTTCCCTCTAAAACAACTCTGTGTGGTAACGTTGTGGTATTATCTCATAGCGTGGTGAATGTGCAGGTCACAACTTGTCCACCAGAGCGTGTTGGAGTTGTTGGATTGTGTATTTGATGAGTTTGATGAGGGAAACCAAGAAATCCCATGAGCCTCCGTAGGGTAGCTCTGAGCAGCTCACATCTCTGCTCCGCCGTTTTAAAAATGCTTGCACTGACAACAAACCTTCTCCTAGATCTATAGGGATTATGGCAATGGGCCAATTTGCCAAAATGTTGAACTATCCCTTTAAAGCTCTCAAATCATCACACGAGAGATCATTCCCTCAGGGCTTCGTTTCTCCTTCTCTCTGTCTTTCCTTGTGTTAGTAGCGCTGACACTGACCCTTTGTAGTACTGCTGCGTGGGCAGCGTGCCGGTCTTCAGCAGCTGGTGCAGCAGCAGGCCCATGTGCTCGCGGGCGATGGTGCTGCGCTCCAGCGTCGACTCCAGGCCGTTTCGCACAAACACGAAGAGCAGCTGGGTGCTGTTCATCTCCTGCACGCACTGCAGCGCCTCCTGCAGGAAACACGCCGACACAGCAGGTTAGAAATTGTTAAAGTATTGATCCTCTGAACATGTGGATTATTAGAAGACGACGGCGCACCTTCATGTCGTTGATATGCAGGTACTCCTCGATGATGGCCGTGGACTTCTTTTCTAGCTCCTCTTCTGTCAAGGCCGGCTTGGTGGGGGTCTGTGGGGGGGGAGGGGTGGCGGTCGTCTCCCGCTTCAGGGCTGCTGCCACACAAACACACACACATTAAAACCTCTCCTGGACATCTGAATTAAAGTTGTTTCATGTAGTAAAATGTTTTATCGTTTGTCTAAAACAGTGGTTCTCAACCTTTTTTACATTAAGGACCCCTAAATTGACACAAATTAGACCATGGACCCCCATTGGACAAATTTTTTAAGCAAACACCATAAATACTTGTTCTGAGACTGGATATTGTTACTTTTTTTTGTACATTAAAATTAGGGCCAATGGCGTGAAGTTTTGGAAATATTATAGAGACATTTCTGGAAAAAAGTTCTCCAACTTTTTTTGAGAATTTTTTTAACCACTTCTTACAATGCTTGAAATTTTTTGATTTTCTACAAAAAAGTGGTGAAAATCAACTTTTTTTTTAATTCTCAAAAAAAAATTCTCTCAAAGAAAAAAAATCTTTTAGAAATTCTCAAAAAAGAATAATTTAATTCTCAAAAAATATTTTTTTTTTTCAATTCTCAAATTTTGTTTTTAGAAATTCTCAAAAAAAAAAAATCTCAAAAAAAATTCTCTCAAAAAGAAAAAAAATCTTTTAGAAATTCTCAAAAAACAAATTTAAATTCTCAAAAAATATATATTTTTTTCAAAAAAAAAAAAAAAAATTAATTCTCAAAAAAAAATTTTTTTTTTAGAAATTCTCAAAAAAAAAAAAATCTCAAAAATTTTTTTTTTCAATTCTCAAATTTTGTTTTTAGAAATTCTCAAAAAAAAAATTCTCAAAAAAAAATCTCTCAAAAAGAAAAAAAATCTTTTAGAAATTCTCCAAAAAAATGTAATTCTCAAAAAAAATATATTTTTTCAATTCTCAATTTTTTTTTTAGAAATTCTCAAAAAAAAAATTAATTCTCAAAAAAAATTTCTCTCAAAAAGAAAAAAATCTTTTAGAAATTCTCAAAAAAAAAAAAATCTCAAATTTTTTTTTTTATTTTCCAATTCTCAAATTTTGTTTTTAGAAATTCTCAAAAAAAAATTCAATTCTCAAAAAAAAATTTTTTTTTCCAATTCTCAAATTTTGTTTTTAGAAATTCTCAAAAAAAAAAAAAAATTAATTCTCAAAAAAAAAAAATTCTCTCAAAAAGAAAAAAAATCTTTTAGAAATTCTCAAAAAAAAAAAAATTAATTCTAAAAAAATATATTTTTTTTTCAATTCTCAAATTTTGTTTTTAGAAATTCTCAAAAAAAAATAAAAAAATGTTTTTTTAAATTAGCCTATTAAAAAAAAAAAAAAAAAAGAAAGTGGTAGAATTTCAAGAAAAACCTGACCTGACCCCCTTGAACTCTCCCAAGGACCCCTGGGGGTTCCCGGACCCCACATTGAGAACCACTGGTCTAAAATAAATTGTATTCAGATTATCTGTGGCTGTTACAAACATAAATGTTAAATCCCTTCATTCGTCTCCTCCTACCGTTCTCTTTGCTCCTCGCTCTCTCCCTGCTGCCTCGGTCTCGGTCGTCCGTCATACTCGCCACCCGGCGGACGGGGTCGGCCGATCCGCGCTGCTCCCTCTCGCGGCTCCGCTCCTCGTTCTCGCGGCTGAAGCTGCGCTTGGTGACCTGCAGGCGGTTGCGGTCGTCCCTGCGGTCGTCTCGTCGGTCGAAGCGGTCGCTGCCGCTGCCGCCACCTCGGTCAAAGCGGTCGCCGCGCTCTCGACTCGAGCTGTTTCTGTGGAGAGAGGAAGAGAAAAGTCTCATTATAACACAGACACCGCAGGGGACGTTTTAATGGCGTCTCTGCTCCGTCGAGTGTGAAGGCTTCCCGTCGCTCACCTCTGAGGAACTCGTCTGTCTGAGTCCAGCGAGGAGGACGACGGCTGCTGCAGCGCCGAGAACCGGTTCAGAGTGCTGGTGGCTGGACGGCCGCCTGCCTCCGAGCCTGGGGACGGAAACACGGACACAAAGACGTTGAGCTCCGCCTTGTCACAACACCAGAATTTCAATAGTTGATGCCAACACCAGTAAATTTAAAAAAAACAACAACAAAAAAACAGAACCATGTGCTTCTAAGTTCATTATCTGAGATCAAACTTTCTTGTATTTAATCTCCACTGTGAGAAAAAAACTTCTCACACTGCACAGAATTTAACGAGCAGCAGAAACATGAAGTAAGAACAGAGTTAAAATATTAAACATGGCTCAACACAAACAGAAAGTCATGTAGTTGTTACTCGTATCCTTCAAACAGTCCAACAAGAGAACTATTGTTCTCATTCATTCACTTTCAGGCTGCGTTCACACACACTGATGCAAAAACAACACATTGTTTCATTTTTCTGCTCGTACGTTTTTGTGGTCGTTGAAAAGATGTTAATCGGTTTCAGAAGCGTCAAATTATTGTCATCAAGCAAATAAAACATCTAAGGAGATTACTGAGACTAAAGCTGGGTGAAGAAGAACTGTCCAATGCATTATTAAAAACTGGAAGGACAGTGGGGAACCGTCATCTTCAAGGAAGAAACGTGGTCCGATGTGAACACAGAGTCCAGACCTGAACCGCACGGATATTCAACTCTGGACGGAAATAAATGTTGTGACATTGCAGACGCTCATTGAAACGATGCCACAGCGAATGAAACGATGCCACAGTGAAGGCGTGCTGTCATCGAAGCTAAAGGCGGTCCAATTAAATATTAGAGAGTGTGACTTTATTTTTGGACGGGCAGTGTGTATACGGTATATATATATATATATATATCTGGTACTCACGGTACCAAAAGCAGGTACCAACATATTTTTGGCATCGACTTGGCGCCAAAGTATCGGCTCTCGTGACGACCCCGAGCTCCGGCTTTGTAACTGCCGGCCCAGATGATGCAGCTCGGTGTCCGTGCGGGGGGACCTACCAGAATCTGCAGGTTTGGCGCTGGTGCCGCCGCTGCTGCCCTTCCCCCAGCTGCCCCAGGTGCCTTTACCCCCGGGGGCGAGCAGCTGGTTGTTGAAGTCGAGAACCGGAGTCTGAAAGAAGAAGAAGAAGAAGACGAGAGGTGGAGGTTAGAGAGACGAGCTTCCTGCTGAGATCGGGAAGTGACGTGTGATCCACTTCCTGTTTGCTCCTCCCACCTTGGTGATCTTGCTGAGGCGCGACGTGTCGATGGGTCGGTTCTTGGAGATGGGCACCGTGTTCCAGCCCTCGTCCTGGGGGGCGGATCCTCGTCCCGGGGTGTGCTGGCCGCCGCGGCCGCCCTGCCCTCCTCCGCCTCCTCCTCCTCCTCCTCCCATGCGGCCGCCGGGGCCTCCTCCTCCGCCCAGCTCCTTCTTGGAGATGAGCGCCTGCTGCACCTTCAGCTGCTCCCGGTGCTCCTCCAGCTCCGCATCCTTGTGGATCTGGTCGATGGTCTTGGGGCCCTGGTCACCTCGCCGGGGAACCCAGTTGTTCTGGGGGGGAGGGAGGGGACAGAGGTGAGGAGGAGTTTATACACATTCATATGTAAAAATAAAAACTTAAAATATCCCTTATTAGATAGATAGATAGATAGACTTTATTAATAGACTCAGGGTCCATTTAAAATTATTATTGTTTCTATTCATTAATAAATAAGGAACTAACAAAAAACTAGAGACTGATCACATTTATATCATTCAATATACCACATGATCCTGTCCTACAACAACCTGACAACTCTTTTTAACTTAAAGGGATAGTTCAACATTTTGACGAATTGGCCCCATTGCCATAATCCCTATAGTCATAGCAGTAGGTTTGTTACCTTTAATTGTCGGTGCAAGCTATTTTTAGAACGGTGGAGCAGAGCCGTGAGCTGCTCAGAGCTACGCTACGGAGGCTCATGAGATTTTTGGTTTCCCTCATCAAACTCATCAAATACACAATCCAAGGCAAATGCAGAGACTGCTTGCTGAAAAACTGTCCCTGAAGGCAACGCACATCAGTGGTTTTGCATTTACCTCTAAAACAACTCTGTCTGGTAATGTTGTGTTATTATCTCGTAGCGTGGTGAATGTGCAGGTCACAACTTGTCCACCAGAGCGTTTTGGAGTTGTTGGATTGTGTATTTGATGAGTTTGATGAGGGAAACCAAGAAATCCTATTAGCCTCTGTAGCGTTGCTCTGAGCAGCTCACGGCTCTGCTCCGCCGTTCTAAAAATAGCTTGCACCAACAATCAAAGGTTATGAACCTACTGCTATGACTATAGGGATTATGGCAATGGACCAATTTGCCAAAAATGTTGAACTAACTCTATCTGTTTGTAATTCTTTAACTTATTTCTGTCATTTGCTTTTATTTATCTATTAAATTAAATTCCTTTTTTTATACTGGGGGTATATTTTTTTATTCTGTTTTCATTTGTCTTTGTTTTGTGGCATGTAATTTATCTGTATATAAAAGTGACCAACCAGAAATCAACTCACAGGGACGTAAAATGTTAAATACTGGATATATTGTTTGGTTGTTAAATTTTATAGAAGGTAACATAAAAAAAACGAAAAGACTTTATTTGTCTCTTTTAAAACACACGTTCAGCTCGAGCTTACACAAAAAGGAAACAACAAAGGCCGGAGTGTGTGTCTCGGCTGAACTGGGCCGACTCGCTGCCTGTGGAGCAGCTGATTTTGGCTCGTAAAAACCCTGCAGACAGCAGGTTTCTGAGGTTTTGTAACGCCGGCGTGGGCGGGACCGGGGGAGACTAACGACAGGACGGCAGCATTCCTCCCGTCAGAGGAATCAGCTTTGACTCGACTTCACAAAAACACACAGATACACACACACAGACACAGATAAAAAAAAAAAAAGAACTGAAATAAGACGAGGGAAGTAAAAGACGCTACAACGCGGTGTTAAACGAACTAGTGCCCTGTTGTCTCAGCCTATGGCACAGAGCAGCTCTGAGTTCAGGAGCTGCCCTGCATTAAACAGCTGAGGAGGACGCTTCTTTCTTAGCCCAGGACGAGACTCACACAGGCCAGGGCTGAAGGACCAGTGTGGATGTCTCTGGGGCTGTGACGGGACCAAACACACACACATACAAACACACAAACTAACAACAACCCACTGGAAACACCGCAGACAAGAGGCAAGAGGAGAAGGTCACACACACATGAGAGGGAAACAACACCACAACTCAAAGATGTGACAAACAGGCAGCCTGCAACAAAAAGAGAGAAGTGCTGAAACCAACGTGTGACACTGATCCTTCACTGAACAGCAGCGTCTGGACGTTTACTCGTGTTTCTAGATGATATGGTGCAACAAGCTGTGGTGAGTTCACTATCAAATTCTGCGGACACTGGAGTTCATTGGTGTAACTGTTGAGGTCTAAATCTTACACCAAAGTATCAATATAAAAATGCACTGATAGTTAATATGATGGTTTATGATATACATTCTTCTGGTATTCTTGTGTGATTTTGACATGTTTCTTACAGTACAGGGGATTTATTGTGCAAAACTGCGACAAAAAAACAATAACTTTAACCTAACCTAATATCATTGCTACTTTAGGGCTGCTACAGTCAAAGATCCACACCCTATCCTTGATTCAGACAGGTGCACTTACGACTGAAAATCAACATATTGAATCTAGGGCTTCAGTTATCGACTAGTTATCTTTTATTTTTATGATTAAAGCTTCTTAAGTTATGAGTTATTCACTTGAAAAACTGCAAATCCTCACATTTGAGAATCTATAACTACAAAATAATTTGGATTTTGTAACAATACGAGTGCAGAGAGCAGAACCAGTGTCAGTTCAAATCTTCAAAGTCGAATCTTAAAAATCACTTATTTAGAAAGGCTTTTAATATCCAGTGAGATTTGTCGTGTATTTTATCACCGCTGTATCTTTGTATCTGTTATGTAAAGCACTTTGTTCATCATTCCGGATGTTGTAAGGCGCTATATAAATAAACATTATTATTATTATTACACCAGGTTTCAGCAGAAATGTTGAGTTTTTAATGTATGTTTGTGACGCAGCTTCCTGTGTGTATTTCGTGTGTGCATGTGAGACTCACCCGTCGCAGGTCCAACACATCCTGCAGCATGAAGCGGATCCTGGACGTGGTCTTCCTCTCCTTGATGATCTTCTCCATCTGATGGAAGTACTGGTCCATACGGGGCTGAGGAGACAGACGACGGGTTTGGATGAGTGACTCTGTGATCAACGCCGATTAAATCGGTCGTTAGATCTGAGACGAACAGCGCGTTTGTACCTTGGCCTTCTCAAAGTCCAGGTCCTTGCCGATGGTGGACAGCAGCCTGCACAGACACTCCAGGGACTCCTCGTCGTGGTTTTTCAGCAGCTTCACGATGCAGTCGTGCATGATGACCTCCGTCAGCATCTTGAGCTTGAACAGCTCGCCGATGAACTTGATGTTGCCCAGCGAGCGCCTCCTGGCCTTGTCTTTGGCGTCCCGCAGCTCGTCGGTGAGCCGCTGCTTCTCCTCCTCCTGCAGGGAGAGAGAGAGAGAATTCTTACCTCTAAGACTTTGGGATATAAGAAGTGATCGTAGCACAGCCGAGCCTGAGATTCATTAAATAAAAGACGTGACCGTACCGAGGAGGCGCCCTCCAGCTCCTTCTGCTTCTTCTCAAAGATCTCGTCGTCGTCCTTGTCCTTCTCGAACTCCTTCTGGCATCGGTTTAGCAGCAGCTTGCGGAAATTCACAGTGACTCCCGGCTTATCTGTGGTTTGGACTTTAAGCTGCGGAGGAAAAAAAAAAAAAAAAACGACATCAGTGAAAGAGAAGAAGAATAAAATGACGACGATTATCAAATCCCATCGCTTGGATCAGCGGCTCAGACACGTGGCATTTAATTCAGGTCATGGCCAGAGTTCCTGCAGTGTGAGTAAAGTAACCGGGGGCTGCCACGGTAAACACCGCTGCAGGAGCACATTTCTGTTTGCCGCTCACAGCGTGGAGGCCAAAACAACCAATGGCGGCCGCGGGCGTCGTGTTTCTTTTCCTACATTTCTCCCTAAATATTTGTGAACCACAGAAACACTTCCACTCTGTGTTCCCTCCGTGACCCAGTTTCTCTGATTTAAAAGCATAAAAAGGTCGACACACGAAGCTGAAACAGCTGCTTTTGAAATGTTTATAGGTGTTTTTTGTTTTTTTAAATCTAATGACTGGCAGCAAATCTGTAATGGGTCAACACGCAGCAGGGTAATCAATCAATTTCCTTATCAAATACACAGCTTTTATTACACTGTGATTACATGCTCCACTGCTGATTACCCATAAGCCCTCAGAGCGATATGACGGGCAGCAGACTGATCAATCAGGGCTGTATTTGGAGGTTGAGTTATTGTCTTTCTTTTCCAGTTTTGTTCATTATTGATAACCTTAAAATTCACTTATTGAAGTTTTTTATTGTATATTGCTATTGTTTTTATTTTGGCATTGCTTTTTATGTTGTTGTTGGTTTTTATTATATGTTTTAAGGCCAGGGCAGAATGCACTTCATTGCATTGAATGTACTTTTTAGTGTATATGACAATTAAACTAAACTAACTACAAATTATAACAGATATTGATGCATACTGTAGCTCCAGTTTGAGCAAAACAAAACAAATATATACATTTTTAAAAAGGTCTAAAGGAAGAAGAAGCTCAATTTAGTTTAGTCTCTGCAGGTTTGTGTCTTTTTTCTTCTATATCTTTATGTGAGATATTAAATAAACACAGGTTATAACTTAACACCCAAGACAGCTTTGCTCTCTTGCATGTTTTAATTCGGCGTGTGTGCGGACGCCACTCACCCCCATAAGGCAGCGGCACATGTTGGCGTAGGCGACCGAGAAGTCTGGCTCGGAGATGGCCTTCTCGAAGGTGAGGTCGATGACGCCCTTCAGCCTCTCCTCAGTGTCGATGGTCAGCTCCGTCACCTGCTTCATGAGCTGCTGGAACTTCTGCGGCGTCAGCTTGTTGAGGATGCTGCGCACGCGCTTGAACAGATCCTGGGTCTTGGCCTGCTCCGAGTCGTCCACCTCGGGCTCCTCGGCGGCGCGGACGTTGCGAGTGGGCTTCTTCACCGACGGCTTCCAGGCCTTCTCCGCCTTGTTCAGCTGAATGTCGTCGTTCAGCGACATGCTGGTGATGATCTTCCTCGGCTCTTTCCTCTGGATCTGCTGAGAGCGACGCGCACCGCCGCCGCCGCCGCCTCCACCGCCACCCATGGAGCCCATTCCCATGCCAGGAGGCTGGAGGACGGAGAAGAAGGAGGAGGAGGGGGAAAGAAGAAGAAGAAGAAGAAGAAGAAGAAGAAAAGGCAGAGGTGTTATTTCATTCCTGGTCTGGGATCTGCCAGCGCAGATCGACCTGGTCGCGGCGAGAACGTGTTGAACTCACCGGTCCTCTGCCTCCTCCTCCCATTCCCGGTCGGCCCAGGTTGGCGAAGGAAGGCGTGAAGTCGGGACCACAGTTCATTCCTGGGAGGCGACTGGGGTCGAGCTGACGCAGAGGAGTCTTATTGGCCTGAAGGGACAAAACACACAAAGTAAAACAACACAAACCAACATTAAATACTGAAAAACCCCTGTTTCTTTACATATATAGGAAGAAAGGTAATCGAGCGGCCGCACCTTGTCCAGGACGACGTCGCTGATGGCGGGCAGACCCTCGGGCTTGTTCATGCTGGCCGAGATGAACTGGAAGCCCAGGAGGAACTCCCTGTCGTACTTCTTCTTCTCCTCCGGGTTGATCGGCTTCCATTGTTCTGGAACGAGACGCAGAAAAACAAAACGCTCAGATTGACTTGTTGGGAACTCGACTTTCAAGATGTTTCTTCCTCACTCGTGGCAGGAACACCGGGACCAACCGGTCAGCGTCACTGTGGATGACGTCATTACCCATAATGCCCACCAGGTGGCAGATAGAACAGCGAGTGAATGAATGAATGAATTAATAGATAACAGGACAGTTGAATACATCAGAGCAGAGCAGGTGTTGATCCCAGGAATAATGAAGACAATAGAAAGATAAATCAGTGCTCCTCAAATATATAAATAAATAGATAAATATGGCGTGGAAGATTTTATCAATGGAGGTCGCATGAATAGGGAGAAAAAACAAAGATAGGAGGAGGAATTTCTTTTTACCTCTTTAAGAGTATGTGTGTGTTGTACCATCAAATTTTCGTTTAATTTCAATTAATTCCATTTATTGTTTACATCCTTCACATGACTGCACATGTTTCCATGATGTAGTACACATAATCACCATGAATGAAAAGGAGCAGGATGAAGAAAAACGGATGGTATCTGCTCCTTTCTATTGTTATAACTGCACTGGTTTAGTATCAGCACCAATATTATACACTATTTCAAAGAAATTAAAGATGATGAAACATATAATAGTAACAACAAGAAAAAAGTAACATGGACACAGTTCATCTGTCCGTCTTTTCTTTTTTTATCCTTCTTTTTTAAACATCTTCTTGAACTTAAATATATTTACATATAATTTATCTAATGTCAACAATGTAACAATCTAATGTTTCTTCCTAAATCCTTGCAAAATAGACCACAGGCTAATTTTATATTTAGTGAGAATTGGCACGTCCAATTATTGTGAAATTCTCAAAACGAGAAGCTCTGGCTTTCAAATTCTAGTTAAAGTGAACATTTTGGTGTCATTCATGAGAGAAGTGGAGATGTTACAACAGACAGATGTTTGGTGAGTTATTCTTTTCTCTCTTCCAGGTTTTTGTAGTTTAATATATAAAAAAATTAAAAGCTCTTCAGCGTTGTGACTCACGGCTCCTCACCGGAGCAGGTTAATAATCACAGAGTCGCCATCGTATAAGTATCGATTTCCTCCGAAGCCTCATATCAGCTGAGGCGCAATCAGGTTGAATGACACTCCCACGTTCTCACTGAGTAAACCCGAGAGCGCGGCGTGGCGAGATAAGAGGACCGCTGTTCAAGGACCCACCTTCTTTGTACTGGTACTTCTTGTCGGTGGGAGCGTCCGGCTCGATGTTCTCGGCGTCCAGCTTGTCCTCCTTGTCCTCCCAGGTCAGGTCCGACTCCTCCGGGGCGGGGGAGGAGGAGGCGGCGGCCGGCTGGGGCTCTGGCGCCGGCGCGGGGGCGGGCTCGGGCTCAGGCGGCGTCACCACCCGCTCCTGGATCGTCAGAGAAGAAGAAGAAAAAGAAGCAGGATTAGGACAAACAGATACATTAAAGTAGGAGACCAGTTTACATGAAACAGGGAAAATCGAATAGTTATGAAATACGTGTGGTTTCAGCCGGTTAATATACATTTAGTTATGGCCGCCGCCACTCCTTAGCCATCGCCGCCACTACGTCATAATCGGGTCAGAGCAGATGCACAATACTAATCTACCAGATCCCGTCAGTATTTAAACTTCCTACAGTGTCTTGATCCGCGGGACGACGCTCGAGGGAAACAACATCAATGGGTTAGGGGGAAGAGTAGCCAAAACCCAACCAATACCTTCATTTACTTTTTGCTTTCTTTCGCCTATTTTATACCTGTACATGTCAGTTTTACTAAACTTAACCAGTCGGGGTCTCGACGACATTTGGTAAGATTCTACGTCACTTCCTGCAGCTCATGTACGCCATCTCGCCGCAACCGAAGAAGAAGAAGAAGAAGAAGGAGGAGGAGGAGGAGGAGGAGGACAGTAAAAAGAGGAAGAAGGAGGAGGAGCAGGAGGAGGAGGAGAAGGATGAGGAGAAGAAGGAGGAGGAGGGGGAGAATCATTAGAAGAAGAAAAAGAAGGAGGAGGACGACGACGACGACGATGACAAGAAGAAGAAGAAGGAGGAGGAGGAGGAGGAGGAGGAGGAGAAGGAGGAGGACAGTAAAAAGAGGAAGGAGGAGGAGGAGGAGGAGAAGAAGGAGGAAGAGGAGGAGAATAATTAGAAGAAGAAAAAGAGGAAGGACGACGACGACAGGAAGAAGGAGAAGTAGAAGGAGGAGGAGGAGGACAGTAAGAAGAAGGAGGAGAGGGAGAATAATTAGAAGAAGAAAAAGAAGAAGAAACAGGAGGAGGAGGAGGAGAAGAAACAGGAGGAGGAGGAGGAGAAGAGAAGAAGAAGAAACAGGAGGAGGAGGAGAAGAAGAAACAGGAGGAAGAGGAGGAGAAGAAGAAGAAGAGTTGCCAAAGAAGAAGGAACATGAGTTTTACACCACGTGTCTGTTTCTGCAAGTGCTGCTCTGTTGGCGACATCACGTGACGGTGGCCAATGGCGCTGCACGTTGAATTATCCGATGTTTCATCGAGGTGTTTTCTTATTGCTCTAATGTGAGTGTGTGTGTGTTGCGGGAGGTGGTGTGTGTGTTTGTGTGTGTATGTGTGTGTGTGTGTGTGTGTGTGTGTGTTGCCGCCACATCTTAAAAGAGTCCTAGAGGAAACACTGCACCTAGTAAATAACTGGATATAAATAACTCGGAGTTCTCAAGTTCCCGACTGGACGCTCCGGTTCAGGCTGATGATAAACAGCCACGGGCTTCCTCGCCGGTCGCACTGCAACGGCGCATCAGACCAGGAAACTGTCCAGTTTCCGTCAGATTAAGGCGAATGCATGCAGAATAAAATCAGTTTCCAGTCGCATCATCTGGGCGTTTTAGTCGGTTACGGATTTAGGCCGTAATTTTGTGTTTTTCCAACTGTCATGTCAATAAACAATAAACAATTACAACACACACCTCTTTAAAGGCATCCAGGAGGTCGCCCACCGCCTCCTTTTTGTTCAGGTCCTTCATCTTCCTCTTCTTCTTTGGCACAGACACAGCAGCTGCAGGACGACAGGACGACAGAACGGCGCCGGAGTCAGAACGCTGTTAAACACGTTGATTAGAAAAAGAACAAACACAACAAACAAACGGAAGGAAAAGCGTCTGACCTTGCATAGTAGTTTCTACGGGGGCGACCGCCGCGGGGGGAGGGGCGTCCTCCCGCTCCTCCGCTGCGGGAGGGGGGGGCGTGGGCACTGTTTCCGGGGCGCTGTCGGCGGCGGCGGCAGCGGCGACAGGAACCGTCTCCGTCTCCTCCTTGGCAGTGGTCTCGGGCACTGGGGCGTCCTCCTTCACGACCGGGGCGACCGTCGGAGCCGCGTCCTCGATCTCCGGCTCGGCCTCGACCTCGGCCTCGACCTCAGCTGGTGCCGGCGTCGCCTGGACGACCGGCTCGGCGGGAACCTCCTGCACGGCGGGCGCAGGCGCGGGCGGGTCGACGGGCGCAGGCGTGGGAGCAGGAGCGGCGGGTTCTTGGACGACGGGCACGGGTGCAGGTGCAGGTGCGGGTGTGGGCGCCGCTGCCTGAGCGACGGCGGCGGCCTGTGCGATGTCGGGCTCGGCGATGGGGCTGTCGTCGCACTCGGCCGTGCTGACGGCGGGCGCCTCGGGGTCCTGCGGCGCGGGCAGCGGCAGGCCGTTGGGGAGGCGGAGCTCCTCGGGCTGTGCGATGGGAGACTCCGGGGGTTCCTCCTGGTGGCCGGGCGCCGACGGCTGCTCGGGCTCGGCCGCCGCTACGCCGTTAGCGGCGGAGTGGGGCGAGGCAGGGGGCGTGTCCGTGGAGACGGCGGGCTCCTCTGCTTTAGGCTCCGCCTCCTTCTCCTCCGCCACCTCCTCCTCCTCCGCGGGCTTCTTGTCCGTTTTGTCCCGTTTTGCTGCGGCGCTGGGAACGGGGTCGGGGAGGGGGGCGGGGTAGGCCGGCACCTCGGGCGCCGTCTGAGGGGTCGGGGTGGGTTCCCTCGGCGGCGGCGGGGCGTCCATCACGTCCGCGACGGGGGCGGCGGCTGGCGTGAGGGCGGGCGTAGTGTTGCGGGGGGCGTCGTCTGCTTCGGGTAGTAGAGGGGGCGGGGAGGGGCTTAGTGTTCGTGTCAGAGGGCGGAGCCTCTGTGGGGGCGGCGGCGGCGGCGGCGGCGACGTCGCCCTTAGAAAGTTCTGGGGTCTTTGACGGAGGGGGAGGCGCCGGTTTACCTCTGTCATCTGGAGGAGAGACGGGAGACGGCGTCACAGACAAAACACGACTTCATTCACGTTTTCTCTTCTTCTACCAAATAATTACAGAGACTCGACAGAGATGACATCACTCACGGATAAAATATAAAATATAATGTCTCTAGAGACGAGGACCAATCACAATCATCTTGTTTATAATTCAATCTGTACAACGTTACAAAAGGCCAACATTTCCATATTAAAAATGCTTATAATATTCACATTTTTTGAGATACTTAATTTTAGGTCTCCATTAAATGTGAAGCCATAATCATTACAACTAAAAGAATTTAAATAAATAAAGACAAGTGTTTTATTCTGTGTCGTCATTGATCTATATAATGTATTAGTTTCACTTTTAGAATTGAATTACTATTTCCATCATATTCTAATTAATTGAGATGTGCCTGTATATATTTTAAATGTTTTAAATGAGTCTATATTATCATCATTATTGTTAACTCTGTTGTTAATCTGTATATGTGGAACAGGGCACTGTTACATAACGGTTTCCCACAGGGGATCAATAAGACATTTCTAAATCTGATTCTAATATTGGTCGTAACTTGGGGTGGACGGTATAAATAGTACAGAGAGTAGTGCACCAGTATGACTTTACGCTACAGTTTTCTGCAGTTGTGTTTTACAATTTGTCAGGAAACAGCACAGGCATTTTGCATTTTTTCTATTAAAGTTTTGCACAATAAATTGAAAAACGTCTGCACTAGAAACGTATCCCAGTAATAGTACAACAGCTGCCATTCCAGTGTTTTACCCCTTTATATGAGCATTTATACTGAAATTTTAGGATAAATTGTGTGTTAGGCCATGTCAGACAGTCAAAACCGAGACTTTTAGAGACGGCGCTGGTTCTGTTTGTTCTGTTTGGGTGAATACGTATCTTTGGAAACACCAACGTAAACGCTCACAGTCGCTCCCTGACTGGGCCTCAACAGGCTCGACCTCCCGGAGGTGAATAAAGCACGGTGTTGCAGTTTTTGTGCTGTTTTAACTTTGCATTTTAACACTACAGCTGTCTTCACTGTTTTTCTACTACTCAGCTACAGAGCAGACCACCTACTTCCTGTTAAACTGGTTTGCACATACTTGGTACAGGCGATTTCAGGTGGTTCAGATAATTTCAGGTGACACAACGTGAGATTTAGAGATCTTTTCTTAAATCACATCTCGTATCCTCTCAGCGAGCGACCGGCTGTTTGGAGGTGGAAAATGTAACACAGTATTCAAACTTGTCTCTTCACACAACTATTCAGACAACGATCATGGCGTCTCCTTTAAAAGAGCAGCTCTGAACTCGTCCGCCGGACAACGAGACGTACAAACCAGTTAGTTTCTAACGCGGCGGGCTCCGTGGGTGAATTCAAACGCTACACAAAACTATCCACGTTTTCCCCCTGGATGCCACGTCGTCCGATAGTGGTTTTCTTCTTCTAATTCAGAAAACGCGCTGCACTCGTGGCGTTTTCCCTCGCTCTGCTCGACCCGACTGGTGCGACACATGTCAGCGTTCAAAGTCGTGGCTCCTGATTATCCAGAGGCTTCTGTGTGCGATCGGCTGCTCGCTGCGGGCTCTGAGTCACAACGTCATCACATCCAAACGGTCGAACAAGCAAAAATGAAAAAAAAAAAAGAAAGAAGTTGACTCATTTTCCTCCATCAACCAGCTACTGAATGAAAACTCATTCATGAATCATGAGGTCAAACCCGGCAACGGGATCAACCGCCACTCTCTATCGGCTTAAACGTCAAAAAAAAGAAAGAAAAAAAAAAGGAAAAACTCTTAACAGTGAATCGATCTAAAGAGGAAAACCATTAGCTGGGAACACTTAAGTGTCATTTTTGTTGTCAAGCGGAGGGGTCACATGCTTCCGAGGGGTTTTACAGCTGTTCGGCCTGAATTTAAGTCCTTAAAAGGCGAAATAAATAAGAGATAATGACGGCTTTGAAAATGGTAAATTGGTGAGAAACTGTTTTTATCTCACAGATAAAAAACAACCTGCTGCTACAAGAGTGTTAATGCACATGCACGGATAAAACAGCATCTTGTGTGATAAAAACATATAAAAACAGTTTCATGAAGAGACTTCGTGTGCACGTGTCACTCACCTGGTCTGACCAGCGCTGGTGCAGCAGCAGCTGTGACGCTCTCACCGTTGGCCTGCGCCGCCGCTGTACTTTCTGATCCAGATATGGCTGTCTGTTGGGACACACATGTGAAATCATGAGGTCTGACCTCTGCGGTGAGGACAACACTACTTTTTCCACTTGACTAGGAAAAAAAAAAAAATGTAGTAGTAACACGTGTGGAAATCTGTGGTGTTTCCCATGAATGAATTCTTGTTTTAAGAGCTGCCTTCCAGGATTAACGTGACACAGAGGCTGAAGGAAACTATAGGAAACGGTTCCAACAGCAGCAGCAAACTACACTTCATTGTGTTTTAAATTGAATCCATAAGCGTCGGTAAAACCGCTGATCCTCCGGCTCCAGCTGCTCCGATCCCATACGTGTTGGAAATACAATAGATGCTCTCACAGTAGAGACAGGGGGGGTTTTGTGTTGTGTGTTATGCTGTGGTGGTGGTGGTGGTGGTGGCTCATCGCTGCTCACCTGTGGTGGGGTGGGGGTGGAGCCGCTTCGGCCCCCGGACATAATCTCCTCTGTGATGTCTCGCCCTCCTTGGTTGGGGTCTCTTATTCTTATCTGTAGGAGGAGAAAAGAAGGAAAGAGAGTAAAGAAGAGGAGGTGATGAGTCATCCAGGTGGAGGCGACGTTATAAAAACTGGCTTGTTTTTCACTTGTTAAATGAATGAGTGCGAGGCGTGTGAAGTGAAGTGAAGCGAAGCGAAGTGAGTCGCATTCCCATGATGCAACGTGTCCTGCGTCCTCTCCCCTGCTGCCGTTGAATGAAAAGCTACATTTCTGGCATTCTGAATACCGAGGTACACCAAATCCAAACACTAACCGCCGTGCAAATTCCTCCTCCCGGCGTGCCTCGGCCGCTGAGTCACCGCCGCGTTCGGAGCGTGAGCTAAACCGACAGCCTCGGCTCAAACCCTGAGCTCAAAGTGTCACGACGAAAAGACAGAAAAAGTCAAGAGAGGAACAAGGTTTCTGCTGCTGTTGTGAAAACGCCTGACTCACATGAAGGCAAAGCAGTTTTTCCTGTACACAGAAAGAAAGAGAGAGAGAGCGAGAGAGAGCACTCAAGCAGAAAGCAGAAAAAAAGAGAGAAAATCTGATCACTGGCTCATAAGGAGTGCCCATACATTACAACCACGTGTCTCCAGCTCGCTCGACTCTTCACTCAACTTTCTAGAAGTAGCAACAGGAGCTGTCATGGAAGCAGCAGCCGCAGCAGCAGCAGCGGCTACAAAAGTGACGCACGAGCTCCACGCAGCCTGAGCTCCGAGCGTCCACACGACACGACACGACACGACGAAGCTCGACTTGGAAAAAAAAAAAGAAAAAAAAGTGCAAACGGCAATATTTGCTCGTCGCTTGCTTACTGACCTTTACCTGGAATCGCTGCTGTCAGCCCCCCTCGCCTGCTCGCTCGGCTGCTCGCTCCCCTCCCCGGCGGAGCGTTTACAATCCGCCCCCCTCTTACCAGGCCTCTCTCATCCTGGTGGGGGGTGGGAGGAGGGGTGAGGGTGGTGGTGGGGGGGGGGGGAGTAGAGGCTGGAGTAAGCTGTCCCCGGCAAGGAATTGGACTTTAAACTCCCACCACCACCTCCTCCTCCTCTTTCTCCTTCTTTTGCAAAGACGCAGGATAGGTGGGGTTGAACGCAGAAAAAACTCGGTATCCGGCGACGGAGAAGGGTGGTGGTGGGGGTGAGTAGTTGTTGTTGTTGTTGCTGGGTTTTTTTTCTTTTTGTTGTACAGGCCAGAAGCAGCAGCAGCGGCGGCGGCGGCAGCAGAGGAACAGAACAGGAGCTGAGAGCTGCGGCGCCCGGCCTGTCAGCAACAGCAACAGCAACAGCGGAGCGGAGCTAGCTTAGCAACTTGCAACACTCCCTCCCCTTTCTCATACGCTGCTGCCCGACAGAACAGGGAGGAGGAGGGGGAGAGTAACACGCACAAAAAAAAAACTGAAAAAAAGAAAAAAGGATAAAGCGACTGACTGGCCTTGTAAAGCTATGGTATTGGAATGCGCACCCCCGCCCACAGAGACCAACAGACAGTTAAAGGGGCCGGAGTGTGAAGGAGGGGCAGAGGGGGGGGCAGAGGGGGTAGGTATGGGAGGGTTTCCAGGAGGAGGAAGAGCAGGAAAAGGAGGGGAGGGTAAAAAAAAAAATATCGTTATCAAATGAGCAGCAGCCAGAACAAGAAACTCCCCCTGTTCCCCCTCGTTCTCCCTCTCTGCTCTGTCATCCTGTTCACTCTGAAAGTTTCTCCTCAGATTTTTTTTCTGTCCTGAGAGTGGAGGAGGAGGTGTGTGCGTGCTTGGGGGGGTGGTAGGGTGGGAGGGGGGGGTGCCACAGCAGCTAGCAGTTAACAGAGAGCAGAGGAAGGCTGCTCCGTCAGTCTGTCTGTCAGTCGGTCGGTCGGGCTGTTAGCCCTTCCGGCTCACGAGGAGGGGGGAGGAGACCGGTGGCCACGTGGAGCTGAGCTATGTGCTGACATGTCCTTCACCCCCCTCCTCCCCTCCCCTACCCCTCCTCTCCCCTCTAGATTTTCTCTTTGACACACAGTGAGAGCGAGAGAGGAAAGAGAGTAGAAAAGTTAAGGGAGGAGGAAAAAAAGAGTTGCAAAAAAAGTTGCATAAAGCTACAGCTACAGCGTCTTCTTCTGCTGCTGCTGCTTCGTGTCGACACCAGGCACAAAACGGGGCAGCAAAAAACAACACAAGTAACTGTTTAAAATCCACAAAGTTCAAACACAAACTAATCAACTTCCTTCTCCTTCTCAATCTGACGCGACAACACAGAAGCTGCTGCAAAGTCCAACACACAAACTCCTAATAAAACGTCATTAAATCTCTACCTGCATCACCGCTGAAACACCAGGTATGCAAATCTCGTGGTTGCACGCACACAGTCACACACACACATGCCTTTACATACTGAACACGACTCACCAGAGCAGATTTGTGCGACAGTCCCTCTGTCCTGTCATCTTTGAGAGGTTTTTAAACTGTGGGAGTTTTTCGGGGATTTTTTTTTTAAACGTTTTTTGTCACCGAGTGAGTGTGTGTCTGTGTGTGTCTGTATGTGTGCGCTCGGGAACCTTGGAGCCGGTGCAGCAACAGCAGCAGCAGTGCAGCCGGGGCCCATGGGAACAGGCCAAAGTCCAGCCCAGGCGACCACAGCCGCTGATAACCGGCCAAGTTCCCTGGCAGGACGGACCCGGGGCATCGTGCAAAGTTAAGTCTTGAGGAAGGAAAAAAAAAAGAAAAAAGCCCTGAGCGGCGAAGACTCGCACTATCAGCAGGACTTTTAAACTATGACAGCATCATCATCGCCGTGACGTGGAGACAAGTGTTTAAGTTCCAGTCTGAGCCACAGATGCAAAACAAAAATATTGCAAAAAAAAAAGGATGCAAACCAGATAAAACCAGTTTGTAGACACACAAATGGAAATGCAAGACGCAGGGAAACCTGTTCACATGCATGCGCAGGCCTGAGCCGCTCACATTTATGTGTCATACATGAAAATAAACAAATATCAAAGGATTAAAAGCGTCGCTGCACTGCGGGTACAATGTTTGGTCAAACAGACAAGTTTCATCTTGTGCAACAGGTTGAGAAAAAAAAAAAATTCAACTGTGCAGAAAGCAGAAAAACATTCGTCACTCTCAGTTGGACAGAGGGAATCAGACAAGAAGAAGAAGAAGAAGAAGACGCAGGAGGAAAAGCAGCGTCTTTTACACTTGTTGACTCCATTGTGGAGCTCTGAAAACCAGCAGGATTGCGCAGGAGGCACCGGCCGGGGCCTCGCTTCACAGAGAGCTACCACATACCAGGGCCAGGGCCATCTTGGAGAGCAGAGAGAGGAGGAGAAACACTAGACATACTGTAGGACTCTGTGTGGGACGGTGGTGGCGGCGGCTTGGTCACTGAACACAGCACCAGTTAAGGTCGAGTCTCGCCGCTATCCATTTCAACCCGGTAAACTGAACTCAATGTGCAGAGTCTAGAAGCGTCTTCAGAGGAGGGGGATTGCAACACAACGGGGGCCGGGTCGCATTATCTTTATCTCTCGGTGCCATCGGGTCAAACTGTTCTGACTTAACAACATTAATGCAACATTATTACACTGGAAAAGTGAATAAAATAAACATGAAGTTACAATTTCTCCAGTGGTATGCTGACTATTCGGTGGTATGAAGTGGTATCCGGCACTTCCATAAGGAATAAACACTAATAAATAGACTCAGTGCAGGACTGACAGTAGATAACCTGGTTTACGGCTGTATGTCAGCAGGTTTCAGTCCCTTCACCCGTCCTCACAATGAAGCTACTCTCATTTAAATAGACGTGGTATTTCCTTCTGTTTCTAAAAAAAATCTGATTTTATAACCACGATAACTTCTGACAAAAAAGAAAGAAGAAAAAAACACATAAATCAAAGACAAAGACTGCGCTGTCCGGCTATATTTACTTGTTAAACGATCACAGGGAGACAGCAAACCTCTTGCAGTCCGGCCTGGAGAGGTGTTTCTGTGGTGGAGGAGGGGAGGTGGGGGTGGGGAGGGGGTGGCGACCTGGCTACACTCATCTCTGCAACGTCAAGGAGGGTTGGTCCAAAAAATAAAAAGTAGCAAGGAGCTAAAAAGTAACAGGTAGAAAGATCCAGGAGCTGCCAACACGTCCAACGGGGAAACTTCATCACTCACTCACTCAATCAAAAGCAACAAAATCACTTCTCATTACCCACAATGCACCTCACACATGTCGTCATATGTCCACAGTGAAACCCTAACAACAGTGTCATCTACCGTGACACGGCAGCTCGGTGCTTGACGATGCCGTTTGACATGAGTCTGAACCCATGAAACTTCCTTCCAAGATGAGCACGATGATGTGTTTCTGTGGTCATGTGATCATAAACGTTGCAGAAATTGGAAAACAAGCTGCAATGGATGGAGGTTGTGATACATGAACACGTGTTAGCCTGGATGTTGATAACTTGAAGAGGTCATGGTGCTGCTGTGACCCTGTACCACGAAGCAACAAAGTAGTGAAGCTCCAGACAGGGTTGCGGTGAGTGGATCCAGTTTATGATACATTATGAAAACATATTGAGTGTCTATTCACAACAACGGCGTTAAAGGGTTTTCCAGGATTGATCAAATCTGGTCTATCTATCTACATCTATAAGAGAGGAACCGGTCCTCACGGTCTGAACTTGAGAACCTCCGCCAATTGTGGTTGTTTTTTAGAGGGGTGTGTGTGTGTGAGGGGGTTCTGTCTCTACTATGAGATGAACTGACCCGTCAAATCAAATCAGATGGTTTCTGTTTAAAAGAATCAGAATAGAAGAAGTTTAAGTTTAATCAGCACAGATTAAATTTATGTATATAGGGTCCAGCTCTTTCTTTGGGCCAGTCCGAGTTCTCAACGGACTTCTTCAGATTGGTCTGCTGCCTTTGAACCCGTCCTTCATACGGGTGCGTTCACCGATTAGTTACAGAGTTGATAACTAGCATCGTGCTACCGCTGATCTGGATTGACATCGTTGTGGATCGGTTCGGCTGGATCGGCTGGAAGTAACGAACCCCCGGCAGGTTGAGCTCGCTTCGTGATGCAGACCTCTGATCGACTGCACTTTTGTCAGTATAACTACTGAATGTTTACATTGGTCGTTTTAAATATGAGCATTTCCCATGGCGCTCTGTGTGTCTTTTAACTAACACTCTATGTTTAAATAGATTAAATCATGAACACATGCTGCAGCGTCATCATAGAACAACTGATATGTGTCTTCTAGTCTGCTTTATCTTAACATACAGTACTGTGCAGAGGTTTAAGGCCTCCATTAGATTTGTTGTTTTAGTGATGCTACTATGAAATCTAAAGAGGAAGTACTGAGAGAAGATCAATTCAAAAACCTCATGACAGTCACACTAAAGGACGTGCTGAGGGGAGGTCACACTAAACACTGGCCTTTAGCCTGCAGGGGCAGTTTTGGTCACATTGTTGTGTCTTTGCATGTTTTGTCTACACGTTTCCTGTGTTTTTTGTCTGCAGAGACATATGGAGGGCAGAACTTTGCTACAACACCAAATCTAAGACTTTTGCACAGTACTGCATACATGCAGATGTCAACACAAGCTCGGCTCTTTGAAGCTGTGTAGAAAACACACACATGTGATATCTCCATATGCAATCAATATAAAAACACCTGATCCCCTGATGTGCTCCTATAAACAGCTGATGACATTTTCCACTTTAGGTGTACTGCCCTTTAAAACGATATACAATCTCATATAAGGAGTTTATTCTAAGGTTCATCAAAGGTTATTACCTGGAATCATGTGCAGACTTTAAGTCCAGAGTGGATAAATATGTAAATCTGAACCGTGTGTGTGTGTGTGTTTATGGTCTGTTTTGTGTAACGGCGGTGCGTGTGGTGAATCGTGCAACTCCTTACCTGTTTGCGTTCCCGTTTGGTGTGCATGTGCTGTGGGGGCTGAGGCGGTGGTTGCTGCTGCTGGGGCGCCGGGTTCATAATGACGGGCGCCGCCTGCACCGAGGGGGTGAACTGGGGCTGGGCGGGGTAGTAGGCCCCTGCTGTGGATCAGAGCAGAGACACACAGAGAGACGGGGGAGAGTGTGAAGCAACATATACACCGACTTAATCCCGCGGCCACAACACATAAGCTGTGTTTACACGTCGCTAAAAGTCACGTCGGACTAATTTGAGGCTCGTTATGCAGGCCGGGCTGCATCTGAAAACCTCGACAGTTTGATTTCTGGAGGATTTGCAGAGCGGCAGCTGCAGTTTTATGTTTTATGACCGCTGCAAAGTTATAATGACATTACACTGAGGTAACTGCACTTTTTTTAAAGTGCTAAAATCTTTTGGCCGGCGGCTGAGGATGTGTCGGGATTACGTTTACGCCTCCTGGCATCTATCTGGCGCTCCGGTGAAGAGCAGCATGTAAACACACCTCAATTAAACCTGAGTTCCTAGATTAACAACAAACAAACAATGTTCAAGCAACGTTCACGGAAGTGGACGTGGGCGATCAGAACAGATGATTCATGACGGAACAAACAAGTGAATAAACAAACGGATCAATAAGAGGTCGGCGCCTTTGAAAAGGACAAACACTGATGATTTGAACCCAATAAAGGACGTTATTGATCAATGCACCCAGGCCGACAGGTCGTCAAGCTTTGTAGTGTTGCCACTTTCAAACTGGTTGATTGTTTTTTAATGTTCGGACACGTACAGGTAAAACTGCTCTTGACCTTTTACACTCTGATCAGAGCCATGTTGAACTACTTGGTCTTACTTCACTTGAGCAAATTTGACCTGTTGTGAAAGGTTTAAGCCGACAATCACGTCCACTTTCTGCTAATGTGCAGACTATTTTTCCACATCAGCTGTAAAATGAGTAGCAAAACTGTGAAAATGCTGATTATAAATCCTCAGATATAAAGTTTTATTCAACCAGAATGTGAGTTTTATCCAACAAACTGTCTCAAACCTAAATATAACTTATTCCAATGTTATGTGTGTGACATTAAAACTTCTTGATCTTCACCTGTTGGTCCCTGGTGTCAGCAAAACACTTTTTATCATCAAGGTAGATGCAGATTACACATCGGATGGTCGATTTCATCATTTCAGCTCTCGCAGCCCGTGTTTACACACAAGAGTCACTAACAGGTGACTCGCTGAAATCAAGTATCAGATGATCAGAATTAAACGATTTCTAAAAATACCTCAAACTGCAATCGCTTCCTTTCCACCGGGGCCTTTTTCTTACGGTGCTCAAACGCACACGGTTGCACCTTAAAACCAAGCTTTTTGCACCAAAAGTTGTGTTTTTTTTTCTTCTTCATTTTTTTCTATCTGTAAAATCTCCCCCCTTCGTGTCGTTATCTGCATGCACCGGTTTACCACGGCAGACATGGCACCTGAAGGCACCACCACGGCACAGGTAGGCCTTCAGACCATGACACAGCACTCTGTCTGCCTCTCTCTCTGTGCCCAGCTGTGCAGCGGGGGCCTCTTGTGTCTTGAGGATATAGATATTTATCACGCACACCACACATGCATTCATCACGACAGCAGCTGCCAGCCAGACAGAGACCCGAAGGAAAAAGGGGGTAAAAGAAGAAGAAAGACATAAATCAAAAACTCAAACAGCTCCTACTGTGGCCTCTCTCTCTCTCTCTCTGGTGAATAATGTCATCCAACCACTCAAGTGATATTACCTGGCCTTGCTACGGGCCTCGGTTACAGTTCAGAACCAGTTGCAGTCCAGTTTTCAAAAAGGACTCAGCCAGGGAGGGTAATAAAATCCTCTCGGACTGAAGAGGCCTCCTCTCTTCTCCCAGCGGCTCCCTCCTGGCTCTGCCTCTCCCTCTTTCTCTCTCTCTCTCCCCCTCTCTCTCTGCATGCATTTCAGTCTAACTCACATTACTGAGTCTGCATTGTTGACCAGGAGCAGCGCAGCCTAAATATAGTCAAAAACCCACACCGGCTGAGGGGAAGAGAGAGCAACGAGCAAGAGAGAGGGGGGGAGAAAAAAAAAAAGGGAAAGGGAGGGAAAGAGGGAGACTGTGGGCAAACAGGCAGGCAGGGAAGAGAGGAGGACGAGGAGAAGAAGCTGTGAGCTCGCTGGAAACCAGAATGCCAAAAAAAAAGCACAATTTTCCCCCCACTTGGACGACGTCCTGATACTGTAAATTAAAAAAAAATAGGCTTGAAGTATGATTCACACAGTGCAGGAGATTGAGAGATTAATGGAAGAGGAGGAGGAGGAGGAGGAGGAGGAGGAGGGACACGACACCTACCCTCAGAGTCCTGCTGCTCTTGAGACCCACGGTTCCCCATGTTTCTGCTGAAGGCAACAACAAAAATAAAAAAAAACAAACTGCAAACTGTAGAGAGAGACAGAGAGGGAGAGAAAGGAAAGGAAAAGGAGAGGGGGTTTCTCTTCTTCAAACCCCCTCTCTTGACTTCTTCCTGTCCTCTCTACAGGTGCCCTCTCAGAATGACTTCTTTTAACGCTCGGCCCTCCCTCTTCCAGCGTGTCTCCATTTTGCTCCTCCCTCTGACCTTCCTGATTCCTCCCTTGCCTTTCACTTTTCCTTTTTTCTTTTTTTTTCTTTTTTTTTTTACCTCCCTCCCCTTCCTCTCCTTCCCTCCCAGCGTCTGTTTCCCCCCCCCTCTAGAGTGAGTGAACAGGCAGCCGGGCTACACAGTTCAGTTGCGCCTGGATCCACCCAGGATCAGCGATCTGGATCAAGACTTGACAGACTACTACTACTAAAGAGAGAGGGAGAGAGGGGCAGGAGGGGAGGGGGGGGTGTTTGCATGCATGAGTTAAGTAAATCACTCAACTTTGTGGAAGAGAGGGGGGGGGGCTTAGTCTTAAAAATAGTCGCCACACTCCGTCAGCGCTGCGCGTGTGTTTGTGTGTTTACCTGACTGCTATTAAAGGACCGAGTGGTCAAAGGGACGGAGCCTCTGTGCCTCCATACAAAGCAAACAGCGGCCCGGCCAATCACAGCGTCCGACACAGAGACGCGTCTCATCGTCACATGACCAGGGCTCATTTCTTAAAAAGGGGGGGGGGGGTGGAGGGTCATATGCCGCTCCTGAGATTGCCACTTGGACACGTGACCAGAATGACCGGTGCGGCCCGGCGCACGCCCACGAACGCAAACACACGGGACATTATGTCCTGTACAGTCATACAAACAAACAGTATTAAAGAGCTGCTGCAGAGAGTGCAACGTGCCGCCGATACCAAAGGTCCAATAACAGCACAGAGACCTCGTCTTTGATTATTGATCGGCTCTCGGTTCTTTATTGATACTGTGAAGGTATCAACGCCTCCGTCCACAGAGAAATACACACAGCCTGTGTTCAGAAACGGAGCCTGAAAACCTGCCGCCAGGACTTCCTGTGACTTTGTGATGTCACAACAGAGCCAGCGCCAGGCCACGCCCCCTCACCACCTGGACCGCCACCGTCCGACAGTTATAGGATTTGGTTTTCAACTGAAATCTGCTCTGTTATCTATTAGCCATATTCACAGCGTCGCCATCTTTGCTTACGTCGTCACTCAGGGTGGTGACGATTCAACGCCATAACGTCACATAACGTTAGCAGTTGCAGCTAACGTCGGCTAACTTAATTCAAATCAGTTTGAAAAACAACCCATGTCTTCCTTAAATCTGTATCAACCAGGAAGCGATGAAAGGAAAGCAGTTTGTCAGACAGAGACGCAGCAGTTACGGTTTGTTTACCCGCCCCGAGTGATGATAGAAGGAAAGATGGCGACGCTGTGAATATGGTCAATTCAATCAGAATCAGTCGACCAATCAGAGGTGACGACCTGCCCCAGAGAGAAACCTGAGAGAGGACACGTTTCACTTTCTTCTTCTGGATCATCAACACTGGAAATGTGTAAAAATACTGAACCTTTAACACAAAACCTAAATGTGGCACAGTCTCTGTACCTCTATCTCATGTTCCAGTTCTCATGCTAAGTAGGGAAACAAAACCTGATTTGTGTTTCATTTGTAGCTCTTTCCAATTAATGTTGAAATATAAAAATACCCAAGGCTGAGCGTTTCTACCAGAGCAACAGTTTTCAGATCATAAATTGACTCTAATGATCCATTTACAGCTTAGTGGTTGCACTTTATATTCAGATAGTCATTGTTTATTGTCTGTACTGTTATTTGTTTTGTTTTAATTGTGTGTCTGTTCTGTGGGAATATGTTATTTGGATGTGGTTTGAAATAAATTATATATAAAAAAAGATTCATTCTCATTTCACAGATGCTTTAATCCTAAAGCATTAAAGCTTCAGGGCGGAAACTTGCATCAGATCAAGAAAAGACGAGCAACAAAAGTGCAGAGTCAGCGCTAGTTCTGCAGTTTATCTAAAGTCTAAACCATCTATTTATTTCAAGTTGTTTCGATGCTTTTTAATGCAAACTCAGGTGAGCAACAACAACAAGCGCCCTGAGAACATGAGGCACTGAGCTGCGATATAAAACAAAAACAAATCAACAACAACAGGATATTATTGGCTGCAACAGGAAAAGGTTCAGGCCTCTCTCTCTCATTATGTCTCAATCATCCTTAAACATTGAAGATAAGGCTCATTAACCCGCCGGTTGAAGCTCAAGATAATATTAACTAAAACAGAAGAGAGAGGGGGGGGAAAGAAACTCGACTTTTCAAGCTTTTACTTGACAGAAAATGTGAAAACACAGATCAGCGACGCCGCTGACTTCATGCGACCTGTGACACGGAAGAAAGAAACGCTGCTAATTGGGTCAAGTTTCTCCTCCAACTAGTAGAAAATTGCATTAAGGGCTAAATTGAGTCGCTATTCGAGGTCGGCTCGGGCTAAAAGATCTGGTTAGAGAGACTCTCGGCTGCTGCTTCTAAAATGCAGAGCCGGTGAAACCCCCCACCCCCCACCCCCCTCTCTCTCCACATCACACAACACAACACAACTGCCGCATTGTGACGGACACAACACGAGAGACCGGGCTTATCTCAGAAGCTTTATGAGCTGATCTCAGCTCCGTTTTTTCTAGGGAGAGCAACAGCAACTTTATACGCTGAATTCAGACGGCGTGTTATTGTTTCTTCGCTGACAAAAGAAAGAGTTTGAATGTAGGCCAGATGAAAATGTTTCCTGCTGTGTGCGAGGGCCGAGTGCCCAAACACGGAGGCTGCAGAGGTTTTGAGAACAGAGACCGACTCGTTGCAGCTCCAACGAATGATCACCACACGTTTCTTTTTCTGTGCATCTAGCAGCAGTTTTTTTTTTTTTTTTAACAGGAACATGCCGTCACAGGTGCAGAGTGTGCAGAGGTATTGTTTGCACATTGACGCAGGGCGGCGGTGCGGCGAGGTGCAGAGGGAGAGAGACAGAGAGCAGCGACGTGCACGACGGCCTAACGGGGAAGAATTGTGTTTTTACAGTCCCGTATTCAGGCCCGTGGCTTTCTATTGCTGATGAGCTACAGTTTAAACAAAGACGACACATAGTTCAGATGCCTGACGGTGGGGGGTCAGCAAGTTTGTTTTCGGGGGCATCATCAGTTCTTGTGGCGCACCGACGCCCGGCCGCCACTAGAGGGGGCGACAGTCCACGGGATGAGCAGCAGCAGCAGCAGCAGACGAGGCCGAGGCGCTGCCGTACACGGTGTTTAATGGATGTGAAGTAATGTGAGTTGAGATTAAAAGGGAATTAACAAAGCTGGAACTTCCACGTGTTCATTGATTATTGGTAACAGCCACATCTGTTCTGATCTGAGCGTCTCGTGGAAACATGACGGTGAAAACGCTGAGCGAGGATCTTATTCTCGCTGACCTGCTTGGATTTAATTTTTCACAGAGCGGCCACACCCGTCACCGAGAGCACGATACGTCTCGTAGCTGCATTTTATTACGGTCACAGGGCCTGTGTGCGTGTGTGTGTGTGTGTGTGTGTGTGTGTGTGTGTTGGCTGAGAGGGGAAACAGACAGAGAGACAAAGTCGACTCGGCTCGTTTCTTCCTCCCTGTGTGTTTTCACTGAATGTCACTGAGCAATTATCGGCTCAGAAAGACGACGAGGACGCCGTCGCTCTCTCAAACCAACGTCGACGCTGCTGCTCATCAGGAAGGAGATGGTTCAGTCTGATAACTCTTTAGACCGAGTTAAACGTTTTAATTTCTGACTTCTACGGCCTCAAATGGCTCTAATGACGACCCAAAGGTCCGGGGTTTGACTCTGCGATTTGCTATTCAAACCCTGGTAAACAAATCAGACACCGCTGCCGCTTTTAATAAATCCTCTTTCTCTTACAACACATTTCTTTGTCTTAGCCTCTGGTCGTGTCTGATTTGTGTTGTTTTATCCCTTCACACGCTCAATTGCAGCCAGAACCTTTTACTTTAAGCTGATTTTTGATGTTTCTTTTATGATGTTCAGCCGATTTTTTTCTTTTTTCTCATCAAGTTTATTTTTATTGTAAAGCACTTTGTACCCTTTTAAAATATAATAGCTCATACACTTCCCATGAAAATCGTGTTTTTCGTGCTTTTCACATGTTCCTGTGGCATTTATCAGCAGAAAAGGCAGTGCAAAATTGCATTTCTGAGTTTTTCTGCCTTCAAATTGCTGTGAACCAATGGCAGATGCAAACTGGCAGTTTCAAGCTCCCGCCCCGCTCTGCATCTGGCTCGGTGTAGCTATCGAGGTATAACAGGTATAGCTCACCTGGTAAAGCAGCTTGCACCGTGAGCAAGGACTATATTCCAGTCTGGGATCAAATCTCAGTGTGCAGTTTTACGCTAAACGCGCTGAATTGTACAATGCCCAGCTGTCAGCGAGCGGGGCGGGTGCGGCGCAGTCTCCGCCCACCCGCCAGAGCTGCATTGCTAATGAGCTGCTGGTGCTGTGCAGAAGCAGAGCCCTGAGAAATGGCACGGGTTTTGTGATTTTGGCTAAAAACTTCATAATCATAATTTAAAGACCACAGATAATGTTTTAAAATAACCAAAAAGGGTCGCGGGACGGGGGACTTTAAGGAGAGGTGTCTGCAGATTCTCCACAGGTACGACGACACGCTGCTCTGTTCGTCTCCTATGCAACCAGATTTACTGACCTTTGATAAAGGCAATAGTTTTCTGATCATGTAAAACAAACAGAATGAGCAGGGAGGGACACTCCCAGACCGACAGCTACGGTCACAACGTCACAACGGGGGAAGTGGACGGATGACGCACAGATTTTCCAAAACCAACCGAGCACGACGCAAAACAACCTGAGAGTGTGAGAGCTGAAGTGATTAATCAATCAACCGACCGCTGCTGTGGCTCCGTTTAAATTATGACTCAGTTTCCACCACTGATTATCATGGTAGATTTTTTCTTTTTTGTAGTTTTCTACACTTTCTACCCTTTATAAAACATTTTCCTGACATCACATTAAGAAGTGTTTTGCTGTAAAGAGTGTCCAAGCAGTAGAATTTCATGATATATTAATATTATTGAATCACTAAACTTATGCATGGTGTCATGGGTCGGCTGTACAGTGTGGGAATAAAGGTTGAATTTAATCTATACCAACTGTCACAACTATTTATTACTGTTTATTGCACTGACGGAAATTTGCTTGGACATACTTTATATTTGACTTCAGGGACGTGATCGATGTCAGTTTAATAATTATTCAACCCTCTGATTGATTAAGTCTGCAGAGGCTGTTCCTGCTGTGTCAGTGTCAGTGTGAAAGCCCTGTCAGGTGTGTGAGCGGCTCAGGTGAGGTGAGGCCCCAGGCAGAGCCTCTTACCATAAGTACCATATTCGGGGCTGGTGCCAGGGTAGAAGCCGGGGGTTCCTGCCGGGACCGGGTACTGCTGGGGCGTGGCCACGTAGGTCGCCGACCGGTACTATGGAGACGGACAGAGGAAGAGAGGAGGAGGAGAGGAACGAGGGCGGGAAGGAAAAGACAAATAAAACGATTAGTCAGGGTCATAAAAGCTGCATAAAAATGTAAAAATAAACCTGCACGCGATCTCTGCATCATAAAGGACCTAGGCATCTATAAAAAACAATAATATGTGTATATAGTGGGTCTTAATTATGATATTTCACTCTTTTTGGCGTGTTGAAAGTCCAAAAATGACAGAATCTCTCTAGGCTTGTCTTTTTCAGACTTCATAGTAAAGTAATGAATAATGTTAAATTCATTAACAAATTCATTTTAAAGTAAGAACATGTTTAACAGTTAAATTTCGCTCCACTGTTGTAGAGCAACAAAGGTTTTTCAAACTACTATTCAGTCGTTGTTGCAACTACAAGTCCCAGGGGCACGAAGCCAGACACGACAGAAGCATCACGACTTATTGATTTCAACAAATGTGAGTGGTTTGAAGATTTGTGGACCCTAATCTGAGAGTATGTTTATCAGGCGTCATTACAGAACAAATAAGACATTTCACTTTATGTTCATATATCCAATGTACATTGTTTGCCATCTAGTGAGTGATGTGAGCAAGTCTTAAAGTTTAACTAATTTTTGCTCCAAAAAGCTAAAATTGTCGTGTCCATCATGCGTCATCATTACCCAGTTCATTCAATAAACTTTAATTAGACTTGAATGAGGAAGAAACTTTAATTAGACTTGAATGAGGAAGAAACTTTAATTAGACTTGGATACAGTGGCAAGAAAAAGTATGTGAACCCGTTGGAATTTCCTAGTTTTCTGCATTAATTGCTTTGCTTTCCATTGCAGGCCGGAAGTTCGCCACTCCACAACACTAATGGGAAAATGTTTTGTGGACTGATGAAACCAAGATTTATTTTTTTTTTTGAGGATTTTTTAAGTACGGTGGAGGGAGCATCATGGTTTGGGGCTTTGCTGCCTCTGGGCCTGGACAGTTTGCCATCATCAAAGACAAATTGACTTCCAATGTTCATCAAGGCTTCCTACAGGATAATGCCAGTAGCTGAAGCTCAGTAGATGTCGGGTGATGCAGCAGGGCAATAGCGGATTTTATGAAAATGCATAAAAAGAAAACAACAGCACTACAGCGGGAAATAAAACAGCTTCTCGCCTGTTTTACAGCTGTATATGCCATTGCATTCTGGGAAACTTGCATGCTGTATACTGCAGCGTAAACGGCGTCGGTCATCGTTTATTCGTAAAACCTGTTTCCATAGCAAAAAGTTTTCGAATTTCTGGCATTTCCTTCCAAGTATTTCTTCACAGATTTTGTGAATAAGAATAGGTGGATGGAAACCCCACTAATAAGTAAATCTACAGGGCTGCTTCAAAGAAAAAAAAGAAAATCCACCGTTGGGCCATTCAGAGCCCAGACCTGAATCCAACAGGGATGCTATGGAAGGAGCCATTCACAGCAGACATCCCATAATAACATGGCTGAGCCGAAGCAGCTCTGTCAGGACGAATGGTCCAGAATTCATGCTGAGTGCTGTGCAGTTGTGATCTGCAGCTACAGGAAACGTTTGGTTGAGGTTGTTGCTGCCAAACGAGGTTCAACCAGTCATTAGATCCAAGGGTTCACTTACTTTTTCCACCTGCACTGTGAATGTTTCATGGATATGTTCGGTAAAGACATTCAACATTATAATCGTTCGTGTGGTATTAGGTTAAGCACATTGTGTTTGTTTATACTTGTGACTTGGATGTAGACTGAATCGCATTAAATGACTAATTAAAGTAAAAAACTAAGAAATTCCAAAGGGTTCACATACTTTTTCTTGCCACTGTATATACTGAGGGAGAAACTTCATCTACAATACAGCCGAGCAAAAAGACATATAAAAGGAGATTAGTGATAAAATAAAAAGAAAAGTCAAGATAGTAAAAGATAAAATTGGAAACAGATTAAAAAACCATTTTAAATTAATAGCAAAACGATTAAACAGTTGGAAATAAAATGAGATAACAATTGGCTGACGATCATTGATGTCAAACTTACTATCAAAGGCTTTGCTAAGATCTTTGTTCCAGAAAACTTTTAAAAGTTAAATGAAATTTATTGGCCACAATTGAAGAATCATCCATATACAGGATTTATTCGTACAAACAGGCGTCTTCAATTATACATGTATTGTTAACAGGTTTATCTCAATAAATCAGAATAACATGGAGAAGTCCATTCCCAGTTACAAAGGAGAAAGGCAGTAACTGCGCAGAGTTCCGAACTGAGAAAAATGACTTTAAAGTTACAGTAACTGTATCTTGTTGTCCAGTCTTAGTAGTTGTAGGTAGATTATTGGACATGTGGCAGTTTTGTTACTTTGTATTAGCTTATTCTTTGTAAATATTAATTATCACATTTAATTTGATGTTTTACCCCTATTTTGTAGTTACTGTATTCTTCCTTTGTATTACTTGCCAAAAACGTGTCACCATACCAAGCAAAAAGGCAGTAACTGCAGATTATTCAAAAATTATTCTGTCACAATTTGTGCTCTAGGTGTGTTAGATACACTGTATTTGGACTAATTGAAACCATTTGTTTCCCTGAACATGGATATACCAAACCCAAAGTAATCTGACCATTTTAGGGCAATATTTTCCATCCGGAAGCTGTTCTGGTGCAGAAATTGCTGCTTTAAGTGTCTCACATTCCTAATCTGTATCAAGGCCCAAAGGACAATTTATTTCGAATTGGACCACATTCTTGTGCGTGAATATTAGATTAATTTGTATCTAAGTGTATTTCTGTAGGCTATCTAATGTAGGCCTATCTGCTATACAAATCGCATCCACTTTGAAGCAATAGGCTAGAGGCAAGTTAGGCTAACTCCAATTTCAACAGAGCAAAACTAAATAATTTTGATTGAGTAGGCCTAACCACGTGAAGGAGAAAATGGATATCCCATCCATGATTAGACGAAGAGAAAGATCAGAGAATTACAAGTTACAGCTAGAAGCAGGGCAGCCCGGGAGCAGGTACAGTAAGCAAATGCTAGCTAAAACGTCAGTTAGCATCATGTTAGCATACATCTGCTCCACAGGTCGGATTGTCTGATGGGGGGGTGTGATCGTATTGTCGGGGGCGGGATCATATGGGAATCACTGAGCTGACAGCGTGTTCACAGCATAGACTGTGATTCACAGTAACTGCACTCTGTGGCAACACAGTTGTTTTTTCGTTAAGTAAAACAAAGCAAAAAGGCAGTAACTGCAGTTACTGTCTTTCTGCTTTGTTTCACTAGGGCTTTTTGCAGTTACTGTAAAAACGACTACCATTTTTCTCCAAAACGACACATATTTCAGATGAGATATTTTGTCACATAACAAAGGATGCCTTGAATGTCATGAAAATGATAATAACTCATTTTCGACAAAAAATGCAGTTACTGCCTTTCTCCTTTGTAGGGCAGCAGTAGTTAAAGTCAAATATTGAACTTACTTTTCAGAACATTTCCATATAAAAGAATGCTTTTTTAAATTGTAATATTCAATTTTTTTGAGATTCTTAACCATAGGTCTTCATTAAATGTGAGGCGTAATCATTACAATTAAAAGAAATGTGATAAATAAAGACATTAAATGTTTAATTCTGTGTGTAATGGATCTATATAATGTATTAGTTTCACTTTTTGAATGAATTACTGACATAAATAAATAATATTTCCATAATATTCTACTTCATTGAGATGCACCTCTACGTATTGATGAATTATAGCTCGTGTGTGTTGGGCCGAGGTGAAAACGGCGTGCTCTACCTGTCCCGGGATGAAGTAGGCGGGTCCCTGCGGCGAGCTCTGGAAGGACAACTGTTGCCCGGGGATCATCATCATCTGGGAGCCAGGGCCCGCCTGGTAGACGTGGGTGGGCGTCACGGGGCGGGGGGCGTTGCTCTGCGGGACGCCTCGGGGCCCGCCGCCCGGTGGCAGGCTCGCCCTGTTGGCATAGTAGGGCTGCAGGGAGGGAGGGAGGGAGGGAGGGCGCGAGGAGGAGGGAGGGAGGGAGGGAGGAGAGGAGGAGACAGAGAGGAGGTGAAGATGATTGTGTGAAAAACAACAACAACAACAACATAAAAAAAAAGAAGAGGTGACAGGAAACGTGTGAAGAAGAGGGCGAAAGGAGACGGACAAACGAGGGCGTTATTAGTTCCTCTTAGGGATGTCACCATTACTAATTTTCTTGGTACGATTATTGTCAGAGAAATAATCATTATTATTTATTAGTATTTTGCAGTAATTAATTACACAACACTATGAATGTGTAAAATCAAATATAGTCAAAATATAATTACATACATAAGTATCTATTAAGACCAATTATTGAGTCTTTGAAATATCCAGGTCATAAATCGTCATCTATACCAAATGTTGACGTTCATTTTTAATCGTTTTTTGTTTTATTTTACAATACAAATGTCACGCTAACATTTAAATTCCTACCAATTCAATATTACGTTAAATAAATGGACCAATATCTGAGCATTTACCTTTATTTTGGCGCACATGCCGAAACGGTTCCTACGTAATCTTTTTTTTATTTGTATTTAGGAACCTTTACGATTAATGATTAATTAATTGCGCCGTTTGAAAACAAGTAATCGTGACATCCCTAGTAAAAACAAATAAATAAACATGTATTTCCCCCCCCCCCTCCCCTCGTATGATTTTTATCTCCTGGTCAGAGTGGAGCTGGCCCGGTCCGAGGGGCTCATAGCTCTGCCCATGAATCTGTGGCGCGGCTCCAAGTGGAAACATATTGGCGCTGCCTGCCAGAGGAGATAAAGCAGCTAATGCCGGTTCATTCAGAGCCTCCTCATTGACATTCTGCTGCTGGCCTGGGAGCTAACCGCCGTGGCCAGCAAAACCACGCCGAGCCAACGGAGCAACAAACACTGCCAAATATTAGTCACACACATATGCACTCCTCGGGAGGAGGAGGAGGAGGAGGAGGAGGAGGAGGAGGATGACGACGGTGGGGAGAGAGAGGGAGGAAGAAAAAACTAAACTAAACCCAAAAAAAGGGGGGGAAAAAACGGGAAGGAGAAACTGGAAGAAAGAGAGGAAATCTTGTAGTTACCTGTAGCGACCTGAAGCTTCCCTTTGACACACATCACACACACAAGAGAAACACACAGAAAAAGGAGAGAGGGTGGGAAAGGGGGGGGGGGAGGAGGAGGGAGAAAAGAGAGAAAGAGAAAGAGAGAGAGAGAGCACCACAAGTCAGTTAGAGAGGGGGGAAAAAAAGCCCAGGAAAAAAAAAAAAAACCCGTCGGTCGGGTCTGAGCCAAGCAGTGAATTAACGAGCTGCATGCAGAGAATAGGCAGAACAGTGGATCCCAATAAACCAGGTCTGGTCAGCGCTGAACGAGTAAAACACAGAAAAAACTAACACTAAACTTAAAACAACTAGAGCCGCAGGACGAGCGTCGGCCACCTGGATGATTTACTGCTTACAATAAAAGAGCTGCTATGTCTTATTTTTTCGTTATAAATCACTTTATTATGATTTTAAATAGTCAAAAACATTCAGTATGTAGGTGGAATATTAAATAAAAGTAGTGCAATATATTGTTCAATGTTTATTATATTAATTCAAAATTATCTGACTTCCGCATCATTTAATGATAAAAAAAAGTTGATATTTTTCTAGGGCTGCACAATTGATCGCAATGTAATTGAAATTGCAAGATCTAAAAATTGTAGTAGGTGCTTTTTTTTTCCTCTTTCATTTGATTAAGATGAAAATTTGTTGTGCTGTTGCTACGGAGACGTCCTGGCCAAACGACATCATACTCTGAAGACGTATAGGGGACGTGTGTTTGTTTGGTACAAACCTAAATGGTCGTATATGATAATAAATAATTTCACACTGAAATCGCAATTTCAATTGTTTTTGCACATTGTGCCGCCCTGTTTAAAAACATGGATTTCCTATAAAACCATAATTACACTATAACAACATCACATGGTCATCAAGTCAAGTTGGTAATCTAATGTCATGGTGCATCATCGCCTTTATTTTAAAACAAGGAAACCCCCCACGTCATGTTAGTCAAGTTATGCTGTTAGTACCTGTTGGTGTATAGGCCGCGGCCCTGGGGCAAACTAGAGGAGGAAGAGGCAGACAGGACAGAGGTTAAGACAAAAAGCACGAGGTCCATGCTTCACTCCGCACAGACCGACTCCTCCGGCCAGTTCAGCACATTTCACAAGACCGAAACAAAAACTCTCTCTCACACCGCGGCGACTGCGTTTTCCTCATTTGTTTCGGTAAATAATGTAAATTCTCCAATAGAAGCCCCGGCTATTATTGGCTTCAACTACATAGGACAGGCTTTTATTTAATATCGAACAAGTCTTTTGCTCAGTAAAGATATAAAACACTGTTAAATTGTTCTGTTGTTGCTGTTTAAAAGAGTAAGGGAAAGAAAGAGACGGATCCAGAGCAGCATTCGTTGAGAAGAAGTTTAATCTGCACCAATTAAGACTTTTTCTAAATAAACGCGTGTTTCCGACCGTAGACGATACACAGGCTCCGGCTGGGAGTTCTCAACACAACCAGACGAGTGGGTTCGGGTCGAAAATATACAAATAACTCAAGTCTGGTCTGACCACGCACTGGCTGCGTTCGGGCCGAGAATTAATGCTTGTGAGTCCGAGCTTCGACACCTGCGGGTCGGACATGGTCGCGTTTTTAATTTTCAGGCCCGTTGAGAGACTCTAGCACGAATGAAGCATCTTAGAAACTGTTCAGGTTTTGTACATTCACAAGAACTTACACAGAAAATAGAAAAAGACCCGGCGTCTATTTGAGACTCGGCTTTTATTTGAGAATTTACGGTAACTATAAATAAAAACACTTAAAGGTCCAGTGTGTAATATAGGCGTAAAACCGTGATATCAAGCGTTCAGATTCCAGTTTGCAGCGCTCACCCCTCCTGTTTATGAATGCAAAACTCTTGAAACGTGCTCCCCGGCTGGCTGGATTTTCCATTCGGGCTACCGTACAAACATGGCGACTCTCAAGATGGTGACACTTGTTGTATGTGTATATAAAAGAATAATTATAAGGCTACGAAAACCAAACAAATTTTTATTTTATAGCGATTATACACTTATACAAATATATTTATAGACATTTTGCAAATAAACCTTGTCAATTATTACACACTGGACCTTTAAAACTATTTATTTCTATTGTTTGACCTAAAAAAATGAAGTTGGTTTAGTAGCAGGAGTTTAAACAATGTATATACCGTATATATATGAGGCCAGTGTGAGCGTGTAGCAGCACACTGGGCCGTTATAGTGGCGGTGAGGCAGAGTACAATGGACGGGCTGACACTGACGGGTAAAACGGTGCAGAACTGGTGAGGAGCAGGCAAACAGACATGCAGCCACTCTAAGAAACCCACACATAACACTCAGAAGGAGTGGGAGTGGGGGGGTGGGGGGTGGGAGGGTGCTCCAGTGTTTTCCACTGGGGCGGGGAGGGAGGATTTCAGATAGCGACAGTGAGCAGCAAATTTGCAGCATAAAGAAGCTTTTTGTTTATTTTTAAATCAGGAATTAAAGGAGAACAAAAGTTAAGATAGAAAACTTCTTTTTTTGGAGGGGGAGGGGTGTTTGTTTTGTTGATGAGTGCGGTGGGCCGGGCCTACCTGTCGGGTCTGTGGTGTTGGGTTCATTTGTGGAGGCGGTGGGGTGGCAAACACGACAGAAGCAGGCTGCCCGGGGGGGAACGAGGGCTGCAAAGAAGACAGGAAGTGATGTCAGAAGGAGGCAGAGAAGTGGCGGGAAGAAGAACGAGAAGAACGAGGAGGAGGAGGAGGATGATGAGGGAGGAAGGGTGGGTGGGCTGAATGGTCAACGAGTGCACAGATACCCAGGCCAATGTTTACGTTCAGGTTATTTACCGCTCTTTATAACACCAGCATCTTTTTGTTCTTAAGTTAATGGAGAGCAGGCGGAGCGTGCACCTTATTTCACAGAACGCCGTGGGCCATCAACCACAAGAATTCGGGGTTTTATTTTTTTTGGGGGTCTTTTTTTAAATGGAGATGCTGCACGCTACAGTGACGGCTGGCAACCACGTCACCTCTGACAATGACCACGGGCCCGTCGTGCTGTGGCACTTTGTGAGACGTGGTGGTCACGGGGGAGGGAGATCACGGCTGGCTCCTCTCCACAGAAAAAAGTGCATTGTTGTGCGATCTGCTTTTCATTATGTGCACAGAGAAAAATGTCGTTGCATCAGCCCTTTTCCTTTTTTCTTTCTTTCTTTAAAAAAAAAACTGTGAGAAACAAAAGGAGGGATGGAGCGACAAACAAACAAACAAACAAACAAGAGTATAGAGGAGATGAACAGCGGAGGAGCAGGAGTATAGTTACCTGTGACAGGCCAGGGGAGGGGGCAGGGTGGGGGGTGGAGGGGGGTCCTGTTATAGGCTGTGGTGCTTTATTCATTTCATGGAGTTCTGCATGTGGAGGCGGATGTGGACCTGTGTACAAATCTGTAGAACGAGAGAGAGAACAGAAGAGAGGGAGGTTAAAAAGATCAACAATTTAAGGGTTAGTTCAACATTTTGGCAAATCGGTCCATTGCCATAATCCCTATAGTCATAGCAGTAGGTTCGTTACCTTTAATTGTTGGTGCAAGCTATTTTTAGAACGGCGGAGCAGAGCCGTGAGCTGCTCACAGCTACGCTACGGAGGCTCATGGGATTTCTTGGTTTCAAATATACAATCGAACAACTCCAAAACGCTCTGGTAGACAAGTTGTCACCTGCACATTCACCACGCTATGAGTTAACAACAGAACGTTACCCGACAGAGTTGTTTTAGAGGTAAATTCATGCAAAACAGCTGTGCACGTTGCCTTCAGGAGCAGTTTTTCAGCAAGCAGTGTCTGCATTTGCCTCGAAAACAACTCTGTCTCGTTATTATTATGACAATGGGCCAATTTGCCAAAAATGTTGAACTATCCCTTTAAAGTTCATGGTCCTTTCACGAAGCACAATGAAGACGGCGTAATTACGACGTGTGGCAGGAAGGATGGAGGACAGCGTGTTCTTTCCGTGGAACGAGCAGTTTACTTTAAATGTGTCTTTGAAAATTTTTAAATTAACCAAAAACACGTCGCCATCCTGCTCAAACAGGAGGTCACACTCGGAGCTCACACTTCCTGTCGCACACTCGCAGCTCGTCTCCGTGTGTGCACACTCACATGTATGAATCCTTGAAGGTCCTACGTCTGGTCACACCGAGGAACCGTTTGTCCTGCGAGACACAAAGACACAAAAAGAAGAAGAAGAAGAAACCTCGTTAGCGAAAAACAGCACGCATTGATTAACGGCACATCTCAGATTTGTTTACAGCCGCGTCCATGACAACTTTCTGGAGAGGTTACTGTGGAGCACGGCAAACAGACGCGGATACAACAGATGTTTCTGATGAAGCCGCAAATGTTATAATGATGTCAATACATTGTCTGGTGAGCTGCGAGTTTGAGATGATCTGTTGTTGCTGCTGTGATACAGTGCGACCCTAATAAAACAAAGTGTAATTACAAAGCCGCTCCTTTTATTTGTTTTTTAACCAGAAGCCAGATAAAAATAAAGTCAGTTAATTAAAAAAGAAAAAAAAGCAGAGATAGATCCTTTATAGGAGAGTAAAAGCAGAGATGTTTGACTAACTCCACTATAATGAAAGATCCATATCAAAGGCTGCAACGAAAGGCCAGTACATCCTTTACAGAAGAGTCCATTCTTTTATATTTTATTACTTTATACTCTGTGTCTGCCTTTATTTCTGATGACAGATGGACGACGACGGGTCCAGTCTTTCATAAAATCTGTGGAGAGACGTTCTGCCGTCCTTCTGTGATTTCAAGAATGGCTATCCTGTCAGGTATCTCCTCTCCTGTCAAGCTTCTCTCATCTTTTCATTCAGGATTTTGGGGGTAGAACTTTGTATTTAGCATCTCCATGTTTCACTTGCAGCCACTGTGGTGGTCCAGGTCCAGGTCCAGGTCCAGGTCCAGGTCCAGGTCAGACATGCTGGACGAGACCTGGTCCAAACAAGGGAGAAAAACTGCTGCTGCCAACATCCATCAGGCCTCTTTTCATGCTCTTTGGCAAAACTTCGTTCTTGCAGTTTTGTGCTGTTTTTACAAGCGCTGTTTTTTTTCTTCTTTTCTTCGTCTTTCTCCTTTGATGCCGTCGACTTCGTGCAACATCCTTCACACTGTCTGAGCAGGTTACACTGATCCTTGTGCCAAATCAGAAGCACTTAACCGACTGTTTTTCAGTACAAGGTTGTGTGAATAAGGAACTGCGTGGATGGCGTCACATCTTCAGGGTCTCTCCTGATTCTCTTGCGTCCTTTTACGTCTTTATCGAGTCTCTCGCTCTGGTTTCTTTCTTGTGGATCCGTGTTGCACAGCTCAAACCAAACCACATGAGAGTTGTGGTGTTTACAGCTTCCTTTATAATTACAATTTTAATCATGCAATTAGAGTCAATTAGAAATCTGATTGGCTGCAGTAATCAGAGGTAAATTTTGATGGCTGAATTTTAAACACAGTCCATCAAACCAGCTTATTTTGTTTGTTTGTTTGTTTTTAAATAGAATAAATAAAAACACATGGTACACACAATTTAAAATGAATTCAACTGTTGCTTAGTTCATTCATTTGCAATTAACAAGATTAAATTCAGGTGAGCACTGTCAACGCAGGACTGTCTGCAAGACTAATGGACCTCGTTAAGACACATTAACTTCTGCAGACGGTGTTTTATTAAATAATTAAATAAATTAAAGCAGGTGGGTCATAAAAATTACACCTGTCGCTCATATCACAACAGTCAAAACTTATTAAGCTTCCTGTCAGCGAGAGTCTGATCAGTGGATCTTAATAAGTGATAAGTATCTGCAAAGAGAGAGAGGGAGCAATAATATTAAACACCATCTAACTTTACCTGCTACAACTGTGTCGGGATCACAGTTTGAAACCAGAGAACAAACTGACTTTTCTTTCCTTTTTTAACTATCTGCAAAATAAACGGCAGCATTAAAACTGAGCTTTGGATATTTGCAGGAGGATATTCAGTGTTGAACTTTGTTCAGAGGTGAGAAAAAGAGGAAACTGCTACATTTCCTTTAACGAAGACAAAAAAAGAAGAGAAAGGAAACATGAGCTCATCATGAAATTATCAAAGACATTCATTTATGACCTTTGCATGTGTCTAAACGGCATTAGTAACAACATTAATGTCCATGTCCAGAATCAATTTTGTGAAAAGGTTTTGTCACCTGGATGAATTTTGTCACAATATTAGACACCAATTATTACAAACATGCAAATTGCTCCTTGTTCATTTTGGTAAATGAACACAGAACATCTTTTAAATCAAGTCAAGAATCAGCTCAGACTCAGTAAAGATCTGATACAGAGTTTGAGCCGGTTGCATTTCATTTCAGGTAACACACGAGGACGAATCTTTCCGAGCTTGTGCACATTTGACTTGTATTGTTGGTTTGCAGCAGATTTACAGTCGCAGTTTTTACTCAGTCAGTGGCTAAAAATAAATAAATAAACAAACTGTGCACTGGATTCAGTTTGTGTAACAAAAGTTCTTCGGTTTGGTTCACACCTCCGAGAATAATCATTTGTGGTTTTGTCTCCACTGGCAAACTTTTTCTCACTAATTTTTCTTCTTTTTTTTTTGCAACTGCGCCACCTTGTAATGCATAATGCAGTTTTTGTCAGGAAGATGGCTGAAACTATGTAGAACATTTTTTCTTTCTTTTTTTTAACACACAATATCGTCTCTCTGCAGACTGAAGGGTCACTCCCTGATTCCAGAGTAATCATCCTCCTCCTCCTCTCTGGGTTATATGGTCCTCGCAATAGTGACACATTTGGTATTTATAGCCGAAGAAGCCTACATTATATCTGCCACGGACACACGCAGACACCTCCGTCCCCTGACACACACACACACACACACACACACACACACACACACACAGCAGTGTGAAAAGCCTGAGTCATGATGAATCAGGGTGTTTTTTCTTTTTCCTTTTTTTTTTCAAAAGAAGAGGAAATCACGCTGCAGAGATGGTTGTAATCGCCCCTGTTACCATGACTATGTCAGCAGCACACAAACAAAAAGGAAGGGAAAGAAAGAAAAAAAAAGAAAAGACAATGGATTTTAACTGAGTGGAGCTTTTCCACACAGTCACAGTCAGATGAAATCTCTGGCTTAAATAAAACACTGGTAAGCTCATCTCCTCCACTGTGGAGCTTAGAGAGCGGCAGCGACATAAGACACAGCGCAGATTTAATTATGTGCAAAATGTGAATTCCTTCTTCATGGAAAAAAAAGTAAGTACTCAGTAACTCAGTAAGTATTGGTTTTTAAGAAAGCTGTAGACAGGACTACAGGCCAAACACTTCAAAGGCTCATCCACACAAGACAGGAGAGCTGGTCCGGCCGGCCGTGACATGAAATGCTGAGTAAACAATCTCAGGGCTAAAAGAGGGTCTCAGCCTCAACAACCTACACTGCCTCAGAGGCTTTACTACTCTCACTGGAAGCAACACGCTACTTGAAGGACCTCTAGGTGTTATGGGAGGGGAAATGCTTTTACCCTGAGGTTGTGATTCTTCAACAAAAAAAAAAAAACTACGACACAGGTTTTTCTGCAGGATTTGTACAAATCCTGTGCAGCGCTGCAAAAAGAGGTCCATGCTATTTAGTGAGTGGGGGGGGGTTGCGCGAGTTAATGCAATGCACCCACCCACCCCTGCTACACACCACCCCACCCCACTCTACTAATCACACACAGTCCAGTCATTCGAGCCGGCCTGACGTGCAGCGCCGTGGAGACCCAGCCACCAGCGCTGCCGCTGGTGAGACATGCTCATTCAACTGTTGCATAAGTCTCTGCATGCACTCCCATGACCCGCTCAAGGAGCAGCGGTGGGTGGGTGGGGTGGGGAGGGGGGGCATATTTTTGTTAAAAGAAGTTGGCTATCATGTCACCTACTGTACAGTACAGTGGGGCGTAGCCACTGGGACTTTCAGACTCTAGACTCAGCGTGACCGATGCAGCTTTGCTGTGCAGAATCAAATGCTTCCTGTGTTTTCTGTTTTTTTTTTTGACAATATTATACAGATGCTGAGAAGTTATCAAACTTAACAGCAGGGTGACGTCATCCAAAGAAACATGAGTCACTGGCTTTGTGAGTTCATGGGCCTACTGCAGATTAAAGATACTTAAAAAAAAAAAAGCCACAATTTACTGTACAATGCACATACTCATTCCTCAGCTTTCCCTAAAAGCCTATTGTGTCCCTTCTTGTGCACTCAGTAACTTCTCTGTTGTATACAGCTCGCCGGCCTGCAGGCTGAAATCTGTACCTGCCACGGAGCCACGGCATTTGTTGGCTCTGGTGGCAACACAGTGACACAAAAAGCACCAGTGGTGGTGGCAGGCTTCACTTAACTCGGCTGGACCGATTATAACTGCACAAGTACAACTTAAACCAAGCCTGCAGGGAAGAGGGGAAGCAGTGTGGATGTTATGGAAAACAAGAGTTGCATTTCAGACATTTAAAGCCTTAAAAAAGGCAGGAGCAACGCATTTAGAGGAAAAAAGTATATTCAAATTCACAGGGAGTCAAAGTTGGTACGTGTCTGCAGCACCGCATTTCTCTCTACTGATTTACAGTTGCACCAGGATGCAGTAGAAAGGTCAGAATCGACGCCGCACAGACCGAGATGGTCCACATCATGTGCCAACGATGCACCCCAACAGTGCCTGACATTAGAGAAACTGCTTGGTAAACTCCCATATAAACTCCACACTCCATTTTTGTAAGAGTTGCTTTTTCACCTTAAATGCTCCCTGCAAGGCAACAAAAAAGATGCAGGTAATCCTCATAGGTCAGTAAAATAATGTTCTTTCAACACATTATCGCAATAAACTCCGTCTTTACAGCTGTGGTTTTCAAGTGGCATGCACTTGCGAGTGTGGCTTCAGTCTTGACATTTGAAGCCGAGAAGCGATGCACAGACAGACAGTCAGTGAAAGTTTAGCTCCAGTGACACAGCATCACACCAGCACAGGCTGCATCCATCAACCCATCCACCCACCAACACACACACACGTTCCTCTGGTTAACTAACACTTTTGCCAGGATCCCACACATGTCCAGACACACAGCTTTAAAACGTTTTCACAACAGGAAGCTTGGGGTAACGTCCTTATGTCGGGCAAACACTGTGACAGCCTGGCTCTGACACATCATTCATATTAGCTTCAATCACTCATTCGCTCATCCATCCATCCATCCGTCCATCCCCTCTGACTAAATCTAGATTATAATCATTGCATAATTCTGGATTGATGAGTGGTAAACTAAATATTTTGAGGATAATGAATAAACATATGTCCTCCCTGGGGCATGCCGAGGAAATAGAATCCATCTTGCATCCACTTCCTCGGCTAAGGTCAGTCTGCAGTCCACAACACCTGGCTTGTGTGCGTGCAATGTGTGTGTGCTGCAGCAAGCAGGCAGGCAGGCTGAAGTAATCAACACGGCCTCAGCATGAACACATCAGAGCCTCTAAAACAAATGATGACACTATGTCAGAGTCACATGATAACTACTGCGACTGAATCACCCGGCGGCACAATACCGGCATTTCGTGTGCTACTACAACAACTGTGGGGGAACACTTTTGCCATGACACAGGGGCGTGTCTGCCCCGTCTTTACTCATCATGCACACACACGGACACACACAAGACAATGACAGCTATTTTGCATGCAATTGCAATAATTATAATACAGAAACAAACAAGCAGGTGTTGGATAAACCAGCTGCAAAAATCGGGTGCTGCTGCTGTCCCTCCCTCCTGTTAGCCGTGATGCTAACTTTCCTCTCTCTAGGCCCGAGCTGGATTTTTACCACGTGGTTTTTCTCTTGCTATTGGCGCGATGCAATACACATCACCATCACAGCTGCCGCCGGCTTCATGCCAGCCACACCTCGTCGGCTCGGCCCATGACAACCACGTATTTTATTTTTAATGTAGAAAAAAGCACAAAAAGCACACACCATACCCGAGCAGAGAAGAGAAGACGACACTCGCCGGTTGTAAACGACAGACGTGACGGCGGCCGTCGCCAAAAAATGAATGGGACCAACTATAACTGTCACAAGCTAAAGAGGGAGGCGGCGGCTACCATGGCTACGACATGTTAGCACGCGCGCTCCATCGTTCATTCCGCCGTTCCATCGTTCGTTCTGTCTCCGTAGCTCAACATTCTACTCGCATTCAAATCCGCCAACCGTTAAATCGAACGCTGCTTAGCTTTAGCTTTTAGCTGGCTACATAAACACAGAAGCGGCAGCGGCACCACCACTGCGACACAGGGATGATGCTGCTGCTGCTGCTACTGCTGCTGTGTGTTGAAGGCGATGCTGCCAACTTCAAGGCAACTCCCATTAACTTATCTACTAACAAACTAACTGGAGGAACAGCGAACTGTCATGTCATGTCATCACCGGTTCAAAACAACCTGTCCTGTCAAATCAGCCTCCAGTCACCACCAAGTCTCAACATCCCTTTTGTACACGTTACAACCGCTACATAGCTCAGGTTGTCTAGGTAACTAAAGGAGCTAGGATCTCTAAAATACAATTTAAAACAATAACAATAAAACAACAACATTTCCATATTCTTTTACCACCCCTACGTACACTACATACGTAGTTTCAGGTTGCTGCTTTGCCTGGTACCAACTTTTACATCCATCCATCCATCCATCGTCATCACATGCTTTCAGTTCAGGTATCGAGTTATTATCACAGTATGCGTTGTTCTTTACAATCACAACTGGCACAACACATTGCTTTTTTACATAAAGCCACGCTGACAAATACAACTACACAATTGTCGTGGTGGTTGCTGCACAGCCAGGAGGTTGACACCGCTACGACACAAAACGGTGATTTTATTTTAACCTACCGCTAACGTTACCTCCTATATTAGCTTTAGTGTTGTTTGGCTACCTAGCAAATAGTTGGGGCTAGTTGCTAGTAGCACAAATTACGCTAACCGGCGAAAACAACAACAACATTGCGACGAGACAGTCCATTTGTTGTCGCTTGATGGAACACATGTAAATAAAAACACACACATGCGAATTATAACATGCCGTTATATGGACTAATTTTGGTTGTTTGTAGTGATATTATCAACTTGCTACTAGCTGTACTGGGCTAAAGTGATGAAAAGAAACACCCACGTCGTCTTAGCATGGGATGATGCTAGCAGCTAAATTAAGCTAAGCTAATGTAGCTAATCCCTGAAAACACAGCAGGAGCACCAGAACCTCATAGAAGAGGAAAAGTCACCGCAGAATTTGTATATCTGAGGAGTAAAAAAACACTGAAACGTACAGTTGAATGTCCTTAAAGAGTTGTGTCTACTTGCCGGCAAAAGTGACGCTTCAATACAGAGAAATCAAGCATTTTTAGGAAGGAATATAGCTGAGTACCGCGGCGTTACCTTTCTCTCCTTGAGTCCGCGGAGCCGGACGGACGGAAAATCTTCCCGGAAGCCGGTAGCAAGGTAATTCCGGCAAAATCCCATCACGTGAAACTTTCATGTTCTTTTCTTAGCTGGAAAATTCTGTAAAGTCATTTAAATATATATATCATATATGTGTGCCAAAAAACTGTGTACATCTGTACTATGTTTAATATCATCATTTGAAAAATAGTCTTGCGTTTTGTTTTGTTTGTTTTTATGTAAGCTACTTATTTTTCTATAATATTATTTTCTATTTTCATTTATTTATTTTTTTCCTTTTTGTCTCTACAGTTTGCTTTGTCTGTAATAGTGGGGAGGTTAAGCGACTTTTGACTTCAAGTCATGATGCAAAGGTCCCCTTTGGCATGGAAGTACCTTAGGGTCATACAAATAAATGTATCCAAAGACACAAGTGAGATCACACTTTGTATCTGAAATAAACACGTTTTTAAAATGACTTTTTCCAATTGAGAAAACCCATGCTAAAAGCACATTCCATTTAGAATGTCCAAAAACTATATTTATCTATTTGTAATGATTGCAACATTTCAGGAGTTTTCTCAAATCAAAATCTGTATATTTAAATTCCAAAATTTGAAATAAGAAATAAAGATAAACATCATGAGATTGAAAGATGAGCATTAACATGCATTCACAAAAGTCTCTTGAATCAAGTTTCTCAAATTAATCTATGAGAGGATCTTAGCCAGCTGTACTGCCCAGGTGACATAAGTCAGTCCTAATCATATGCTTTATGTGGGAAATGCCCACCTGAACTTCCCTATATGTACATAAAAGCTGAACATTGCTTATTAAGGGTGTGCTACAATAAAATCTGTTAGTTTACTTTAGCAGCAGAATGTAAAATGTTTTCATTATCAGGTTATATAAGCTCAATTTAATATGACCTCATTTGGGAATAGAACAACTTTGATTTAAGTTGACAAAATGGGTAAAGTTCAACTTTTTTAAATCAACATACACAAGAAGGAACTAGTTCTAGGTAGGCCTATATTTTGACCAACACAATATTTGTTTAATTGGTCTTTCCTGAACTAATATGAATTACATCTTATTGTTTAACTACTTGTTGGCTATATTTGTTGCATGATGTTCAAAATTATCAGTATAGTTTTATTAATGTTTTTACATTCATAAAATCCAATATCCTGTCATAGAAGCAGCTCCATGTTGTCTCAGAAGCTGTATATCTCATCCAGGAGCTGAAGGTATCAGGGCATCTGCCTGAGTTTATATGGACATTCTAAATGGAATGTGCTTTTAACATGGGCTTTCTCAATTAAAAAAAGGCATTTTAAAAATGTGTTTATTTCGGATACAAAGTGTGATCTCACTTGTGTCTTTGGATAGATTTATTTGTATGACCCTAAGGTACTTCCATGCCAAAGGGGACCTTTGCATCATGACTTGAAGTCAATGGCCTATTTTTTGGGCTTAACCTCCCCACTATAAATGTTATCATTTTTATTGTTGCTAGTATTAAATATACTGTTCCATTCCAATGACGTTTGGAGACGCAAATTTAAATCAAAACATATTTACATTAATATATTTAAATCAAAACATATTTAAATTAAATGAATGAAAGAGTAAACTGAAAAAGTGATGGCTTGTCTTTAATCAATCAAATATATAGCCTATTATATATATCGTAAAAATTAATAATACAATTTCTTTCAATATTGTAAAATCTCATTTAATTGCCTCAAAAGACAGAGTACAAAATGGTAAAGTGTCTGGTTCATTTAGATTTATGTGAAAAGCAGGTGTAGGACGTCAGAATTATTTTATGTTATGTCAATTATCTATGCATTTCGGGGGAAAAAAAGAATTGAAAAGCATCTGCGTATTTGATAATCTCTGATTATGTAGAGATCAGTTACATGTTTATTAGGCCAAGTCACATGGGAAGAAACTGATATTTAACTCTAAATTACTGTTGCCATTAGTTTCCTCCATATTCAGGTACATATACATGAGAACAGAATATTTAAAATATAAACCTCTTTTCTTTCCCATAGCGTCTGCTCCTTGTTGAGGTATTTATGTGGCTCGTTTCATCAAAACGACGTCACACGACAAATTACAACCAAGTTTCATGATATTCCTGCAACTAAACACAACACACAGGGATCACATTTCCAACATTAGGATCTGAGTTTTTATTTTTTGATTCAACCTTGTACAGTACTGTAACAAACAATAACCCCCACCCGCACCCACCCACCCAACCCCCCTCCCACCGAAAAACAAAACAGGAAAAACGTGAGGAAGTATACATACTTTTAAATGCTCTAATTACAAAAAAATGACTGAAAATGAATGAGAAAAAAAAAAAGACCAAAAACAATTCTGAAGCGCTGATGTGGACTGAGCAGTTGTTCATTTACTGATGACTGAAACACACACGCACACAGACAGGTGAACAGTTCCCACTTTTCAAGAGGCCCTCTCCCTTCCCTCCCCTCCCGTCCCCCCTGGGGTCAGTCAGATAAGCTGATTCAGTACAAGTGGGAGAGAGGGGGGATCGAACTCGGAGTAATGAGGAAACCATCTATGAAGAGTGTGGATAAGGTCCCAGTTAAACCTTCTCTGTGTCATACCAGTCCAATTAACCAGACCCCAGCCATCCATTTTTAATGACTTGCTGGAGCTGGGCCACAGATGACAGTGAGAAGACAAAAGCGAGGGAGAAGAACAGCCCCCTCCCCTTTACCTCGCTCTTTTATTCTTTTTTTCTTTTTTTTCAGCCATGCAGTAAATAACTAAAATATAACAACTGCCAAGAGCCATGGAGGGCGACCCCTTTACAAACAGAGAACGCTCTTTTTTCTTCTCTCTTCTCTTCTCCGGCGGTGCAGAAGTCTAGGTTTCGTAGTTGGGGTTCTTGCGGAGGATGACGAAGCCCTCCAGGATGGGGGTGACGGGGAGGTACTCCTCTGTGGCCAGCTCGGCCCTCTCTCCGTGAGCCAGCAGCACCGGCGTGGTGTGAGTCTGGAAACCTGTGATGGCCTTTGGCTTGCCCGCCTGACCGACGACGTCCACGGCCTGGACGGACGGACGGAGAAAACACACACACACACACAAATTCATGAGATAACAATGAAAAAGAGTTGCTCAATGGTTACATGACGGATATATGACTGTTCATTTACAGCTAAAAGTACCTATTTTTATGAGAAGGTGGCCTAAGTCTAAGACTCTTATACCTCAAAAAGTTAATTTTATTTAAATAGCTATTGTTATCATCATCATTTGACTTGTTTTTATTCATTTATGGTTTTTATTTATTGTTTTAAACATCCCTATCTTGACTAGGTAAGGTATACATGCTCAACCTTTATACAGTGTTATCTCTGTGAGACAGATGAGACCCAATCTCAAGATGATTTTTTGTTTTCTTTTGCCTGTTAATGTGCATTAAAGGCAATAAAGTTACAAAAAATTACAAGAAGGACCTGTTTGATTCACGTCTAAACACCATTTTGACTTGTTTAACTTTGTTTTTGTTTTGTTTCTTTATGTTCTATTCTTACTAGAAAAAGGACATTCATGCTGATACTGTCACTAATAACTGAAATGGATGTATATGTCATACTTGTTGCAGAATGTCCATAAAAAAGCTATTGAAAAAATAATGAAAAAGGAGACTCTTTTTCTGTCCTGACTGTAATTGCACTGCTCTACGTTGCTGCCATTTTGCATTTTGCAACTATTTATAATTTTGTCTTCTATGCGCTTTAATGTTGCACGGTATCACTTGGTGTATCTGCTGTACTTTATGTCCTTGTCAGCTGTAAACCAAGGGGCAAATCAATAACGTGAGGTGAAGTGACTGAAAACCGTTTTTTTTTTTTTTTTAAATCGTACCTGTCCAACTCTGACGGACACAGGCAGCGGTCGGAGCTCCTCATCGAATGTGACCAGCATACGTGGCTGCATGGCGGCGACCAGGCCATACAGAATATAGTGAGACTTCCCCAGGATGACTGTAATGCACACAATGAACACCAGGGGGGAGGAGGGGGAGGGGGGAGGAGGAGGAGAGAAGGAAAGAAAAAAAAAACCCTCTAATGAGCACAAACTTCAAATTGCATAACCATGATGGACAATGTTAAAGTGTGTAGACGCAGGAGCGACGAGAGAAGGAGGAAAATAAACTGACTGTTCTTGACATCAAGGAAGGAAACGAGCACGGTTAGCAGCCCGGCGACGGCAACCTGGCTCATCAGCTGCCTGTCGCTATGGTAGGGACAGAGTGTCAGTGTGCCTTTGCCCAAATGAGTCAGACCCTGTGGAGGCACAAACAGCAGAGAGTCAACAGTCACTCAAACACACTGTCTGGTACAGAGTGCCTTTTGTGCCGCCACCCACCTGAGCCAGTCGGACCATGAAGAGATTGTTAGGGTCTTTGGCGTGATACTGCGCCAGCTGCCGCAGCATGGCGGCCAGGCGGGCGTTATTTGTGCCTGAGGAAATGGAAAGAATGAATGAGTGTGTTGAACGTATTAAGGAAGTTGACACTAGAGGCTCTCCCAGAGGGGGAGGAGGCGGAGGAGGAGGTGACGCTGTGCATCACTGGAAATGACAAATGTCTAACATGTAACCTTCAAAGTATCTGATGCTGTTGCAAGTGAAGTACGACGTTCAATAGGTTTAAACCTGCAGAGCGTCAAAGCTTCAACGTCATAAGATGCTATGCAAAATAATTCACCATGACAAAAAGGAGCCCTTTTATCATTTAAAGCAGAAATGCATCATCTTTACCTCTTTTTCATCTACAACTTCTTTTCAAATCCATGTTGCGCTCCTCTGTGTTTATCATGTACGTATCCTCTGTTCCTTTAAATACGCATTTTCCCTACAGTTTTACACTTTCTTAATGTTTTTTCTATTGCTTTCCCTTCCTGACCCTTTCCTGTCTTTGTGCTTGAGCTGCTGTTACTTGCACATTTACAGCCTGACAGATAAATTAAGTCTTATCTTATCTCTTAATATTACCGCACCATTAGATGAAAGCACTTTGACACCTTCATTAACTGTACTCAAACTCTAACCTCGTCTTTGTCGCCCTTTTTGTTTGAACAGAATTTTAATCGGTTGTAGTTTTATTATCAACAATATATCACCGTGTAAACTTTAATTATTGCATGACCCCTGATTGCACATCTTTTGTCCTTTTAGTTATAACCAGCAAATGAGCTCAAATGTGGAGGTTAAACTATAACACTGCAATACTGTGACCCAAGAACATTTGTAATTCATTTATATAAAAAAAATAAGGCAACAGCACATGAAAGACTTGGGGTTTAACATTTTGACACATGGGGTTTGGCATCGTCTACGCTGCTTCATTTAAATCCCAGAGTCACGACTCACCACTGCCCACCATGCCCATGGCGAAGATGGAGTTGTGGGAAACCTCGGGGTCGGCGTCATGGGAGAACTTGCTGAGGGTGTCCAAGATGTTGAGGCGAGGGTTGGACACGGAAATGAGAGCGAGGGCGAGGGGCACGGCTCGCCTCAGGGTGGGCTCGCCATAACGCAGCTAAACAGGGAGGAAACAGAGATGATAGAGTTTATTACAGAGGAAAAGCATCTGGAAGAAGCAAAAAATATGGTTTTAATTAGTTTAACTGTCGACTAAGAACTGTCACACCCCCAGTATAAATAGTTGACACATGACAGAAACGAGCTCTTCAGTCTGATTCATTAAAAAAAAAACTGCAAGGCGAGTAAGAGCAGGGCAATAAACGTCAGATCACAACTGAGAAAACAAAAGCAAAAACTGCAGGGAGCCGGATCAAAGGCGCGATGATGTAATGTGAATCAAAAAGAAAAAAAAAGGACAAATATGAAAGCACAGTTTAGTCCAAGATAACCAGCGGAAACAGTGGAGGGAGAAAAAACAATGTGAAGTTAATAGACAAGGAAGAGGAAATCAGAGGTTGTGAGATTGGAGGGACAGTAATGAGGTGAGTAAAGGTCAAGAAGAAGACTGACCAGATGTCCAAACGTCCGTAGTGCCATTTCAGAGCCAATCTCCTCGCCCATGGCAATCAGAGCGATACCGAGAACAGCGACACCCTGACGGGAAAATATAGAAATTAACATTTTCTCATTTGTCTGGGTGGAAAATATCACATGAATCCATATTACTGCAGAAACTAATGAGAAATAAATGTGTAATATGAACAATAATGGTGAATAAGTGAGTCGTTACCTGGTGGGAGCCCATGTCAGCAGCTGTGTCCTTCTTGTCTTTGTCTTTCTTGTCCTTCTTGTCCTTGTCCTCCTCCTTTTCCTTCTCCTTGGCCTCGTAGTGCTCGCTGCAGATGTGCAGGAGCTGCTGCACCTTCAGCACGTTACCAGAACCTGAGGACACAAACAAATTATTATGATTATTATAGATTATTATTATTATAGCAACCCACCCTCTTCCCTGGAAAATGAAAGATTAAAATCTGATGTAGGTCAGTGCATGATGGTTGACCCCCATGGCAGATATGGAGGAGTGAATGGAGCAGGAGGTCGACTGATGGATATCTGCATGTCATTCTGTAACGGCTGCTAAAAAATATAATATAATATAATATAATATATAGCCAGACTGACCTGCATATGCACAGATATCCACTAGTGTGTTGGCAAAGCTGCGGAAAGGTTCAGGCACAACCTGCAGAGCAGCCAGGGTCGTCTCAATCGCTTCTCCTTTACCTGCAGACAGTGAATGACACACACACACACACACACACAGACACACAGCAGTTAGAGCAGCAGCACCGAGCCGATGGGAAACTGATACAGCCGTAATGGAAACGACCTCTAAAACAAATCCCGACCTACACAAACCGATTTAGAAAAAGCTGCCACAGTGTCAGCAGCGCTACGGGAGGAAACTTAACTAAATTGGAAATCTCCACCCCCGCCCCCTCTCACCCCCTTTCCACTGTTTTAAAATGTGACAGCTTCTACTGCTGTAATGAAACAGATTGTAAACAACTCACAAATGTTGTTTCCAGAAGGTCTGGAAGTCATTCCTGACAACACTTGATGAGATTTTACTTCTTAATCTCTGAGCTCTGCTGTCAAAGCTTCACTTTCCTCCACACATTTCGTTTCGCCTTTTTCCTTTTTGCTGTTCTCGGCTTGTTTTTCCCGTTTTAATTTTGTTTTGCACCCCAGTTCGGCAATTTATAATTCTTTAGCCGGACATTGTTTGTTTGTCCGTGCAGGCTCTTGGGAGCTCTGCTTAACACTCTCCCTTGTCTCTCAGTTAATTTGTATCACTGTCTCAGTCTCTGTGCTTATTCAAGCGTAAGAAATAAATAATGAATAATGTATTTTAAAAAACAGCAAAAGAAAGAAACATCATCAGCTGCAGCTCTTCTCACACAGTTATTAAACTGATCTAATAGAGTTAATTAAAGCTGCAGCCCCCTACCCAGGTGGTTGAGTCCCAGACCCAGAGGCAGCCAGCGGGCGTACGTGTCCTTCAGCTCCGTGTCGTTCTTCTCCATGATAGTCTGGACGATGGTGGAGGTCACGTCGCCGTTACACGAGCCGACTGCGATCATACCGCACGCCAGCGCCGTCACGCCGACCACCTGGAGATCAAAACACACACACAAACAAACTCTTCAATCTGGCTCAACTGAAACATGTCTTAAAGAGTAAATCCAACCTGGGACTGCAGTTTTCTAATATTATAGGTCTCTAAAAAAAAGGATTATGAAGATTTTCGTTTTAATTGCTTCTGTTTTTCCAGTAGTTGTGCCACTTAATTAAAAATGGTGCAGTTAAACATGCTGCCTTTTAAAATCTAAGGAAATGGAGGCCGACCCAGCAGATTTAAAAAATATATTTTGGGACATTTTATATCAATTTTGAATCATATTAAATGAGAATTGTGATTCTTATGTGAATTGATTTTTTGGCACACCCCTAGGCGATGCGGCAATGGACAGAACTACTGTACAACAGGAGCAATTAAAACGAAAATCTTCAGACTCCTTCTTTTAGACCTAAAATATTAGGACTACAGCCCCAGGTTGAATTTGCCCGGAATTGTCCTTTACATGAGAAGAGCCGTCAATAAAATAAATGATAAATAAATGGATGATAAAATGAATATAAAAATAAATGATAAGATAAATGACGCAGTCCGTACCTCCATGCTTGATTTGGAGTCTCCCATGACGGGGAGAAGCAGAGACAGGACGTCTTCCCTGTTGGAGCCGGCGTAGGCCAGGCCCAGTCTGGAAACAACACAGCCATGATGAGTATAAATAAATCTGCCTTGTAGGAAAAAAAAAAAGAAAACTCTCCTGGTATCGACGATCTCCTCACCCAAAGATGGCTCCTATCCTCATGACATTGCTGTTGTGGAGGACGTAGTCAGAGAGCAGGGCGAGGGCCGGATCGCATTCGTTCCTCACGCCCGAGTTTACGATGCCACAGGCCAGGAGGGCGCCAGACTGCGCAGAGAGAGGGAGAAGGGAGGGGAGGACGTTGAACGAAGCAGGTTTAAGACGAGAAGCAAAAAAAGACACCTTGAGGGCTTCATGTTCCCGCTCGCCCGGTAATGAGCCGGAGAACAGCTCGTGCGTGTCGTTCACGACGTCAAAATGAAGATGCAGTTGTTATCGAGTCATTACAATGAATCCAGTTGACTGGGAGCTAATGCGATGTCGCTTAAGTACTGGGCGCATATGGAGCATCTCATTAAGAACAAAACAAAACAGAAAAACTGCCAGGATGTAAAAGGCAGCGGTGCAGAGCAGTTAACGAAGTTGAGCAGGGACACTGATACTTTTAATGGCTCACCTTAAAAAGAGACCGTGGGTCAAATGAACTCTGTTGTAGAAAAGTTTCCAGCACTTCCAAAACCTAATGTTTACCTTGATGTAGTCCTCGGAGGAGTAGAGGTATTTGTCGATCTGGGTCAGACCGCCGTCCACGTCCCACAGCAGGATCATTCCCAGGGAGGCCGCGGCGCTCAACATGCCTGAAGACGATCAGAAAATCACTGTTGAATCATTCGGGTTTTTTTTTTACTAGGAGCAAAGTGCGCCCTAACTTGAAATTTTAGGGGTGTAAGCAGAAAATTAAAGGGACTCCGAGGAGTTTTGGAAAGCAAAGTGTTTTTCCCATGAGCTTCCACACGCACAATGAAATTTTTGGACCGGCCCAAGACGGACAAAGTGAAAGCATTAGCCAAGAATCTTTCCATTAATCAAGAATGAAAGTCCAAGGTTTGAAAACTAGCGATCCGGCGGTGTTATTCCCATGACCCGCCGGGCAGCATCTGGGAAACCGAAATTAGGAAATGCATGGTGAGTCGACCATTAAATAATAATATCAAAACGATATATTTATCGAAAATTGGCCCATTAGAGAGTGTGGGCAACGTAGATTCATCCACATTAGTATGAGACTCTTTTATAACCAAAAGTAAACTCCTCTGGGTCTCTTTAAGGGGCGTTAATAGACTTGCAAAGCAAATATTCACCTTTTCATTCATGATTCTCACATACATTGGCCTGACGCCTGTAATGACAAATTCCTGGTTTTTGAGTCTTTCCTTCCATATTTCATCAGTGTGAAAAGAAGGTAAATTCATCCTAGATGAAAAATTTACTGGTGCCGTCTCAAACTTTGGAGGCAAAATGACTCTTTAGGTGCCGTCTGGAGCCCTGCAATCAATAAAAACGCACTGACAGCGAAGTCAAGAAAGGAAACTTCTTGATATTTTTGTTAATATTGTAAAACAACTGCACGTCCTTGAGCAAATGACTTACTCAATCCGACGATGGCAGACCTGGCATGCTTATTTGGCCAATGAGTGAGACTGTTCATGATACTTTGTATTTTGGATAAACACATCAGACATCACCTCCCCGGATCTTGAATGTGTGAAATTGTTCAGTATTTTGTATTTGTCCTTTTGTACTGAAATATAATTATCTATAAATAAAGAGTTTTTAGAAAATGAAAGGAAACATGTTCTTACCGTGGTCCTTGTTCTTGTACAGCCACTTGTTGCCGTCGTCCGTGAGCAGCTTGTCCTGTCCGAACGCCGCGTTGACGAAGCCATTCACGAAGGAGGACGCCAAATTCATGCGAGCCGAGTCCACCTGGGAGCCGCTGCCTCCGAACCCTGTCACGTACGACACCAAGGTCACTCAATGTAACAAAAAGGATAAACTCATTCTCCACCATGACATCATCCATCCACGTCGACTCACTGTTGTTTTCCAGGTGCGTCTTGTAGATGTCATCGGGGACTTTGGGCTCCATGATGTCCAACTGCGGAGGACAACAGCAGCGGCGCGTTGTTAATGACGGTGAAATGTGTTGAGTCATACTGAGAAACTAAAAGCTATTAGAAAGAGACAAGCTGAATTTTTAATCCCCCCCTCCACCTGCTGCTGTGAATCACCACCATCATCCTTTCCGTGCCCCTCCTCTGAAAATTTCCATTCACTATTAACCTTTCATCCGTTCTCCCTCTCACGCATTTTATCTTAAATATCCTCAAAACGCTTTTGTTTTCATTACTGTAAAACATCCAAAGCTTTGTGCATTTTTCAATATAATTTAATTCAAATCTTTGCTTGTAATCTTCCAGCACATCCCAGATTTTTCCTTGATCGTTCATGATGCAACTGGGCTCATATCAGTGTAGTTACTGACCTTAACAACTGAATCAGGTATCAGCTATGACATCAACTAACACGGACGCACGCAGGCCTTATTATAAAAATCAGTGTTCCTGCGATCAGTTACAGTCATGTCGTCACCAAGAGACTCTGACTCAGCCACACAGATCCTCTGGCTTCGTGTTACTTTACATAAAAATGACTCCACGCGGTGAAGTACACACTTTATATCTGGGGGAAATGAAAGTCACTGAGCAGGAATCAGCATGAAGAGAGAGAGAAAGTTCAATCTGTGCATCCATATTGCCTGTTTAAGCACATATAGTGTTTCCATTATAAGCATCAAAGTCTGTTTTTCTATCTTAAAAGTAAACAGGAACAAATAATTTATTAGACTGAGCAGTAGAGGACAATGATATTGATGGTTTAAGCCCACATTTTTCCATCTGTTTGTGTGTATGTGTTGTTGTAAGTCGATCATTTAAATCAATATTGTTTAAATTAAAAAAAACAAGAACAATCTCAAACATATTTTCAATTAAAAAGCGACCTAATCATAATGACATCAATCTGTTTCTCCAACCAAAATGTCTGTCGTTCTATGCCATCAAAAAAAACCATCCACTTCACGATAGAAAAGTTCCAGCAGTGTGTAAATGTGAAGCATCATCTCCACTTAACCCCCTGACCTTATAAAGAGCACAGCAATTCTGGAGTCAACAATACCGCCATTATCCATAACAAACAAGTCTTTGGTGTCAACATATTTCTTCTCTCTCTCTCTCTCACCTCTCTGGCCAGGGCCAAGAAGTTGCTGTTGAGCTGCACGTTTGACATAATCTCCGTCAGGTCCTCGTAGTCCTCGACGTCCTCATTAAGCTCCAGGAACATGCCGTGGCGACCCAGCATGAAGGCCATCTGCTTCTGGATGACGCTGCGAGGGACACAACAAAGTTTGTCTTGTCATATAAACCATGCACGATGACACACAGAGACTAAAAAAGTAGGAACATAAATAACAAACAAACTAATCCCCCCCAGCTGCTGTGTTTAATATTTTTCATTATTACTTGTGTCCCTCTGGGAGTAGTGGTGTAATAGTCCTTACATGTCTTTGCAGGATGTGAAGATATTTTCAACCAGCTCCACATCGTTGAGCATCAGGGCCAGTCGCAGAGCCTCTGGGTAACGGTTGAACTTTCGGAAAATGTTCAGGGCACATCGTAGCAGCGCTGAGTTTTCTGGCTCAGGAACGTAACTCACACAACTGGAGGAACGATAAAAGGAAGTCAGTTGTGTTTCAGAGACAAAATCAAGTACGTTTAAAGATATGTTTTGCGTTTGCAGAGCTCTGAACAGACCTGGTGAGGTAAAGGCAGACTTTTCCATAGGCGTTTTCGTCGATGTAGTCCTCCAGCATGTCCAGCCTCTCGATCTCCATCAGCAGGTCGCAGGCCTCGTGCTCGGCATTGTGGGCCATGTTGTAGGGCACGATCTCCTTCACCAGTTTCAGCAGCGTCTCCTGCTGCGTCTTATCGCTCTCCTCCACCTCCTGCCACTCCTTCGCCACCTCTCCCGCCAGGTGCCTGGAAGCCGGCGATGGACAGAAAAAGATTTGTTACCAAGCAGCAAATTACACCAACACCTCACGACTACTCTCGTTTTTTTAATGATGTAGTTGTTTTTCTATTAATTTAACAAAGTGAACCACAGCATGTTAAAGAGGTACTATATTTTTCCGCTGTTTTGCTAACCCTCTTCCTGGCCATGTGCAATTGTTTATCACAAAGCCGACGAGAAATCAATCAATAGAGTGGTAGATGCCGTTATATATCATATAGGTTGTTACAACTGTATATTTGTGTAGTTTAATCTGAGATTACAGGTTATGGGGCACGATTGTGTCCCGGTGCCACAGACACAAGAGCTGGGACACCGGGACGGAGGCTCTGATCTTGCAAGGTTGATTTTCAGCCAAGAGACGCAATAAGTGACGCACACGTGGACGGCAGAGAGCCTCTGTTCTCCCTCTAACAAGTTAAGCCATTTATTAAACCATCATAATTACTCCAAGCTGTTGGAGTTTGATTTCTTGGTTTCCCTCATCAAACTCATCAAATACACAATTCAACAACTCCAAAATGCTCCTGTGGACAAGTTGTGACCTGCACATTCACCACGCTATGAGATAATAACACAACGTTACCACACAGAGTTGTTTTAGAGGGAAATTCATGCAAAACCACTGATGCGCGTTGCCTTCATGGGCAGTTTTTCGGCAAGCAGTCTCTGTATTTACCTCTAAAACAACTCTGTCTGGTAACATTCTGTTATTATCTCATAGCGTGGTGAATGTGCAGGTCACAACTTGTCCACCAGAGTGTTTGGAGTTGTTGGATTGTGTATTTGATGAGTTTGATGAGAGAAACCAAGAAATCCCATGAGCCTCCGTAGTGTAGCTCTGAGCAGCTCACGGCTCTGCTCCGCCATTCTAAAAATAGCTTGCACTGACAAATAAAGGTAACGAACCTACTGCTATGACTATAGAGATTATGGCAATGATTTGCCAAAAATGTTGAACTATCCCTTTAAGCTACGAATTCTAGATAGTTCCTCTTTAACAAAGTGAATCACAGCATGTTAACTATGTCAACTTAAGTGACCCTGGGTGCTTTGAAAGGCACCAACAAATAAAATGTATTATTATTATTACTACTATTAAAAAAAAGTTCTTTCTATCTTCTTTTGCTTATAAAAAAATAAAAACAAAGTTATCTCTACGTACGTTAATGCAGTGTCTTACCTGACATATTCATGACCCCAGGAGGCCAGCTCCTCCTGCGAGCCCAGCAGACGATACTTCAGACACTCCCTCTCGCCGCTCATGGTCATGGCCAGCACCGACACTACATCAGCACAGAAACGCTGCAAACACAAAACACATGTACAGTTTTAAATGTGATTCAGTGTGTCAGCTGGATTCAACAGCATTAACATTTATATTTAAAAAAAACTTTGGCACAAAATAGAAGTTGATACATTTTTATATCACGATGCCATCTGCAGAACATTACCTTGTTTTCTCCAGCAGCCATGCCCTCGTAGATCTCTTTCAGCTTGCCGTAGTGTGGCCGCAGGAACTTCAGGGGCTTGGGCACTGAGGTCATGGAGGTGGTGGAGGAGCGGATCAGTCTGCGCAGCTCTTCCAGCGCAGGACGGTGCAACGCTGTGTTCTTCTCCTGTTGATGTGTGGGAATTTATGAGCGTGTCGTCTTGTATGTGATTTTATTTTACACACTGACACATGAGAAGAAAGAAAAAATCCGAAATTGAATACTCACGCCCAGTCTCTCCACCATCATCTCCAGGTCCTCTTGTAACTGCTTGTCTTCCTCTGACTAAAGGAGAGAGAAGAGAAGAACATGATCATAAATCAAAAAGACTTAAAGAAAAGCAAGACTTTATCAGACACTACTTTTTCTGGCATCAAAACAGAGAGTGGAGCCACATTTTTTACTTGATAATTGTTTATTTTCTTCTGATGTTCTGCAGAAAATATGCATCAATGTTTTCCATTGCCAGCGGCTGCTACTTTTGCAGCATATTATATACACTTGGTCTGAACACTTGTTATAAAAAGTAAGAGAAAGAAAACGATGGCAAATTAACTTGGTGACCTACTGACCTCACTATTACAGCGGCCCACTTTAAACAGTGAGCACACGGCTGGTGCATTTAGGAGGCAACATAACCTAAGACTTCATTTATTTATTTGTTGTTTACTTTAATTTGCTTATTTTTGTTTTGCCATCTTTTCTTGGATCTTGTCTAGCTGCTGTATACAACATCTATTATTATTATAACCTAAGACTATTTATTTGTTGTTTACTTTAATTTGCTTATTTTTGTTTTGCTATCTTTTCTTGGACTGTGTCTAGCTGCTGTATACAACATCTATTGCACCTCAGCCCGTCCTGGGTGAGGGATCCCTCCTCTGTTTCTCTGTTAAGCGGGTTTTCTTGGGAGTTTTTCCTCAGTCAATGTGAGGGTCTAAGGGCAGAGGATGTTGTTATGATACTATGTAAAGCTCTTTGAGACAAACTGTTTGTAAAAACGGGCTATACATATAAATTGCCTTGCCTTGGTTGTTGAATTGTAATTTCTATTGCACAATGAGGTGTTGTGTCAAACCAACGACCAAAATAAACTAATCTATATGATAAATATTATTTCATACAATACAGAGGCAGTTACAGTTACACATGTTTGCATTTGCACCAGACAATCCGCTAATGATGTGAAAAAACAATCAAATGACCATTGACATTTGGAGGCTAATCATAAATATGTTATCAGACATTACTTTTTTCTGGCATCAAAAGAGAAAGTGTGGCCACATTTTTGCCAGAAGCTGCTACTTTTGCAGTATATTTATATTTATATACACTTGGTTTGAACGCTTGTTGTAAAGAGAGACAGAAAATTATAGCAAATTGACTTGGTGACCTATTGACCTCTCTGTTAGCTGTCCACATTAAAAAGTGAGCACACGACTGGTGCATTTAGAGCCAACATAACATAAAACGTAATTAACACTCTCTCTAACTCCTTATTTATTTACTTTGGTTTGCTTAATTTTGTTTTGTCATTTTTTCTTGGACCTTGTCTAGCTGCTGTATCTATGTTGAGTTGTGATTTCTATCGCACAATGAGGTGCTGTCAAACCAAAGACCGAAATAAACTAAACTAAACTATATCATACAATACAGGGGCAACAGTTACCTGTCTTTGTGTTTGCACCAAGTTGCACTAGACAATCCAGTAATCATGTGAAAAAACAATAAACTGACCATTGACACTTAGCACAGGCTAATCATAAAGACAGCTACAAGCTAACTGTGAGATCACACTGTTGTAAGTAAATAAATAAACAAATAACTCAAAGTTAGTGCCAGTCGATGAACTGTTCTTGTGTGTGTTGGTTACAGTTTGTTTTTTCTCGACGTTAGCTGCTGTGTCATACAATGTGTAGCTCAGTGCTAACATGACCAGCATGCTAATGTTAGCATACCGGCTGAGCTCGGCTAGGCTAACGAGAGCTAACGGGCTGCAGTTAGTTGTCCGCAGGTTTTTAAAAACACCACCGCAACATGTAAAATATTGCAGAGTGGAGACATCTCATCTAAGAGACGGCTAGATAGTAAATAGAAGTTATTATGTCGTGTATTTTGAAACGCATTGGCTTGACTCGGGCCTGTTGAACCATGTTGTCACAGCGGCGGTGACTAAGGAGAAATAACTCCTCTGTCTCCTCTGCTCACGTCTGAATGAGAAAAAACGTCCACACTCACCAGCTCCTGCTCCTCTTTCTTCTCCTTGTCTTTATCCTTGGGCTGCTGGCCTTTTTCCTTGTCCTTGGACTTCTCATCGGTCTTTTCGGGATGTTTATTCTCTTTCTGTTTTGCCTCCTCCATGGCTGCGGCTCTATGAACTATCAGCTAGAAAAACGGAAACTGTGTGGAAGAGTCTGCTTCTTCTTCTACGGTAGAAAGAATGTGTTGTAGTAGTTTCCGCTTAGCGCCCCCCTGGTGGCAGCTTGTGTGCACTTTTTTTTTCTTTTTTTTTCTTTTTTTCTTTAGCTTGTGTGCACTTCACGTCCCGCAAAACACCAGCGCTTTTTGGGGTAAAAAATATTTTTATTGTGAAGCAACCACTGTGTATCAATAATACATCAATCTTTAGTTTATACATTGCCCCGTTGCCTTGTAACGTTAATAACAAAGGTAAAAGGTATTTACATAACTGTAGTAAAATAGTTTCTTCTGCTTTTTGAATGTCATAGTTTGTATTTTTAGTCTATGCATTATATGTTTAGAATGCTTTAATTTGTGTATTAAAATGACGTCACCGACAGCTAAAGTGTTCAAATGGGAGCACATAGTTTGAATGATGTGATGGATGTAATTGAATTTCACTTCAGTAAACTTTTACTTATTTTATAAAAACAGATATATCTCTTATTTCATTCTCGTAAGAACACCTAGCTTTCTTTTCTTGCCTCTCATGTGGCTTTGACACCCCGAAGGAAAGCCACAATAATAACACGGTATTAGGGTTACAACATTTTCAGTGAAACTCATATTTTCAAAAATATCCGTCATTAGTAAAAACAGACTTGTGATAAAAACGCACACTATCTTTACATAATTAAAAAGCATTATGGTCGTTTACATACATTGAAAACGGTCTTTGAAGTCGGAAACTCATATTTCCCACCCTTTCGCGAGTACTCTAACGTCACATGAGTACTTGTCATATGACCACATGAAACTCAGTCACATGCGCTTGTCTGTTTCCCTGTTTAAAATCAACATGGCTCTCCTGACGTGTGGGTTACCTGTGAGCTTGTTTTACCTGCTGTTTCTGTTCACTATTGCAGATGGACAGTATAAAGGGTTCAGGAAGTCAGGCCATGTGCAGGACACGGAGCAGAGAGCTGTGCTGGAGGAGCAGTGGTTCATTCAGAAACTGGACCACTTCAATGGTGCAGAAACCAGAGAGTGGAAGCAAGTAAGCCTGTTTGTGTTATGTGATGTGAATGCATTCATAGATTTGAATGTATTTAGAAAAAGTGGATGATGTCAACACTAATCTTTTTGGCTTTTCATAAAGACTTGAGACATGCTGCCCCATAATAATCATATTATAGCATTTCCCATTCTTAATAACTCTCTCCATATTTGTTGCAGAGGTACTTTGTAAATGAAGCCTTCTACAGGCCCGGGGGTCCAGTGTTTCTGATGATAGGTGGAGAAGGTCCAGCCAACCCAGCGTGGATGAAGTATGGCACCTGGCTCACCTACGCTGAGAAACTGGGAGCTCTGTGTTTGATGCTGGAACATCGCTTCTATGGAAAAAGTCACCCCACAGTGTATGTACTTGACTTTGTTCATGTTTATTTTCTTGCTTGTTTAGTGCTTTTACTCCCTTGACCCCTTTTAAGCCAGACGGTGTGTTTTTACAGATGTATTCACAAATCTTAGTTTACAATCCAAAGTTTAAGTTGCATTGAGCTACAATCACACATTGAATTAGATTTACCAATGAGTATTACATAATAATTAGGCCTATGTGTTAATATGATCCTGTCAATTTCATTTTCTTGTTGTTTGCAAATACAGAAGTGCAACAACCAAAAGAAGCTGTGGCTTGTACACGTGGAAGCTGAATCATGACTTTTTTTGTAATTGTAAATTTCCTGTTTGGTTCTTTATCTTTTTTAATCCAGTTGACCTGGGTCAAAGCATTTTGCAAGTCTTAAAAACCAGGATATTTGAATAAACCTTTGCTGAGTCATGTATAAACAGAAAATTCATTCAATCTGGGGAAGTTGTGGTTGTGGATTCTTCTCCTCTAATAGGGAAACGTTGCTTTTTAGATAGACGGAGGAGGACTGGTGCATGTTTCAATTTAGAAAGATCTAGAGCAAAGGGCAGCCATCATGCTTTATAAGAATAACTCAGGCTGAAAGAGTAACATGAGGACAGTAGCTGACCCCAGTAAAGCTAATGTACCACTAGATGGCAGCCCTGCCTTCACATGAACACGAGCAAGACCCATTGCTCCTGTTATACTGTATTAACACTTTAAATGACCCTTCCCCTTTCTCTCCCTTCCAGTGACCTCAGCACCGACAACCTGCATTTCCTCAGCAGCCGTCAGGCTTTAGCCGACCTGGCCCACTTCCGCACCGTGATCGGCGAAGACCGGGGGCTGACCAACAGGAAGTGGGTGGCGTTCGGCGGCTCGTACCCAGGCTCTCTCGCCGCCTGGTTCAGGCTCAAGTACCCGCACCTGCCTCCGTACCCGTCCATGCCTCCGTGGCCACGAGCGCACCTGTTCATGCCGCTGTCAACTTCCCAGGTGCGAAGAGACTGAGAGACACGAAACATTGTCATACAGTGGCATGCAAAAGTTTAGGCACATCTGGTGAACGTTTCAGCAAGTGGAAGATGAAATGATCTGCAAAAGGCGTTAAGTTACAGATGACATATTCGCTTTACATTGTAAACAATATTCAATTCAATTCAGATTTATTTATACTATGGCATCATATCATGCAGAAGCAGTTCAGAGTGCTTTAAAAAGTAAACAGCAATAGATACTAAGACACACAGAAGTTCATGCACACAAAGACATTTAAGGAAATGCACAGCTAAACAGAAAAGTCTTGAGTTTATATTTGTTTTATATTTTACATTTTCAAGGGAAAAGGGCCTGCAGCAAAGGTTTGCCCCCTCCCGCTCCCCTGCATAGTTAGTACCAAGTAGCCCGCCCTTCGGAAACTATCACAGCATGCACATATTAAATATCTTGTTATCTGGAGCTCGGGTTTCCCATTATCTTGCAAGGTGCTGCTTTGTTTCCCCTTTTCACTCTACAATTGTAGAAAACAAAAAATATTACACTGATGTTGCTTAAAATATTGCAAAAGAGTGTTTCATGTTTAACTTTCTGCCTTTTGGAGAGCATTTTAATCCTTCACTTGGGGTGCACAAACTTTTGCATGCCACTGTATGTGTAGGACAAACAGAGCTTAATACCAAATCCTTAAAAAAAGGCATTCAACCTGCATGAAACTGTTAAATATTATTGTTAAACTACTAAACCTAGCTTTATATAATGCAGCATCCATCACGTCTGAAGTTGCACTATTGAGCAGTTTTCCAGATTTCTGCAGTGTCTTGGACGTCAGCGTCCCAGACAGATCAAAGATGGAGAGGAGAGAGGAGGGGAGAGGGGAGGGGAGAGGGGGGGGGTTATTCTGTATCTGTGTCTGTGTTGTGTTTGGCTGAGCCCATTGTTTTCCTCCGGAAGGCTCCGGGCTGGAATCAAGGTCAGAGCAGCTTTGAACACGGAGCTGTGCTGTTTCCGCCCACACACTCCTCCTATCTCCAAGACACTATCGCTCACCTCCACATCCTCGTAGACTTTATTCGTCTGTGGTAACCGGAGACAAAACACACACACACACCGAGGTAGTAGGGAGTGTTGCATACGGTGGTGGTCTGACGTCTTTTGTCCCCAGAGTTGTTATTTCCCAGTGCAGTTACTCAGCATTATTGCCAGTAAGACACTGGCTTTCATCCCAGGTGAAAAATTCCAGGATTTTATAATGTGTATTCTGCTTTTAGACTTTCATAAACTGTGAGATCCACTCATCACTTCGTTTTCACCCACCTTTTAGAGTAAACACTCTCACGCACTTGAACAGAACATGATTCACACGCTGTTTTGAAGCACCCCAGAATAGTCTCATATGTTAAACTGAGACTTTTTTAGTGTATTATTGTGGCCGACCCTCCCTCTCCTCTCGTCTTGATGTTTTTCCAGAGTACTTGGAGGTCGTGTGGCGTTCGCTGGCCTCGGAGAACGCACAGTGCCCCCTGCTGGTGAAGAAGGCCTCGGACACGCTGCTGGAACGCCTGAAGGATCCCAAGACTTATGACAACATCACCAAAGACTTCAAGTACAGTACAACCCCCTCTCTCCATCCCCATCCTGTTATTTACCACAGAATTTAACCCAACCCAGACTGGAAACGACGCATTTATTCAATATTTGATTTAAGCCGTTGATGTTAGTTTGAATTACATAAGTGATTACGTAAAGAAACCTAATACTTTTTCACTAGACGCGACAGTGCCAGGGATAATTTACTCCCTAAAACTGTTACACTGCACAGGTGTTTTCACTTTGACTTCCTCTCTGGACCGTGTGTGTGAGTGTGTGTGTGTGGACGTGTACGTACATATTCTGTTGCCTTGGCATTTCCTCCCCTCTCCTGTTAGCTTTGTTATTGCTCTTAGCACTTGGTACAAATTATTCCTCTATTACTGTCATTAGCTGACGAATGGTGACCTATGCAGAGTCGTAGCACGGCTCCAATCACATGGAAAAAAACAGAAAAACACCTGCACTGTGTCTTGAGAGCACTTTTCTTAGAAAAACCCTTTACAAGAAAAAACAGAAATGGGGTGAATCATGTGTGCATCATTATGCCAGGGCAGGAAAAAGCAGAAAAATGACTGTAGGTCATGTGTTGTGTTGAGAAGGTGATAAGTTTGTCACCACAGACCATGTGGGTATGAGGAATTGTTGTGTAGGGTCGACACTAAAGCCATAACTCGCACTTGCATGTATTTGGGACAATCACAAGGTTATGTGCACAAGGTGTAACCTTTATTTTAGGAGGACTAACAATAGTTAAAACATATCTGTGGGAAAAAGACTGGAGACACACACACAAAAAAAGGCCTGGCTGTGTCTAAATATAACAAAAAACCCACCTCCCAACCTCTAAAGCTCAGTTGTTTAAGTATGCAGCTATTTTCTCGGCCAGCTGCAGCAGCTTCCTCGAGGCACTGACGGTTGCCAGGTAACCTCGCTGGGACAACGAGGTGCAAAACCACAAACTGAGATTGTTACACTTTAGTGTTAGTGTTTAGCGTGAAGCATTGTTGGACTGAACCCAGTGCTGTCAGACACAACAGCATGTAAATAATATATGATATAGCAATGTGAATCAGATTGATGAGCTGGTCAGTAACATCCACTTGTGAAAACAGATGTGATGCAGCTGGATTGGCTAAGTTCAGCTATGATTTATGTGTTTAAATGTGTTGTTTAATGTGTTTAATGTTTAATTATTAAAAAATCAAAGTGCATATTCTCAACATTTTTCTTAATGTCTCAATAGATTTACATTTTGAGATGATGAGCACCAACATAATGACACAAATCTCTGCAGACATTGTTTAATCAATATTTTTATGTTGATTATCAATCAAATAGACTGCACAATATATTTTTAAAAACACAGTAGTTACCATTACGCAATTCCCAAAGCTACACAGTGTTTTAGCATCTTTAAGCTAAAGAGCTAATTAGCAGGCACTTCATTCCCATTCATTTGGCTCCAGATGCAGTTTGCAGCTTTTTTCAATAATAATGAAAAAAATAGGTCTTATAAACACACAGCGTGCTAACTATCAGCACCAAACTGACAAAGAACCAAAGACACTTCAAAGTAGCTTGTGAGCAAATAGCCTTTAGCATTTAGCTGCTAACGAGCCAGATATTTCCTTCAGTAGGCGGTGGAGACCAAACCTGAGCTAAAGTGGGAGTGAATTATGGATTTACATTCTTCAAATGACCAAAATTATAATTGCAACATGAGTTATACATGTTATTATTATATTATATATTGTAATGTTGAACCGTGTGCTGGACCTGGTTGTAGCCATCGCTAACATGCTAGCAGTAACTATTTGACGCACAAACATGTCAGGGCATTTTTGCTACAGCTTGTTTTGGATGTTTCTCCTAAAAAAGTTAATTTATTAAGCTTTAATAGAATAACTTTAATTGATATAGGTCCACGTAATCAGCTGTCGTCTGTTTTAGCTCTTGTGCCTAATTTGGGTGAAGTAAGCCTTTAAAAAGGCTGCGTGGCCTCTGCTGCAACAAAAGCGACTCCACCTTGCTTTTATTTTTCGATATTTTCTCATTTCCTACGTGACAGTATATTCTCTCCTCAGTCTGTCTCATTGTTTGCTGTCCCTTGCTATTTTATATTTGTGTATTTTAGGTTGTTATAGAGACTGTAGGGTCGGTCAGCACGATGATTAAGCATGCTTAAATTGCTTTTACAATGGTGTGGTTAGACTCACACAAACTAATACTGTCACGGAGAGACACACTGAAGCCTTGTCTTTGTGTCTGCGCTGGGAACTGCTGTGACCACGCTGGATGTCTTTTTATTTTAGCTTTTCGCAGATGATGCCGGTCCGTAGATGCAGACATGTCCTCATGCAGGCATAAACACACAAAGGTCACAAAAAGGTGGTTTGGAGGCCTGCACAGCTTCCCAACCACAATGCCTCAGAGGATGCAGTACTTGCGTCAGGGTTTCATCTTGAATGACATATTATCTCTGCACACATGCACAAAGATAAACATATGAGTTGTCTCTGAAATCAGCATCATCAGTATGTACATACTAAAATGCAAAGTCATGACTATTGAGTAACTAAAATATGAGATTAACAGTAAAATATCTGTAGAATCTGCTCATTATGGCATCATACTGCTTTATTTGCAATACAGGGTGTTGCAATATTTAGTGCAACACTGTTGAGTGCATCAAAACAATCTTAAGTGAATTTCTGTGTAATTTGAAAGTCATTTTTGATGTTTGTGCAAATCCTAGAAGCAGAGAATCTAATCCCATATGGATAGGCAGGTGGTCAGTGTAGATACTCAGTAGATTCTTGGTATCTAAATTGTGAAAATATTCTTTATTATGATGACAAAATGTAAGCAGTAAGGAGGAATAAGAGGAAAACACATGTAATTTCTCAGTAAACATGACTGTTTCATGTACCGGTATTAATTTACAACTTCTGCTGCTCTCCAGCTTGTGCTCCAAACTGCAAATCCAGACGGAGATGGACTCTGCCTACTTCCTGGAAACGCTGGCTGGCAACTTCATGGACGTGGTCCAGTACAATGAAGACAACAGGGCGTTTGAGGTGAGAGAGACGCATTAAACGACATCTGTAAACATCACAAAACATGAATTTCTGGATTCTGATGGGAGTTGTTTTAGCATTTTAGTAGATTAAGTTTGTGCTAAAAGTTGTTTAATGTGCTTGTTTTATTGTCAAAATGGCAAATCTTTATTTCCCCAGTGTTAGAAACGGTATTCAGAGATTTATGAGAAAATTAAAAACTCTTGATCACATAAATGAAAATCCATTGTGTTGAGTATTAGCTGCTTGATGGGCCATTTCTTCATTTTTCCGCGCATGCTGTTTTCCATAAAACAATTTCATCATGACTTGAGATGGGAAAATGGAGAGTATGTGGAGCGACTTTGTAGGTCAGGGGTTGACCTAGTATCCAGTCTTGGTTGAGTGGAAGGCAGCTATGAGGTGAAGGAGGGTTATAGACAACCCAAGCTGTATAGTGAAACATAATAAACCCGGCATTGTTCTGCAGCGAGAGGCCCAGAGATGCTGCCTCCTCCAGAGTCGGTCCTGGTGCTGCACGTCTCCGGGCTTTATCTCAATTTGTCATAAACGTTACGACTTGTGATTCTGCAGAGAAGAAACCGGCTGAGTGTGATAATAGATGGGGAAATTAGTTTTTGGCTTCGACAGGGTGTTTAAAGAATGTTTAATGTGTTTGAATCTTCGAGTGGAACGGTTTCTGAACCACGAAATGAAGCCCAGGGTCACGACAAAAATTATGATCATAACAATAATTGAGTATGAAATCTGAAAATGTTGCATAGTAATTGCAATTGATGAAGCATAATTGTTTCTCCATGGACAGACTCTGTAGTGATTATTAATTCTGCAGAATTATACAATTCAGTTCGAGCATGAACACACTTTTGAAAATATTGATGATATATAAACAATCATATGTACCTGTCATGACCTCATAATAATAATACTACTGGAAAAACTATTGCAAAACTACCTTAGATTCATTTTTTCCAACCTTTTTGATCACATTGTTAGGTCTCCCATTGATTTTCTATAATAGTCAAACACTCTCACAGTGAAACCTGATTGATTACTTTTGAAAGTTGTGGATGAAATGTGTCTGTTTCTGAATTTCTAATCCGAGATAGTTGAATGTCTCTGCGGTGACAAAGAAAGCAACCTTCGAATCTTCAGCACTAAATATTCACAGCTCACATCGTAAAAGAAAATCCCATAATAGCCTATATAAACTATATTGCTTGGCCATTGTGTCCAAGTTGTGGAAAATATGAGTCCCGGTTGTGGTGAGACATAATACACAATATTTCTCTTCTTAATATCTGTTACTGTACATCTGTCCTCTCGCTGTGTGTCCTTTTTTTTTTTTTTTTTTTACCAGTTACCCCTCTTTTTCCCTCTCCGTTTTCTTCCTCCTATCCCCTCTCTGTCCCCCTGGTGCCTTGAGGAGACGTGAGTCCGGTTACCAATAAGCTGATGTGAAAAAGTAACAAAAGCCTCTTTGGTCTCTCTGGTTTCCTGTCGCCCCCGAGCTAAAGAGACGCTTATAAAAGAGCCGAGAAGAGCGGGCGGGCCACGGAGTCCACAGCACGAGCGGCGTAAACGCAGCCAACAGCTGCCTCGCTGACAGAGAGCAAACCTCTAGGTTTTAGGTACCATTCATTTGAGGAATGTGGGTAAGAACCAACCAGGAGAGAGGTGTAACTCAATCAGAAGAGTCGCAGCAGCAGCAGCAGCAGAAGGGGTTATCAATGGGGAGCTTTTATAAAATACAGAAGGACGTGATGAAGCGCTGCAGCTTGAGGAACAAGCATGAAAAGTTCTTGTTTTTATGCAGAAGATGCAGATAAGACAGAAACCACAGGTCATTTACAGTCAACAAGGCTTTCATTGCACATAACTGCTGCCAAATGTTGACTCCTCCAGCACACCGAGCCCTTTATTAGGAACACCTGTGCACCTGCTTATCCAAGTAAATATCCATGCGGCCAATCATGTTTGCAGCGGCGCAGCACATACAGTATAAATGGCTTCAGTTCATGTTCACATCAAACAGCAGAACTGAAATGTGGTGTCCAATGGGTGGTTTGTCGGACTTGCACAAACTCCAGTCTCTGGAGCCAGCAATGAAATGTATCCTCTGAGCAGCACAGCTTTGCAGACAGGACACACCTTAACTAATGAGAGAGGTCAACTGGCTGGAGCCACCAGAAATGCTATGGTAACTCAGATAACCACTCTTTAAAACGGTTGTGCAGAAAAGCTTCTCAGATTGAACACGTCCAACCTCGAGGTTGTTGAACCACTAAAGTAAGGAGACCATGTTTTAACCAAGAGGAGAAACCTGAGGCTGCAGTGGACAAGTGAAGACAAGTTTCAAAACTATGCCCCCAATGATCACTGTGTTTTAAGATCTCATACAGGTTCTCTGTTGATTTTGGGGGATTTGGTGAAGGTCAGCCCACTTTCAACAATCCGAGGTGTAGGGAACGTTTTCTGGCCACACATTGCTATTGATGCTACAGGCCATGCACATTGTTGGAGGCCATGTTCAGCCCTGTATGGCCACAGTTTAGCATCTCCTAACGTCCACTTCCTGCAGGCAAATACTCAGCGTCACAAAGCAAAAGTCGTCTGGTCTCAAACTTCAGATGAGATTTGCTGCAGAAATCTGCAGAAATGATGTGATGCAGCGATGCCAAACACTGAGCAGAAGCTCAAGGGACAGTTTCCAACATGGAGTCCATGACATGAAGAACTCAGGAGAGGTTCTTTACTTCGTGTTTAAAGGGGAACTAATGCAAGTCCAGCCACTTTTCTGCTGTTTTGCTAACCCTCCTCCTGCCTATGTGCAGTCTCTGCATTTCCCTCTAAAACAACTCTGTGTGGTAATGTTGTGTTATTATCTCATAGTGTGGTGAATGTGCAGGTCACAACTTGTCTATGAGAGTGTTTTGGAGTTGTTGGATTGTGTATTTGATGAGTTTGATGAGGGAAACCAAGAAATCCCATGAGCCTCCATAGCGTAGCTCTGAACAGCTCACGGCTCTGCTCCGCCGTTCTAAAAATAGCTTGCACCGACAATTAAAGGTAACAAACCTATTCCTAAAACTATAGGGATTATGGCAATGGGCCAATTAGCCAAAATGCTGAACTAAACCCAATCCCATTTACCCCTTAACTCTTTCCTGTAGCCATCCCCTTCTATCTTGCATGTTCAGGTCAGTGGTGGGGGCATCCCAGTTGTCTTTTGCATGAAGGGGTATGGATGAGAAATGAGATTTATGTTCTTAATAAAGTGGGCAGGTACAGAGGAAATGGACTGTGGCGGCTTTCTACCAGTTCTCTTGGCTGCTACCGTGGCTGTAGACTCTCCCTCTACTTATTCAATAAATCAAGTAATAAAGAAGTCACTCTGACTGGCATTTATAAGTCCTACCATTGTAAACCAGGCCAATACTTATGATAATTACCCATCAACTTTTATGTAGAAGGCGCGTAAATACATGAAGTAATGAAAGTTATGTCAGATATATTTGGCATGGAGAGAAAACAAGAGGAGCATAATGTTTCATAAAGACATTGAAGCCGTAGAACGTGGGAAACATTAACAACAACAATCTCGTTAGGTCCCTGAGCTCATTCAGAGGGTTTAATTTCTCCCCAACTCGCCTGGAATCAATTCACTTCGGTGTCATCATTGCTCCATCTACACAATCTGGAAGCTATAAACAGTAATGGGCACAGTCACCCTCGATGAGAACAGCTCGGCCCACATGCAGAGCACACAGACGTTCATGTGACATTAATAAAGAGTTACAATTAACAGTTTATATAACAAAATCTCTACAAGATCCTTTTAATAACCGTTCTGCAGATGATGTTTGTATGAAATCTCAGGGCCAGAATCCTGCTGCTGAGAAAAATCCTATTAATTTCCTACGTTGACATGAATTAATGGTCAGATATCGGACTGGTGGTGCCAATTCACATCACCAATCCAGATTCAGCTTTGTAGTTTGCACATTTAGTCTGTCCCACTGAGAAAGAAGATGATGTAGCATTCAAATAGGGTTGTTAGTAGTGGGATAGGAGTGTCACCAGGTGGCTACAAGTGTTATGATGATGTTATGACATCTCAGATTTTTCCAATCTCATACTTGAAAACGTGCAATTGATTGAACACCACTTCAAATCAGAGCTGGAGTTGGAGAAAAACAAAACATCTACTGTAGGCCTACCCCGACTTCTCAGAGAATCAGTTGTCTGACATCAGACAATCTGCACCTGTGCAGAATCACACCGTCAATGGTAAAACATCAGTGCATAAAATGCATAATAAATGCCAAAATACATTACATTATGAAATGTACAATATTTACTAGGGATACCGATACCACTTTTTTTCAAACCGATATGATACCGATACTTGGATCTGAGTACTTGCCGATACCGAGTACTGATGCCGATCCTTCTACCACAACAAAAAAAACAAATGATTAGGCAAAATGCAATGAATTGGAAGACAAATTTTATTTTATTTTATGCTTGTTACAACAAAATTTGTTGTAACAAGCCTCTAAACTAAAAAAAAAAATACAACAAAGATGCAAAGCCACCCTCTGATCGCGGTCTTCATGCAGAGCAATTGCATGCACTGGTATTGGTTCTTGTACTAGCCAAAGTTGACCGATACCGAGTACAAGTATATTACAACAGTATCGGACCGATACCCGATACCAGTATCGGTATCGCGGCATCCCTAATATTTACTTATGCTTACAGATTACCTGATGTTGTGGAACACAGTACATTTATGTTGTTTTTTCTCTTCGATTTTAAATGATCGGTTTCATCATTTTAAAATGCTTCTTTTTGTATTGTTTTATGTGCCCTCTGTAATGTTTTGAATGCAAAGTTGATCCCGGTCTGCCATGTTTTTGGTTATTCCTGCACGGTGTGTCTCCAATGTAGGTTTCAACTGGGAAATTCCAAGTTCCCAGTTGTCTCTAACGCAGCATTAGTAGTTGGCTAGCAGGTGGTTAGTTAACAATAGACATTTTTGTGCTTCCATTTCAAATATTCTGTGTTTTTTTCTTTTTTTAATTTCTTTTTTTCTCTTGAGTTCTTGCACTTTTTATTTCAAATATTCAGATTTAAGACCTGTTGCCGCTGCAGCCCTACTCGTTTGTATGTGAAGCCATATTTCAATCACAACTGAAAGAAAATGGATCGCTGCATCTCTACTTCTGATTGATTTGCCTGATTGTGAAAAACAACAACAACCCATTGAAAATGTAATATATACTGTCAGGGACCAAATACACCTCTAGCTACCTCAAGCCGGGCCTTAAGGGTGTAACATTTACATCAACCTGTAAAATACGTCCCGTAGAGAAGCTCCATTGTGTGTGAAAGAGAATAAAAACTGACAACATGACATCAGTTTTGGCCATAAAGACGTATAATTAAAGGTTTAAATTTTCCAACAGTAACAGTCATACTTTCAGGAACATGTGGAGTGATGGTGAACTTTGTTCTTGCGGGCATCGTAATTGCTTCATGACAACACTTCAGTGTCTCCAGTCATAAAGTCATTTTAATTCTCCTTTTTTGTTTTATCCCATGTGTTTTCGTCTTTGTATTCCTTCATAAAGGTTTCTTAAATTACCATGTCATAAATTGCCATGTCATCTAACTAGGAGATGACGATCATTATAAAGTCACTTTAAATAAACCATCTAATTTAATGTATTGTTGTTGTTTTATTTTGGTGCTGTTCTGTGAATCCAGGGCGTGGTCGGCACCAACATCACCATCAAGGTGCTATGTGGCGTGATGGGTGACACCTCACTGGGCGAGCCGTACGCCCGCTACGCTGCTGTGGCCCGACTCATGATGGACACCTTCTCTATGAAATGCCTGGACGCCAGCTACAGCACCTACCTCAGAGACATGACTAACTCGTCCTGGGAGGGGCCGGCTGCAGGGGGAGGTGGGTCGGATCATGTCTTCTTGTTTGTGTTATGTTATGTTTCGCTCTATTTTTAAACCTTTATAATTAAGAAGAGACTGTTGGAAACTGGCTGTTTTTTGCATCCAGTTTGTTTTCAGGATGCATGTTTTCTCGTTCCCATGAACAGAGGGGGAACTGGCGTAGACGACGTGATGAGTGTCTTGCGAAAAATGTTCCGCTCTTACCGACCAATAACAGGAGCGATCAGCTGTAGCGGAGGATAAAAAAACACCAATTCCTCCACCATCTGTAGCTTCACGGGACCAGAATATAACAACACAGCCACGGGACAGTCTGTGTGCTCAGTAGAAAAGGATGTGGTTATTGTCGTAACGTAGCAAAACCATTCCTGGTGGCAAAGTCTGTTTTTTGGGAGGGGGGGAAAAAATGGGATATTACTCATTTAAAATAAAAGTAGAAGCGACTGCTTGTGGAAAACAAGCTCGACCAAAAAATGTGATTGCATCACTGTGCCCCAAAACAAAACCATCATCTGGGATGATGCGAACATCCTCAAATAGTGTTTTCTTCTTTTTTGGGATAAAGCTAAATTAAGACCGTTTTCCCTGTGTGTTTATTTTGAAATCTCACTGTACAGTGACTATTCTGAGAGAGGGTGTGCTGTTTGTTTTTACTATGTTGCGTCTTATCGTGTCTGAAGTGTTGAGACACATCGCTGCATGTTTAACCAGAAGCAGGTTCTTTTTATATTCCCTGTTGTCCCTTTGCCCTGGGCTGTGGTTCTCCCTTTCCCCAGCTTTGGTCTCATGAGTGGGAGGACTGGAGTGGGATCACTGGAACAGGAAGTGGTCTTTTTTCCAAAGCCATTTGGATGCGTCTACATAAACTCACCCCTCTCCAGCTACGCCCCTTGTTTTGTGGGTTTCAGTGAAACTCTTTCCTCTCGTAATTGGGCCTGAAAAGTGAGAGTGAATGCTGTTTTTGCAGAGAGAGAGAGAGAGACGGAGCCATTTTAGAGCAGCGTTACCTGCCCTGTGGTGTAAGTGACGTGATTTTGGTGAAGCAAATGAATATTCTGGCCATGGGTGAACTGTGTGTGTGTGTATGTGTGTGTGTGTGTTGTCAGGGAGACAGTGGGTCTACCAGACCTGCACTGAATTTGGATTCTACCAGAGCACCGATTCGCCCAATCAACCATTCACTGGCTTCCCTCTTGTGTGAGTCCACCACACATGGCCTCCCTCAGCAAACTCATAATTGTGCTTTAAAGGGATAGTCCAACATTTTGGCAAACTGGCCCATTGACATACTCCCTATAGTTTTAGGAGTAGTTACCTTTAATTGTTGGTGCAAGATATTTTTAGAACGGCGGAGCAGAGCCGTGAGCTGCTCAGAGCTACACTACGGAGGCTCATGGGATTTCTTGGTTTCCCTCATCAAACTCATTCGTTATTATCTCATAGCGTGGTGAATGTGCAGGTCACAACTTGTCCACCAGAGCGTTTTGGAGTTGCTGGATTGTGTATTTGATGAGTTTGATGAGGGAAACCAAGAAATCCCATTAGCCTCCGTAGCGTAGCAGCTCACGGCTCTGCTCCGCCGTTCTAAAAATAGCTTGCACCGTCAATTAAAGGTAACGAACCTACTCTTAAAACTATAGGGATTATTGCAAACGTTTATGGGCCAATTTGACAAAATGTTGAACTATCCCTTTAATTCCTCCACCTCTTTCCTCCCATCAGTGGTCTCTTTTTTTTGTTTTGTTGGTTTTTTTCACATCCAGGTATCATGTGAAACAGTGCGCAGACTTCTACAATGTGAGTGCAGAGCAGCTGGCGGCGGCCGTGGCTCAGACCAACGAGTACTACGGCGGCTACGACATCCGCTCCAGCAGAATAGTTTTCCCCAACGGGTCCATTGATCCCTGGCACGCCCTGGGAATCACACAGGACATCACTCCTGCCCTCCCTGCTGTTTTCATCGCAGGTGAGACACGCATACTGTACATAAGAGGTGATCACACACTGGTGAGCTTACACTATGGTAAACAGTATCAGACACGTAGATTTCACACATGTAGAGATAAAATTTAACAATAACAACTTTATGTGCAATGGCACCTTTTAAAAACTGAATTTACAGAGCGATTTGACAAGCGAATCGAAAGCAATGGTGGTCGAAAAGGGGCCAAAAACACAATAAAAGGGAACAGAAACACACATGAATGCACGCAAACACAGTAAAAACAATAAGAGGGGCAATAAAAAGACACCATTCCTGAAAGCAGGTCTATAAAGATTAGTTGAAAATGACTAAGAATGCAGTGCATGAAGTGTTATTCTGTTTCCGAACTGGGGAGATGCACATTTTCAGTCAATGCAACAACGACGTGAGCAGCGTTCAGCAGCATCAGCTCATGAAGAACAATCTCACAAACATCAAAATACATTTGCAGAACAATGAAACAAGATAAAATGCCTTAAAATGGCACTTTTCATTATACAACATGAAAATAGACTTCTTGCACCGGAGTACACGGAGTATTGTGCACTTTATAGTAAATGGAGAATGAAGACTTTGTGCCTAAAACTCCACCATTTCCACCCTTTAGCTTGAATGAGCTTAAATTGTTGCATGTGGAGGAAAAAAAAAAAAAAAAAGCAAATCAAAGACAAATTTTCAAAAGACAGATTTAAGAGCTTAAGATTGATATTGTGTGACTGTATAACCATTGTTTCAGTGGAATAAATCATTATTAATAGTCTAGCAGCCTGAGTAAGTGTTGAAAAATTGTAAAAACTGTGCTTCACCAGCCAAATTCGGTTAATATTCTTCAATGTCTTGTTTTATGATGCAGATGTGGGTTTTTTTACTGTATGATTTTAAACATAACAAACTAAAAATGAAGGGCATCTAGGTTACATATATGGCCTTTTGTTTTAGCAGGTGTGTTGTACAGTACACGTCCTCATCGACCCATTTATGAGCTTTTCAACACTTTTTTTTGTTGTTGTGAGTTTCACTGAATCCTCGTCCAGAATCTGTTGCAGGTTAATGTCGGTTGTGGTTTATTTACATTAACAAGAACCAAGAGACTCTTTCACAGCAGAACAATGACTCGCTTGTTCAACTCTAATTTCATTGGGTGGATAATTGTTCTTGTAAAGCTCAATTTTCCCACTTTTCCCCACCGTGCCACGTCCTTCATACATAAAATTTCTCTTCGATCCAGGAACGGCCCACTGCGCCAACATGTACCCTGCCAGGAGCGAGGATCTCCCCCAGCTGGCTCAGGCCCGCGATCACGTCTTCCTGCTCCTGCAGCAGTGGCTGAAGCAGTGACGGACAACTGGACGGGCCAGTCGGTGGCGTTGAAAATCAATATAATTATTAATTTTATCCAGGTCATTGACGTTGGAACAAGACTGACTACTATCCTGCCACAATTATGTATGATTGAGAGGCACTTTACACGAGCATGAGTGGGTACAAAGTTCAGGCAATTTTTAGGGAGTGAATAAAGATTTGTGTTTTTTTACGACTTGTGTGTTTTTTTTTCAGTTTCATTCTGAGCTAATATTGCAGAGGTGCACATTATGCATTGAATTGGCTGGTTTGCAAGGGCAGGGCATACATGAGCATGAAACTAGGAGTGTGCTATGTCTGGTTAATCCTTGATTTTTAAACCAGATAAGAGTGTTTGTTGTTTCAGAAGAGTTTAGAGTAGTCCCAGATAGCCTTAGGTAAACTCTCAGTGGATTGAATGTCTCATCAAAACACCAACAAGAACAAAAAAAAAGGTGCAAATATGTGGATCTGAAATTTCCCATGCATAACATTTGCTTTTGAATATGCAATGTCACTGCCTTTTGTGTCACGCTCTTGCATACAGGACAACATTGTGCGTCCAACTCTTGACAAACACACTTTATATTGAGAAACGTTGCCTCTTTCACGGCACACTGAACATCGTGTTTAAACGGAGAGCAGTGAAATGAAAAAACAGTTTCATCCAGTCCAAAAACGGCCTCAGGTCATGTGTTTGCATGGGACACATGTTGCACAAAACATGCGCTCATCTGGTTTCGTTCAGCACAAGTTTGGTCTCGTTTGATGATAAAAGTGCAACGGCAGTGTTGTTGTGGATGCTCAGCCCTGTGCACGTCACGACGACATCTCCGGCAGCAGCACCCGGAGAGATGGCATCTTGGCCACACCGAGAACATCTGGCAATTGTGTGTGTGTGTGTGTGTGTGTGTGTGTGTGTGTTAAATGTAAATGTGTCCCCTGAGCACTTATGTAGACGTGTATGTGATATTGCTTTGATGTTGCTTTGCTTTGTTTTTTGTCTTTTACGTAAATTTGCACTTCTCTAAATTGTTTGCACTATATTGCATTGTATTATAATTGTTTGATTATTGTAAGGCGCATTGAGTTTGCCCTGTGCATGAAATGCGCTTTATAAATAAAATTGAATTGAATTGAATTGAATTGAATTATGTAATTTGGACGACACATCGCAGTGTTTTTGATGTTTTCTCTCTTGATACGTGTCTTTAGTTCATAAGCAGCATCTGCCACAAGTGGCTTTGCAAGTACACAGCTGTGTGTTCATTTACTACCTCCACAAAACTTCACAGACACACTCACACAATGACCCCTCCCCACTTCCAGCTCAACAGTGTTTATTTTCACAACAGTCTCATCTCTCTGTCTGCATCACAGCTGGACGTGTATGATGACCCCCGCCCTGACACAAACTGAACATCCACAAAGAACCAAAATCTGCTCTGAATCCGCCAATCTGTGGTTTTCAGCTGATGTGATTCACATGTGAAATATATATTTTCATTATGACACCCTACAATCCACTCTTTCATGATGGATTTAGTCATAATTTGCCCACAGACGCTCTTTTAATCCTCTGTAATTCAAACCTTCCCATGCACCTTGTCATAATCCTCTGTTTGGCTGCAGCAGGGATGTAATTGAGCCTCAGCCTCCTTTCAGGTGTGTGTTTACCTGTGTGTGTACGTGTGGCCATCCAACTGTAGCCTATCACTTCACCTGAGAAAGAAAAACCTACAGGCGGTTCTTTGAGAATAGGCCTCAGCAATGTTTTCCCAACTTGAAATGACCCAGCATGCCAAGGATGACTGCTCTTATATGTTTCTTAACTTTTTTTCTATCTTTTTGTTGTACAGCTACCTCACTCCACTTGCGTCAAGTTAGCCGGAGTTAGATAAACTGCTACCGGAAGTAGCCACACGGACTTAAATGTAAAGCTGATTTTCTTTTTTAATTTAATAAAAGAAATATAACTGATAGCTTTACAGAAATGTGTTATAACATTATGTGTTGTAACAAGAGTATGAGAGCATAATTTTTATGATCTGACGGCGATATGCTAATTAGCTGGGTTTTATTTTGAAGGTTTACCGGAAGTTGTTTTCCCGTAGGTGTAAAATTGACACTAACGGCCAAACCCCCCTCCTCCTTCTTCGTGCCCTGTGTGGTCTGTAGGCGGAGTTGAGTCCGATAAAGTGCTCAGAGAAACTGCAGCGGAGTCAGTTGAAGCTCTCACTTGAACTAGAATAATAATAAAAAAGACTTGGTTTTGTTTTTTAATTTTTTATTTACGGAACAAAACCGTCGTTTGTGGCCCGGACAGCGGCAGCAGCAGCGGCGGCAGCGGGACTGACAACGTTAGCTTCACCTGCGAGAGAAGTCGCACCGACGTCACGTCTTGAGTCCGTGGTAGGTAACGTCGTTTTTTAACGTTGATGATTCCAACTGTTCAAACGTTACATTCAAAAGTTAAACAACAGTTAAAAGATGCTTCAACAACTTAAATATTTGTCTTTCTTTCTTAAATATATTACTAACATGTGTTTATGACAGGTGGATTTTGTTTGACAACAATAAATTGATCATTTAGAAACAATTTTTTGTTGTTTATTTTCCGTTGATGATGCGCAAGTGTTGAGGTGCGTTCACGGTCTGTTTGCTTTCACTGTTGGACTGAGTGCTGATGAAACATGCTGGGCAGAGATGGCTTTCCTTTTTTCTTTTTCTTTTCTTTTTTTTATTTGTATCCTAGTGCTCCTTCCCTGCACATTTATCACCTACACGTGACAAAGTGAAGATGAAAATGTTTTAACTATTTAGGTTAAGCATATTTACTTTTCACAATATGTTAGTTATATTTTCTGTAAGATTTCCACATGCAAAAAAAAAAGCTGAACTACATTGTTATTTTTCTTGGCTATGATCTTAAACTGAAACACAACTCACAACGTAACTGTGAAGAAAACAGTCCATATAATTATTTACCACCATAGACAACAAACACACTCATTTCACATCATATAGATGCTGTATCCTCTCAGCAGGTCAGCAGGCTTCCTACAGTAGGTTGTTCTCGTAGCTGTTTTCTAGTGGAGTGGAGCTGCAGGCTGAATCACGGTCCAAAATATGTAATTTAGTCTCAAATTAAAACAAGAGCAGAGAGCAGTTTCGGTAGGCAGGTTGTGGTTGAACTGTAATTTTTATGTGCGAGCATGAGTAAGAGTTAGTCAGACCCTGCAGCAGTGGATGAAAGGTTTTCTTGCCTAACGACAGCCAAAGGTGCTCGTGATAATTGCGGTAAACCAAGATGAGTCATAAGAAAAGGGACATTCAGCTCTCTTGGAAGCGAGTTAAAGAATGCCACTTGGATGATTTCATAAATAAGGATTTAAGATGACAGGAGTTGTAATGATTGATGACAATGGAAACTTACACTCGTAAATAAATCTAGTCTAATCTGTTTTCTATCCCTTTTAATAGGTGCCGTATAAATCACAATGAAGCACCTCTCCTTATTTTGCCTGTGTGCACTGGTGATCCTGCATGACCTCGGCGGCGTGCAGCCCCAGGCTCCGTCATACGGCGAACGGGGCTCGGATTTTGGCATACAGGTGTTTCAGCAAGTAGTCCGCTCCAAGCCTCTGGAAAACGTGGTGTTTTCACCCCATGGAGTGGCCTCCGTCCTGGGCATGCTGCTGCCTGGAGCCCACGGAGAGACCCGGAGGCAGCTCATCAGTGGGCTGCGTTACAAGAAAAACGGTAAGTAACTGCGGCAGTGGCTGAAAAACGTTTGCACATTATACTGCAGCGATTTCCTCAAAATAATCATGTTTATTCATTCTGAACAGGTCCTTACAAGATGCTGAAGAAGCTGCACAAGGCCCTGACAAAGTCCAACCAGGACCCTGTGCTGATTGCCAACGCCATTTTCACCCCGCAGACCTGCCCACTGGAGCCCACCTTTATCGCCGCCAACAAAGAAAACTTCCAGAGTGAGACCCGGGGTCTGGACTTCAGCAACCCTGAGGGGGCCGCCAGCGAAATCAACGACTGGGTCAACAATAAGACCAGAGGTGGGATATGTATAGATAGGATCCCCATGTTTGTAGATGTCTGCAAGTGTTAGTTGCTGTTTTTGTGTGGATACCTTTCTGTCATTTTATGTGGTCTTGTTTTAGCTTCTTATTTGTTTTTGTTCTGTTTCTGTCCCCTTTTGTGATGTTGATTGACACCGGGGTTACCAGGGAGAAAGTTTGCATCAATTGTTCACTTTTTCAAACACAAATTTAAAGGAATAGTTCAACATTTTGGCAAATTGGCCTATTGCCATAATCCCTGTAGTCATAGTGGTAGGTTTGTTACCTTTAACTGTCGGTGCAAGCTGTTTTTAGAATGGCGGAGCAGAGCCACGAGCTGCTCAGAGCTACGTTATGGAGGCTATGGGATTTCTTGCTTCCCTCATATGGCAATGGGCCAATTTGCCAAAATGTTGAACTCTCCCTTTAATGGTTGCACATGCACAAGTAGATGAAATTTTTTCTTGCACTTTCTTAAATTTTCAGGGCAAAATGCAAACATTTAGTGGCAGTCTGGAGCCCTGCATTTCCTTAAAAAGATTAGAAAAATAAGGTTAAAAAAAATATGAGAAAGAAAAAGATGGAGAAAAAAAAGTTTCTTCTTTTTCACAAAGTCAGCTTTCCCGTCATGTATCCAACGATGCTACGTCATTACTTCCTCATCTGTGTTGACACAACCGTAACAAGAGATAGCGGTTCTCATGATGAAGCCTTGTTGCTGTTGTGGACGTTTTGCCTCCTTCCAGGTCAGATCCCCAGCCTGGTCGACCCCGGCATGTTGGACCCGGCCATGACCCGCATGGTCGCCGTCAACTCCATCTACTTCAAGGGTTTATGGAAGTCGCGCTTCCAGCCGTCCAACACCAAGATGAGGCCGTTCACCGGGGGCGACGGAAACGTGCGTTCGGTCCCGATGATGTCCCAGCTGTCCGTCTTCAACATGGGTGAGTGAGTGGTGACGAGTGACAGATCTCAGGTTTACCAGTGGAATATTCCTAATAAAAGCCAAAATTTAGTATTCATGGTTTTTGCTTTGATGTCATTGACTTTCTTTGATGCATGTCACCATGTAAACACTGCTGTAGATAATTGCAGTATTGGATTTTAAAGTGGTTTAAATGAATTGACCAGATAAGGACGAGTCAAATGAGACTGAACTCAGTAAATGTGCTGACATGCAGTATTCTTGATTTGTTAGATAATGGGTTTTCCATATACTTGTACAGAACGAGGGCCAGCCGGCGACTTACAGTGGAGTATCGTCAGACCCTGAAACGAGCCTGAAATTAAAACGACATGAGTGTGCCCACATCTTTAAAAAAAAACAAAACATCATTGTGTGTGTGCTGTACTTTCACTGGCAACAGAATACAGTTTGAACGTGTGTCAGGAACGCTTCAAACCATTTTGAAGGAAAATGTTGGTTCTTCTTAAGTTGCTAAAAACAGAAATAGTCATGAGGAGTTCATGGCAGGAGGCAGGAGAACAAGTGAACATCTTTCAGAGGATGGTGTGTGTCTGTTTAAAGATCTGCTGTTGGCAGCCACTGAACATGTGTGTCAGGTGGGAAATGCTGGATTGTACTGGAGGGTTAAGGGGATAGTTAAACATTTTGGCAAATTGACCCATTGCTATATTCCCTATAGTTTTAGGAGTAGATTCGTTACCTTTCATTGTCGGTGCAAGCTATTTTTAGAACGGCGGAGCAGAGCCGTGAGCTGCTCAGAGCTACGCTACGGAGGCTCATGGGATTTCTTGGTTTCCCTCATCAAACTCATCAAATACACAATCCAACAACTCCACAACGCTCTGGTGGACAATTTGTGACCTGCACATTCACCACGCTATGAGATAATAACAGAACGTTACCAGACAGAGTTGTTTTAGAGGGAAATGCAGAGACTGCTTGCTAAAAAAATGCCCCTGAACGCAACGCACATCAGCGGTTTTTCATGAATTTACCTCTAAAACAACTCTGTCTGGTAACGTTGTGTTACCATCTCATAGTGTGGTGAATGTGCAGGTCACAACTTGTCCGCCAGAGCGTTTTGGAGTTGTTGGATTGTGTATTTGATGAGTTTGATGAGGGAAACCAAGAAATCCCATGAGCCTCCGTAGCTCTGAGCAGCTCACGGCTCTGCTCCGCCGTTCTAAAAATAGCTTGCACCGACAATTAAAGCTAACAAACCTACTGCTATGACTATAGGGATTATGGCAATGGGCCAATTTGCCAAAAATGTTGAACTATCCCTTTAATAAGTCCCTTTAAGTCTTTCCCATCAAAATGCATCATTGATGTCTGGTAGATGTGTTGAGTGCACCTCTAGTCCTCTTTAAAACATCTGTAAAGCCAGTTCACCACTTTAACTCAGCGTTGAGTGATTGCTGAATGGCTTTGACGTCTGGACACATTTCAACCATTATGTCAATCAGCAGCTGCTCCTGCACTCTGCTCTGCTAGAGTCATACACTAAATTGTTTTAATTTATTTATTCTTTTTTTGCCAGTGAATGATTCATGATGAAGGTCAGCTCAGGTCAGGTTGTAAGCTGGGGGAAAAACATGGGCTCGGACCAGACGTGCCACGTTCGTAGGACATTGCTTAGCCCTGTGTGAAATGAAATGCTATACCAGTCAGTTGTCTATATTTAGATGAGTTGTCAGAGTTGTGTAAGCGTGATGGGTGCTGTGGGTTAGAGAGTGAAACTAAAGGCTCAGTGCTCAGCTGTGCACAGATGTTCCTCCAGTGTCCTGCAGAGCTGCTGCTCTCTGTCTTGTCCCCTCATTCCTGCACGTAGGTCGAGAAACAGAGTGAAAGGTAAAGTTAATAAACCACTTGCAGTAGATACGGGCCTGATGCACTCACTGCATGTGTGTGAATATAATGTGGGGTTTATATCTATATACTTGGTTGTGCTGTGTTGTTTAGTGTAATGTCCATATAAAGCAGGAAACGCAGTTGACTCGATGCTTGTGCTGTGACTTCATGTGCTTTCTTTGTCCACAACACTCACTCACACGTTGAAGCTGGAGTCGACTGTTGTTTAAAGCGTTAAAGGACTAACACAGACATGCATGAATAACGTGTTCGAACGAAGAGAAAAGTTCCTGCAAGGTCTAAAAATAGTCCCGATCTGTGATATTTGAATATCACTGTTTGTTTTGCTGCGCCCCATCACTCACTGATACAACACAGTGCTGTTAACAGGGAGGGCGAGTTTTTGCATTTGTCCTTATGAATATGTATCTGTTGCTGTGGTGGGTCCTACTGACCAGGAAATCAAGCATTTTCCGCTTCTAGTTTGTTTAGACTAAATAAAAATATCGAGCAGTGATAACCACAAACCACAGGGGTCAGAGAGACACGGAAAGCACTGAGAGTTGAGCCTTATTTATTCATTTACACACGGATTATGTGGCATTACACAAGGCAGAAGGAAATGAACTCATGCAAAGAAAAAACAGGGATAAAAAGACTAATATTTACAGATGCATTAATGAGGAAAATATTTAATTTGTCCTTGCATAATGGAGAAGTTAACTTTTTACTTTTAGCTTAGGAATACATTTAGGTAGAGATTTCCACAACTATCTTGAGCTCATATGAAGTGTCAGGAAACAACAGATACAAAGCAACAATAAAACTAAATGTTTTAGATAACTGTCGTCTTAAATCAGATGTATCAGAGACACCTAATCAGCTATAAAAGGTTCAACAGACACAGGAAATGTAATAATAAGTCATTTTTATATTGGTGATGATGATGCATAATCAAGTTTCGTCCTTGTTTGTCATCATTCATGAATCCGTGACCTCTCCCCCTCCTCCTCCTCCTCCTCCTCCTCCTCCTCCTCCTGCTGTGTCAGGCATGGCCACCACACCCCAGGGACTGAAATACGGGATCATCGAGCTGCCCTACCACGGCAACGCCATCAGCATGCTGATCGTTATGCCCTCTGATGAGGACACGCCTCTGTCCCGCGTGATCCCGCACATCAGCACGGCCACGGTGCAGAGCTGGACCAAGGTGATGCACATGAGGAAAGTCCACCTGGTCATGCCCAAGTAAGACAAACACAGAAACAAACACACAAAGGTTTGCTTTTTATGAGACAAACACTGACGCTGTGTTTGTGTCTGCAGGTTCAGTGCTGATGCGATGGTGGACCTGGAAGCCCCCCTCACAGCCCTGGGAATAACAGACATGTTCAACGTAGACAAAGCCGACTTCAGACACATCAGTGAGTGTGAAAGAGAGAGCACAGTCACAGTCGAAAACCCAAACCCAAAAGTGACGCAACGCCTCGGGCACCTCCAAGTATTTACAACCTCTGAAAGGATTGTTGGCTGTTTACTGCTAAGAGCCCGTTAGGAGTCTGAATCGTGTCCGACTGAGCAGCAGCAGCAGCGTGACGAACTGACTCACTCACTGCTGCAGAGAAGGGCTCTACTGCCATCTTGTGGCGTGTTGTGCAAAGGAGTTTATGCTCAACTCAGTGCAAGGAGACCATTGAAAACATCATTAATGAATATTTTTCAATCATTTAATCAATATAATCTGATTCCCACATCACAACTATAGTAATAATAGAAATTATAATGAGGAAATAGTAGGAAATACTGCACTGCAAATTCAAACAGGCACTTTATTTATGAGGCAAATCTAGATAAAACTTTACAGGACTGTAATAATTGTATTGGTTTATTTTAATAGTCATTTTAATAGGGTTACACAGCTAAATATTAACCCTGAGCTGTGTAAGCCTTGTGAGGTGAGGCTTTATTACAGGCCTGTTGATTTATCCTGCACTGGTTATAGATGTGAATTATAGATTGATGGTGCCTTGAGCTGGAGAATCTGAAGAATATAACTAAATATGACCACTAGAGAAAGAGGATCACTGATGAATGTGAATTAGAAATAATGTTTAAAACCATTTTCTCTCTCTTACATGGATGTTCAAGGAAACAAAACACACAACAGCTGAATAACAACATTCGCTGATTGACGTTTTAGCATTAAAAAGGTTAATAAACTGAAATATCGGCTTGGATGGGGATCAAAAACAGCACTGTCAAGAGCACTGTGATGCTTTCACTTCAAGTGCAGTGCTGTTAGAAGCCATTTCCAATCTGCAGAGCTCAGATACTCCCAGAGCAGCGCAGCGAGAGAGAAAGATGTTGTTATTGTTGTTGTGTGGGTGAAGCCTGGGCGTGTAGAGCCATTAATGGTTTCTCACCAGTAGAATGGGAAGTTTTATCCACTGCTGCTATCGATTTCTAATGTATTGTTACACTAAAAAGGTGTCCCAGTCGTTGGCTGGCTGTAAATAAAACACAGTGATGATGACACAATAAGCCATATGGATATACAGGATTTGTCTGAAGCTAGAACAAACATGACGTGTGTGTGTTTTTTATTTCCTCAGGTGCTGAGCCTTTGTTCGTATCCAAGGCGCTCCAGAAAGCCAAGATTGTTGTGAATGAAGACGGAACAAAAGCAGCAGCTGCCACTGGTCAGTATTACAGAACACGTTTGTGGTGTTTTGTTTACATAATATTTGTACTTTTAAAGGGACACTTCACCCAAAATCGATAATTCACTCATTTTCTACTCACCGTCATGCCAAGGAATGGTTTGGAGAACTTTCAGTGTCATCAGAACGCCTTAGGAGTTCCAGTGGGGGATTTACATATAATGGCGGAAGATAGAGTTCACTTTTGAGTCATCTAAACGCACACTATGAAACATCCAGATACCTCCATACTGCTCGTCCGTACTGACCTAAGTGTCCTGAAGCCGCCACATGAAAAAGTTTCATAGTGTGTGTTTTGGATGATTTAAAATGTAAACACGAACTCTTGCATCAAATCTTGTACAGCCATTATATGAAAAAATATTTTTTTCCCAACTTTTTCATGTCACCAGCGGACGGACCCGGAACTCCTAAAGCGTTTTAATGTCTCCGAAAGTTCTCCAAACCCTTCTTTGGCATCGATTTTGTTTGAGGTATCCTTTTAATGATATTATTCAACATGTTTTTCTTTGTCTGTGTAGCTGCCATTTTGCAGGCGCGGTCCTCTCCACCCTGGGTGACGGTGGACAGACCTTTCCTCTTCCTCATCAGACATAAATCAACAGGTAATGTCTTCTATTTATATCTCACCTTACCTATTTATAGGTATATTTGTGTAGTTTTAACATGTTTACAGCCGTGTAGGAGAAATATACGCATCAATAAGTCGGACCTTGCTGTGAGACTGATGAGTTCTCCATGTCTCCGTGTGTTCAGGTACCATCCTCTTCATGGGGCAGATCAACCAGCCTTGAGCATCGTAGGCGAGCAGAGGAAACGCTTGTACACTGCCACGCATGTACACACACATGAACACACACCTACACACACACACATGTTGCTGTAGACTTATGTACAATGTGGACATATGATGTTATATTTGTTATAAATATTGCTTTTCATGTTGCCCATTTTCTGTAATGCATAACAGGCTTTATAAAATGTTTTGCAGACTAAAATTTTCCGGTTGTTTTAATTTTTTTTTATACTATTTTGGAATTTATTACGTTTTTAAAAGACGCTGAATGTCAATTGTGTATTTTCTCAAGTCTGGAATAGGATCATTTTATTATTTTTGTTTTATCGTCACTTTTTTTTCTCAGTTTAAACGTTTTCCTTGGGCCAATGTACGTCCTGTGTGACCTTGGATGCCTTTTCATTCAGCTACTTTAAAGTGATTGTGTCCCTCACTGAGGAAGATTTCTGTTCTCATACTTGCTTCATATTTGATAAAATAAATACACATATTTATAACACCAATGATTTTGCCTTACTTATATTCTGTAATTGTTGTATTCCTTGAGAAGGAAATGTTTGTGTACGCTCTGCTTTTTCAACTGTATCATGTCTGTCACAATTATAAGAGTCATTTCTGATAGTGCTTCTTTATTCACCAACTACAAAACACAATAGAAGAATATACTATTATCCAAAACACGTAATGCAAATCAGAATTAGTATATTAAGAATCAAACATTTAACATTTCAAGTTACAGTTTTAGATTTAAAACTTTCAAATAACAATACAATCTACATTGTCAATTCTATGATTTTAGTTGAGATACAATGTGAAGTTACAGTTTTCCAATACAGAAAAATTAGACTTGGAGAGGAATTGATGGTAGGTAGATAAGTAGATGGTTAGATAGATGGGTAATCACATTACTTACAAAAAGGACAAAAACAAATATGACACTAAGAGATTAAACACTAAAAGAAATTTACATTGCTTAATATTTACAATAAAAAAAGGTAGTGCAATTAAGTATGACATGCACCATCCTGCAATATTGTGCAATGTCAGAAAATTCCTCATTAAATCTTCACAATAAGACCGACTTTCTGTAACTCTTTATTGCAGCAGAGCTAAAAGAAATTATGTTGATCAGAAATTAGAAAATGAACAGAAGAGACAATTTATTTCAATCATGACAAATAACACATACAGCAACAGGCTCCATCAGAGGAGTGGATGGTGGCTGCTGAACAGGCAGAACTGGCTCATTCAGTTTGTTGTGTCAATCTCAGACACTTTGGTTGTTGATATATTTTTTTCTATCATCTCTTCAGTGATCCCTCACTGCTTTGAACTCCAGTGACCTGCGTTCTCCACTGATATGAGGTTTACAGTAACCAAGGGCGTAACTTTGGGTTAAGCATTGACAAATCATTAACTTCTCTTTATTTTGGCATTCCCATATTAGCAACAGTAGTAAAAGATATTTCGGCCTTGCATTTAATTTTGTTGTCAATCAATTAACTCAATTAATTCAGGATAGGACTAATGCTTATTAATCAATCTATCATATCACCACTTGCCATCGTGTAACTATTTTTTACCGGGCAGATGAACTAAACTACCAGCATATTTATTCTGTGGTGTCCTCCTCTAGTTTTACCTGTTGCCACCATGGATGTATGATAATAGATCCATGGTAGCAAACTAACAACCTACTACACATTGTAATGTTATTAAAAATATTACTTTTGGTTGCTTGCAAATTATATTAAATCAGTAAAAACGACAACTTCTTAATACCCGCTTGTAGATATTTTTAGTCACACGCTGCAATTATATGATTATTAAAGGGATAGTTCTACATCTTGGCAAGTTAGCCATATCCCTGTAGTCATAGGAGTAGGTTCCCTCCTTTTAATTATCGGTGCATGTTGTTTTGAGATAGCTTGGTGAATGTGCAGGTAACAACTATTACACAAGAGTGTTTTGGAGTTGTTGGATTGTGTATTTGATGAGTTTGATGAGGGATAGGGGGACCTGTAGCCTACCATTCACCTCTATTACTGTATGTTCATTGAGCAACTCACGTCTCTGCCCTGCCGATCTCAAAACAACATGCACCGCTAACGCTATGACTATGGCAATAAGCAAATTTGCCAAAATGTTGAACTACCCCTTACAGGTGGTTATAAATACTGGCTGGATTAGATTTTGGGGGGGTTTACGGTATAACCACCCCCTGCCTGAATTTTCCGTGCGCCTCGCCGCCGTTATTACGGTAATTCTGACAGCGGCTCCGCGCGCCTCGCCCTCCGTCATTACGGTAATCCTGACAGCGGCTCCGGGTGTCAGCTGATCCTCCTCCTTCCTTCAACTGGCGAGACTGAGGAGGAAAACCAGCTGAAGGAAAACACTGCTGGCTCGTACTATTAAAAAAAAAACACACACACCAAACAAACCATGGCTGCGGAGATCCACTCGAGGCCCCAGACCGCCAGACCGGTGCTTTTGAACAAGATCGAGGGGCATTCAGACGCTGTCAACGCGGCCGTGCTGATACCAAAAGAGGACGGAGTGATCACGGTCAGCGAGGACAGGTGAGTTTTAACAGTGTGTAGCCTCTACCAGCGGCTAGCAGCTAGCCGGGCTCCGTCTATTTGCTGGTCATTGCACTGGTAATTCCTGGTGTAATACTTAAAATAAAACAGAGGACTAGATAAAAAGAAAATAAAGTGTATTTTCTAGCTCTCTGGTTGATATAGTTTAGCCGTTTTATTCCATATGGAGCTAAAGGTTTTTATTAGCACAGGATAGAAATTCATCCACAATGAGATGTTTCCATTAAATATCCGCCAACAAACTAACAACTACAACAGTAAAACACGGGGGAAACAACATTGGCTATTTATCTTTTTAACGTTTTATGTCAGTGTTTGTGTTTACGAAACGTTTTATCTGATAACTACATTAGCTTAGCATCGCGCTAGCTGCAGCTCAGAATAGTAAACATAAAACAACTAACGACTTGCTGCCTTCAAGTTCCCGTCGTAATTTCCAAAACATTGTTATTTATTAGAGGTTTATTTGATTAAGCGGACTTGAACTCAGTTAACAATAGGACAATTGAAACCTTTATTTATCCCTGTAGTGAGATTCAGGTTTCTAAAAACAGCAACAGCTAAAAAGGAGAGTCAGTCAGTCAGGCAGACAGTCATATAAAAAGATAAATGGTTTTAGATAAAGCCAATTAGTTAATAGAGTTGATGAATAAATAACTAAATAAAGGGCCAGCACGAAAGAGGCGTTGCCATTAAGTCATTCACATTAATAACAAAGGGTTTATTTTTTAAAATTCCTTAATTAATCTTATTTTCCAGTTGGATTACTCAGGCTGACACAGTTTAGCTTCGCTTGTTTTGACACTTTGAAAATTAGCTGCGTGTTTCCCCTGAATATGACATCTATTCTGACAAGCTGGGTGTGTGCTATAATAGAAATGATTGTTGATTATTGATTTGAATGGTGCCATCATTTCAACTGAACCTAAAGGCAGCAGGACAAGTATAAATATAACTTTTTACTTGACTTATTCGAGTGTGAAGAAGCAGAAATCACCATTCAAAGATAAAGGAACTGAGGTGCTGTCAAAAAAAAAAAAACTTGATGCAGTTTCTATCTCACATCTGAACCTCTTGATATGTAAAAGGGAAGTTGTGGGGTGACAGTGCAGAGTCAAGAATTCAGGTTCCTTGATGAAACAGGCCTTTGGTGTCGATTCTGCTCAGACTCAGACTGTGGATATTTTACTGGAATAGAAATGAAAACTCAGTCTTGATTCCTTAAAATCTGAGAAGAAATGAAAACCTCATGTGGTTCTGAAAACCACAACATGACAGTAAATAGGCCTATGTTTTTCTTTTTGCAGAGTTGACTTGTTTTTATCGGTTTTGTTCCAATAACATGTTAAACAGTATAAAAGCTGAGAGAATAATTATGTCAAAGTGTTCTTTATGGTTTATACAGTAACACAAAAGAAATAGCCTAGATAAAAGTAAAAAACCGTACAGTTTCGGAAGTGGTTCAGCTCTGAGTCATCACCTCTGTAATGTGGTTTCAGCAGTTGTGTTTGCAGAGCGTGCGCTGCGTGGAGCGGGTGTCATTTTTAGATAATACGGAAAATGTCATGCGCTAAGAATAATTTAGCTCAATGAAACGATTTTGAAACTAATGAACGTGTAATCTCGGCTCTTTTCAGTGCCGTTTTGTGAACAGAATCAGGCTTTGTGTGTGTGTGTGTAGAGAGAGAGAGGGAGAATTAGGGCTGTTTTCCCAGACGAGGATTAAGTCTCAGCCCTTTTTTACTTCACTGGATATTTCCATTGATAAGTGCCAAGTCTCATTGAGTATGTATTCGTTTCCGTTTAAAGTAGATCTCTATGTACGCTTAAATTAAAGATTACAAATGCATTTAAATGTCTGCCGTTGGCCTAATAAGATGATGAGTGCTCTGAATGTGATGATCTGACGTTTTCCTGCAGGACGATCCGGGTATGGCTGAAGAGAGACAGCGGTCAGTACTGGCCGAGCATCTACCACACAGTCTCCTGTAAGTACGGCTGCGGCACGATGATGGGGATGAATTATGAATGTTTGTACAGGTTTTTGATACGTAGTGATGTCTGCCTCTCCTGCTTCTCGCCCCCGTAGCTCCCTGCTCCTGCATGTCGTACCACCACGACAGCAGGCGCATCTTCATCGGCCAGGACAACGGAGCCGTCGTGGTGAGTGCAGCCGACTGAAACTGAAGTCTTCATCATTATAACCCGCCGCAGGCATCGCTCTAACAGTTTAGCCTGCATATCTGGTTCAAAACAGGCCACAATTTCAATATTTAGACTCCTTCGCATGCCTGTGGGGGCCCGGATGGTTATTAGAGTTGAAACTTAAAGTGTGTGCGTCTGTGTGTGTGTGTGTTTGCGCTCGCCTTCCAGGAGTTTCTCATCTCTGAAGATTTCAACAAGATGAACCACGTCAAAACGTATCCAGGTGAGAAAAGAAATAACTCGGCTTGCACGGTATAATTAAAAAGTGTTGAGACTCTGCAGGAGTTTAATTTCCTCGCAGAGCTAAAAACACACACAACACAACACAACACAAATATATGAACCCAGCGTCTCGCTTTTTCATTTATATCCTCTGCAAACACCGTCAGTGTCGTCTGTGCTACTTGCAGCATGTGTATTTAGATTTAAAACATATAGAAATGTACTTTATTGTAGGAATCAGACTTCGGCTCTACAAAGCTACACCAGATACAAATAAGGGCACAATTAAGAAGAAAAAAAAGCATTAAAATAGACATTAAAAAGCACAGAGTATTAGAGTAAACCATGTTCCTGCTGCGAATGAGAAAGGAAAACACACACCCTGAAGCATCAAGTGATTGTGTATTTATATTACAGCTCCAATCTCGTCTTATTTTAGGCTGCTGTTTAAAACACCAGCTGATACAGGCACAAAGGAGCTGCTGGTGTTTTTTCTTTAAAACCAATCAACCTCCTTATTCTATAACCGAGTTAAATGATAATTAGAGGTTTGTGCCTCTAGTATATAATCATCATTAAATTCACATTTAATCTAATATACACAAATCGACTTACAGTATCTCAACCCACTGTGATGATTTGCCTTTGCGTCTCCTCCCTGGAGGTCTTGTAAACAAACACAGTAGATGTTTACATAAAGTGTTAACTCTCTGTGTGCATCCTTGAAAAGCCGCAGCTCGGCTTCTTACATGCTTTAGTTTTACTCTTCAGATATTGTTTTGATATTGTCAGCAGTTTATTCACTTGTTTTAACAAATCTTTCAGCTCGTTCAGCTTCCATCTTTCAGCATTCACCCCGTGTTTCAATAAAAACTGTAGTTTTTACTTGTTTTTATTGAACAAGGGGAAAAGCCGCAGCCTTTATAAAGCCGTTACCTCCTGAATTTCCTCTCCTCTCATGCTGTCATGATTGGACGACTCCTCCTGTGTCTGTATCAGCGTCCGTTTTCGCCTCCTCAGTGGAAAAAATGGGGCCGTTTGCTTCGTAGCAGCGCCGAAACAGCACATGTCACCACTGGAATGCTCCATCTGGTTTCCACCACTTTCATCGAGCAGCAACAGCAAAAAAAAAACACGACTCACAATCTGATCAAACAGGCTTTAAGATGTATGTGTGTGTGTGTGTGTGTGCACTTCAAAGCCAGGCAGGGACTTAATGGTGCCATTTGCCTCTTGGCAGTTTCTCCCACAAGGAAAGTGGCCGGTGATCAGAAACAGCTACATGTGTTCGCTCAGGTTCTAAATTATTATGACAGACTGATGGAGATTATTTTTCCTCTAGTTTGGATTAATTACTGAAAAGAATCTGCGTTGCATTATCATGTAAACATGTTCAGGGTAAGTCATTAGAGTGTCTTTTGCACACACTGCACAAATTTAAAAAAGGAAAACATCAGGACATCAACAGAGGAAACATGAGAGAAAAAAGGGGGTAAAACTACGGTGGCCCTGAGGGGTCACGGCGCTGCCACTTAAAACAAAGGGTTAGGGTTGAATTCAGAAAACAGCTTCATTGATTTAAAAAACACATGATCTGCAAGAAAGTAACGCAACAGAAGTGTTTCTGGAGGAAAACCTAAGAAGTGACGACCAAGCTAGAGGCTAATGCTAAGCTAACAGCACATACATATTGACGTTATAATAAACCAAACCAACTCAACTTTTCTTCAAACACCATGAACATGCATGAGGAGAACATGTAGAAACGATCAGAGGAGAAAAAAATGCAAAGAATTTGAGGCAGAGCAGCGGAAAAAATGTGATCACACAGGGCTTCATGTGGCGTAGAATCAGATATGACCTCACCCTGGTCGCTGTGGTTCGTCATACAAACGTCTTGTGCAGTTAAAGAGATAGTTCAACTTTTTGGCAAATTGGCCCATCGCCATAATCTCTATAGTTTTAGCAGAAGGTTCATAACATTTAATTGTCGGTGCAAGCTGTTTTTAGAACGGCGGAGCAGAGCCGTGAGCTGTGCAGAGCTACGCTACGGAGGCTCATGGGATTTCTCATCAAACTCATCAAATACACAATTCAACAACTCCAAAACGCTCTGGTGGACAAGTTGTGACCTGCACATTCACCACGCTATGACATAATAACACAATGTTATCAGACAGAGTTGTTTTAGAGGTAAATTCATGTCTAGTATTTGATGAGTTTAATGAGGGAAATCCCATCAGCCTCCGTAGCGTAGCTCTGAGCAGCTCACGGCTCTGCTCCGCCGTTCTAAAAATAGCTTGCACTGACAATTAAAGGTGACGAACCTACAGTACTGCTAAGACTATAGGGATTATGGCAATGGGCCAATTTGCCAAAATGTTGAACTATCCCTTTAAGAGACAGAGATCAGTGCTGCTTTGTTTTACCATGACCTGCAGCTTTCTGCACTCACTGTTTGCTCCACTGGCTTCTCTTCAAGAAGAAATACGCCCATCATATTTCTTCATGATGTTTAATGTGCAAACACAGCATCATGTGTTTGTTTATGGCTGGATTATTGCATCAAATTTGAACATTTTAAATGCCCTCCCCATCTGTTGCATATTCACACACTTGTAATTTACAGCTGCTATGATCAAGACTTTTATATTAACCGGGGGAAGAAGGGATTTGTGTTTCAGCTCAGTGTGTCTTTCACTTCTTTGTTTTCTGTTTCTGTTTCCCGCATCAAGCAGCTGTTGTGTTCTTGTTTTTCACTCTCTGGTCTCCAGCAGCCAGAAAATCAATTAATGCATCTTAGAATATGATTAATGAATAGATAGAGTATCAGCAGGCACTCACTGTGTGTCAGGGTGGTTCGCAGGTTTTTTTTGTTTTTTTGTATTGATCTTTGTGTCGTGTCAATATTTGTTGTAAACAACAAGACGGAGCTTCCCATTGTCGACCGCTGACAATCGACAACAAAGAGATGCCGCAGCGTTAAGAAGAGGGACGGTGAGTGGAGAACAAACGGTCTGAAGGGATCGGTGGGTCTTAGTGTGGATTAGTGCGACACTAAGAAGAGCCGGTGATGGGATCAGAGCATGTGAAGGACCAATTAGTCTTTAGTCTTAGATGGAGCTGCTCATCCACGACGTCTCGGGTACAAAGCCCAACGGAGTAGATGGATGTGATCCCGTTTAATGTTTATCCAACATGAGTTGTGTCTGTTAAACATGCCATCTGTCTGTGTGTGTGTGTGTGTGTTTTGCAGCCCACCAGAACCGTGTGTCGGATATGGTGTTCTCCCTGGAGAGCGAGTGGGTGGTGAGCACCGGCCACGACAAGAGTGTGAGCTGGATGTGCACCCAGAGCGGCAGCATGCTGGGCAGACACTACTTCACAGCCTGGGCCTCCTGCCTACAGTATCCTTCTGTGTGTGGTACCAGTCCGAATGAGAAGCTCAGGACGGTTTAAAGGGATAGTTCACCCAAAATTCAAATTTCACTCATTATCTACTCACCCTCATGTCGACTAAGAGCTGTGAGAAGTTTCAGAGTCCTCCGTTCCTTCTCTGAGTTACAGGGGGGTCCACGCAGCAGTATTTGTCCATATAATGGTTGTCAATGGACACCAACTTTCTTTGTCCAAAAAGACACACCAAAAAAACATTCAAATACCTCCACACTGCTCGTCTGTAATGTCCACAAGCAACAAGCTTAAAATATAGACTTATTTAATTTTTTTCGGAACAATTTCTCATGTTGGGGCTTCAATACAAGAGGGACATTACAGACGAGCAGTATGTTTTTTGGTGTGTCTTTTTGGACAAAGAAAAGTGGTGTCCATTATATGGACAAATACTGCTGCGCGGACCCCCCCGTAACTCAGAGAAGGAACGCAGGACTCTGAAACTTCTCACAGCTCTTAGTCGACATGAGGGTGAGTAGATAATGAGTGAAATTTGAATTTTGGGTGAACTATCCCTTTAAGGCCTGATTTGAGGATTGTCGTAAACAAGTTTTTTTTTAGTCAAATAAATCCTCACGTTGTTGTGTCATCATGAGTGTTTTTACTGCTCCAGATCCAGTCAGAGTCTTCCCAGTCTCCGATCGTAAATAACTCCAAAATTCCAGGTCGTGCTGCCTCCGACAGAGATCTGAATCATCGCAGACCTGATGTCGATAGTTTTACAGCTCACAAACATTGGCAGCAAACCGACCCAGATGAGATGTATAAAAAAAGAAGAGCAGCTAGTTGAACTACGGCAGCAACATGACATGAGTGGCTTTTTAACGTCTCAGGTGTCATGTTTGATCACATGAGTTCCTGTGGTCTCCCAGGTTTTAAAAATCAGTGAAGTCCGACCACAGACTGGATGTTTGGACAGATTTTGGGTCCTGACGATTTTGGGGTGTGACCCGATTCGAGGCTTGTCAAAAAAAACAAAAAAGCATTTGTCCAAATGATCCAAATGATTCAAAATGCATAAATCACAACTACACCGTCCTCTTAGCCAGGATTTCACCTCTTTTTCTATTTTCTTAAAGGGATAGTTCAACATTTTGGCAAATTGGCCCATTGCCATAATTTATTTATTTATTTGGTTCATTTCGGGCATGTCAATTAGTCATCATCACACATCATCTTAATCCAATAATGCAATACACATGACCGAAAGGGATTTTGAATTGGTCCATCTGTCCAATACTCTCATATTCATTTTTTCTTTGTCTTCTGCATGTTACATTTTGACATAACTTTTTTCCAGTATTTTCGAAACTTAACAATTTAACAATTTAGATGTTTATTTAACAATTTAGATGTTTATTTAATCCCGGTTTGTTACCTTTAATTGTTGGTGCAAGCTATTTTTAGAACGGCAGAGCAGAGCCGTGAGCTGCTCAGAGCTACGCTAAGTAGGCTCATGGGATTTCTTGGTTTCCCTCATCAAACTCATCAAATACACAATCTAACAACTTCAAAACGCTCTGGTGGACAAGTTGTGACCTGCACATTCACCACGCTATGAGATAATAACAGAACGTTACCAGACAGAGTTGTTTTAGAGGTTCAGCTCTGCTCCGCCGTTCTAAAAACAGCTTGCACCGACAAATAAAGGTAACGAACCCACTCCTAAAACTATAGGGGTTATGGCAATGGGCCAATTTGCCAAAATGTTGAACTATCTCTTTAAAAGATCACACCCCAGGACAATCAGCTGACGTTGATTGTCCTCCATCTTTTTCTTCTGAAGTCACATTTGATCACGTGAGATCTCGTCGTGTCTTCACTGTGAGATTGTTTCTACAAATAGCAGCAGTGAGGTCTGGAGGTCTGTTCAAATCATCCAGTGTGTGTGTTTTGGAGGATTATATAATGTTGAAAATCAGTTGAAACTGTCCTCATGTCTGTGGTCTCTAATGTTTTTTAAAGCATTTATAGCTGACCACATACTGGACGATTTTTTTTTTTTCAAAGCTCGTCAGTTATTTCTCCTGGGTTTGTTGTGCCGGTGTGATTATTCTAAGGCTTCTGAGTCTCCTGATCTCCTGTCATAAATATTTACAGTATAATGTTCGATTTTTTTTTTTTTAAAGAATCTGTAAACATTATGAACTCGAACTCGTTGAAGCCCTAACTCTTGGCTTCAGATACGACCACGAGACGCAGCACGCCTTCGTCGGCGACTACTCGGGACAGATCACGCTGCTGAAGCTGGAGAAGCAGACGTACTCCACCATCACCACACTGAAGGGCCACGAAGGTAAAGACTCCGACACTCTGCTCTCATTTTATTTTGAAAAACTGAAACATAATAATATATAAGAGCTAAAAAAAACAGATGGAGGTTATTTTGGTTTTTCCTTGAAGCACCTACATTAATATTATCAGAGTGAGGAGCCGACATCTTCTCTGAGTGTCTGGACAGGAAGTGACATCACCACTGCTCCACAAACAGTTTCATTCCACTTCCATTTTGAACTGCGACCGCGATGATGATGGAAAATGTTATCTCACTCCAGAAATCCCCCCCCGTCTCTGGGTGTTTGGGTTGAGATCTGGTAGCTGCTCTGCCTGTTGTCGAGCTCGTCATGTTGTGGAAACTCGTGCTCATCCTGTTTCATCGAAGGACGACTGCATGAGTCAGTCTGTGAGGATTTATACTCAGTGGTCGGGAGACAAACACTCGTCTGTCTGTCTTCTTCTTCTTCTTCTTCTTCTGGTGTTTATCACACAGAAGCTGAGAGAGTGAGGGAGGAAGGGAGGATTTTATCTGACCTGATTATTGCAACCACATCTCTCATATATTATCTGGACGAGTCAGTGCAGCTTTTGTCTTTGTGAAATTCAGGAAATTTACAACCATCACAGGATTAAAAAAAAAGAAAAAAGTATTATATTAATTCCTATTCTGTCTCTTTGATCTGTAAATGAGCCTCTGTGCTCATGGTAATTGGACCGATGATGCATATTAATGAGCGCAAGGTGGAGTTCCCTTCAAATGTTCAATGCAAATGAGGATGAAAATAGAGTAAGAGAAACTCTTTCAACACCTGCTTTTGTTTTATTTTGTTATAATATATACATTTAAACAGCTATATAAGATAAGATAAGGTACAATATAACTTTTTAAAGAAGAACAAATACAAAAGGGAACAATATAAAGCGAAAATAAGTGAAATATAAAATGAATATTTGTACGATTTTAAAATATATAAGTGTATTGAGCTGTAAACCAGAGATACAGGTGTTTAAGTGAGGATGAAAGTGTTTACAGGTCTTGCTGCATAGTTAATGTTAGAAGGTGTTTATTTACCAGTCTCACAATACAATATTATTGTAATTTTAAGCATCTTGCAATATAATACTGTATGTGACCTGTTGCAATTTATTACTTTTGCGTATACTTATTACTTTGTCAACAACTGTTATCTAACATAATTATGTTTTCAGTCTTCACATCTCTCTTAAATTATCTGTATTCTTACAAAGTGAGATTGTCAATCACAGAAACTCAATAACAGTCATAAAAACTACTCTAGTTTTCTAGTACTAAAAACTTGAATTCATATTTTCAATTAACATAATAAGCTCAGATAAAGACGTATTGATATAATATTTCCACATTAAATATCACGATACTGAACTGTATTGATTGATTTATTTAGTTTCTATTATGTTTTTCCATCAATTGATCAATTTTAGTTAGCATGCTAACCAACTAGCCTTATCACTTTCCGATAGCGAGTCACTGCAGCCTCCTGAAGACGAAACGTATTAACAACCTCTTGTCTTGTAAAAACAATCTTCAGCTCCTGAAGAGAACCTATATTCAGATGCAAAAGTAAAATAAAAGTGTAATACTATAAATGTACAAAACATAAACAACCCTTCATCTTTTGTTTCCCGTGAGAGAAAGTGAAGTTCTAACCACTTGTTTCTGCACATCGGGCTCAAAACATGGTCAATAACTCAGCTGTGAGCGAAGCCCCCGCTGTTCAGTTTCCCCTGTGGTTTCATGCAGCTTCGGCCTAATCAGCCCTCCACCACCTGCCACAGGCTATTATTCATCATATGACCGCTCTGGAGTTCAAGAGCCGATCTCTCCCACAGCTCCTTTTCTACCCCCCCTCCCCCCGTTACAGAAAACATGGAAAACATTACAGCTTCTTTTTCTTCTTTTCTTTCTGGAAAATCAATGATTCAACCAAAGAGAAATGCAGTTTAAAGCATCTTCAGTTGTCATAACTGTGAGTTAAAGGTTGTGTGGCGTGAAGCCGCCCGCGTCCGCAGACGGGCGGTGGGTTTATCATGTGCCTCAAGAACAGATGGTCCATCAGATGAAAACAGCTGAGTTCACTGTTGAATTAAGACCAAAGCACACCAGTGGTCCCCAGTACTCCCAGTGTACTGTAGCAGCAGCAACCGTGATTTATCTCCCTGTAGTTGCACAATTCATCATCATCATCGTTATATAATATTTACAATGAGCAACACACTTTACTAGCCTGTCACATGATTTGTATTTATTCTGTTCATCTCTCAGATAAACATAGATTAAGAGGGAAATCACGAGGTCATGAGACGATGATGATGATGATGATGTGGATATTTAAAAGTTGCACAACATGGAAATATGCAAGAACAAATACATAAATAACTTGTTATTTTCTAATGGTAACAAACACAGATGGCGTACAGCTGCTTTAGTGTTTCTAGCTAGCTAAGAAGTTAGCCGCCTCCAGCAGTAATGCTAGATTAAATATTGATATACTTAATTATATATAATAATTAATTTCAGAATCAAGGTGTGGAATTGGTAAAATTGTCATTTTTATTCTGGGAAATGTTCAGAAAGTATTCAGACCCCTTTAAATTTAGCAGTTTTTGGTTTTAAAATGACCATTTTTGCTCAATCTGAGTTAAAACATGCTTTTAGAAATGTGTCAAAACCAAATCATTTGTTATACCATTTGCATACCAGACTATTTATCATGTGCCCAAAGTACCAGTATATCAGTAATAGCTCGACAACTGTAGGGCCTAGATACACAATCTTGGTGTCTTTGGAAAGGTAACAAATATATACATATATGTACGTTTATACATTTTAGGGAGTAAGCACTGGTCTTATTTGTAAGAGGAGAATGTCCTCATGTGTTTTAATGTATAATATGTGGTATAAAGTTAAGGTAAAGACGGCTTCTTCTAGCTTCATTTTATTATTGGAGTCGCTCCTGCTCGAGGCATTGGGTGAATAATACACAAATTGTTTATAATTCTTGAAATGAGATGCAACCTGTGGAGGGATATTTAATAGAGAAACTCCACGCCACCTGTACTGTAGCAGACACATTGCTTCATCATCTTGTGTTTAAAGTGTTCAGACCAGTTGTTGTGTTGATAACAAACTCTAACAGTGTTGTGTCTTCTTTACTGTAGCAGTTAATGAGATGTTGGTACAATTAGATTAACGTGCAGAACAACAGGAGGTAAAAAGGCTCAATAGAAGAAAAGGGGCAGATTATGGAGGTTTAGGTTCAGTGTAGCGTGCTGTAGTTCTCCCAGCAGCCACTAGGTGGAGCCAACAGGTCACAACACTTTGCATCAACGAGCTCCTGCAGCATCAACTCAAGTATGTGCCTTTTTTTTTTTTGTCTCCTCCAGGAAGTATAGGCGCTCTGTGGTGGGACCCGGTCCAGAGGCTGCTGTTCTCGGGGGCCTCGGACCACAGCGTCATCATGTGGGACATCGGGGGCCGCAAGGGACGGACGCTACTGCTGCAGGGACACCAGTAAGTCAGTCAGTCAAGTCAGTCTGTCAGTGTTTCATCCTCTTATGGATCCGTCGTCCCACAGGTTCCTACCCACATGTCTCTGTTTCCTGTCGTCCATCTTGGTCCCTCTGTGGTGTCAGTGACAGCTGCCCTCCCCCCCCGCCCCCCCTCTCCCCTCCCTCCGGCACCGACTCTGTTTCTATCTCCTCTTCATGCATCTTTCACCTCCCTCCTCCCGTCCACGTTAGTAAGACGCTGCTGCACACTGATGCGTGGCAGAGCTGGACTCTGTAGATCCTGTTTTCACCACAACAGGATTTTCTCAGCTTTGTCTCTCACACGACAATAAAACTGAGTCGACGTCGTCATTGTCGTCCTGTTGTTGTTGTTGTCGTCGTCCAACATCCAGTAAATCTTGTTTTGGCTCTTTGTCTTTATCTCCTCTCCAACGTCTCCTCGCTCCTTTTTTTTTTTATTATGTTCATTATTCTCCTGTATTGAAATGTGCTGAATGGACCTCCTATTATGGGATTCAAAAAGCATCCGCTCATTATTAAAAGACACAAAAGATGGAATTTCCTTTTTGATTCTCTTGGTGGTTCTCATTCTCAAGTTTGTTTTTTTTAATTGTGTTTGAAGCAGGTGAACATCAAAACAGACTGACTGTCAGACAGATTTCATTTAAAGCTAAAACTTGTGTTTGAGTTAACCGTTTTCATTGATGCCTGTTGCCGTTGGTTACAGGGTTTATGGGAGCAGAGATACTGGGCATCAGTAGTAAAACTGCAGGATGTAAAAATACGTTCTCTTTTCTTATTTTAAATGAGTTATTAAACTGTAGCAGCGTCTGTCAGTCTGAATTAAATCTGCTGCTATAATCGATGTCGTCACGCTGCTTCGTCTCAGTGTTGAACTCTCCTCTCTGTGCAGTTGGTGTGTAACCTCAGATGTGTGTGTGTTTGTGTGTGTGTCTCCCTCAGCGAGCGTGTCCAGGCTCTCCGTTACCTCCAGTTGACGAGGCAGCTCGTGTCGTGCTCGGCCGACGGCGGCATCGCGGTGTGGAACATGGACACGCAGAGAGAGGAGGTGTGTGACGCTGACACACACACACTGTTCTAATAGACATGTTGTCTCTTCGTATCAATAAGGTTTATACGGATTCTTTTTCTCATGAATGTCTGTGTTAACGACTATAATCTATACATCTATCAATACCACGTATCAATTGATATGTCTGTCTATACATCTGTCAATATACCTATATGTATATCTATTGATCTGTAGAGCTTTACACCTGTCTTTACATAAATTGATAAAAATGATACATCTATTGATAGATCTATACCTAAATATATATCTATCTATAAATCATCAATCTATACATCATACAGCTACTGATTTATACATCTATTGATAAGCTACACATCAAGTGAAACATCTATCTATCGTTCTATCGTTCTGTCGTTCTATCTGTCATTCTATCTATCTATTCAAACTATTGTTCTATTTATCGTTCTATCGATCTAATGTTCTGTCTATCATTCTATCGTTTTATCTATCTATCTATAGTATGTCTATCTATCTATCTATTCAAACAATTGTTCTATTTATTGTTCTATCGATCTGTCTATCATTCTATCGTTTTATCTATCTATAGTATGTATGTCTGTCTATCTATCTATTTATCTATCTATCGTTCTATCGTTCTATCTATCGTTCTATCTATCGTTCTATCTATCTATCCATCTATCTATCTATCTATCTGTCGTTCTATCGGTCTGTCTATCTATCTATCTATCTATTGTTCTATCTATCGGTCTATCTATCGTTCTATCTATTTATCGTTCTATCTGTCATTCTATCTATCGTTCTATCTACTCAAACTATTGTTCTATTTATCGTTCTATCGATCTAATGTTCTGTCTATCATTCTATCATTTTATCTATCTATCTATCGTTCTGTCATTCTATCTATCTATCTATCTATCTATCTATCTATCTATCTATCTATCTATCTATCTATCTATCTATCTATCTATCTATCTATCTATCTATCTATCTATCTATCTATCTATCTATCTATCTATCTATCTATCTATCTATCTATCCTAATTGCTGACACCTGTTAAATCTCCTTCAGGTCACTCACTGACAGTGTTGGTCCGTTACCATGGCAGCTGTTGTCCTTTTCTGTTTTACCTCAGTTTTATCTGTGAGGGGTTTTGTTTCTCGTCTATAATCTGCCTTTAAAAGCTTCTTCTTACACGAGTGCAGATGCTTTCCTGCAGCTGTGTGTGTGACCTCGCCGTCTGTGTGTGTGTGTTTCAGGCGCCTCAGTGGTTGGACAGCGACTCGTGTCAGAAGTGCGAGCAGCCGTTCTTCTGGAACATCAAGCAGATGTGGGACAACAAGACTCTGGGGCTGCGACAGGTACAAGATCACCATCACTTAAAGGGATAGTTCAGCATGTTGGCAAATTAGCCCATTGTCATAATCCAGTCATAGCAGTAGGTTCGTTACCTTTAATTGTCGGTGCAAGCTATTTTTAGAACGGCGGAGCAGAGCCGTGAGCTGCTCAGAGCTACGCTACAGAGGCTCATGGGATTTCTTGGTTTCCCTCATCACAGTCACAAGTCACAAGTTGTGACCTGCACATTCACCACACTATGAGATGATAACACAACGTTACCACACAGAGTTGTTTTAGAGGGAAATGCAGAGACTGCTTGATGAAAAACTGCACCCAACGGGAACGCGCATCAGCGGTTTTGCATGAATTTACCTCTAAAACAACTCTGCCTGATAACATTGTGTTATTATCTCATAGCGTGGTTAATGTGCAGATCACAACTTGCCCACCAGAGCGTTGTGGAGTTGTTGGATTGTGTATTTGATGAGGGAAACCAAGAAATCCCATGAGCCTCCGTAGCGTAGCTCTGATCAGCTCACGGCTCTGCTCCGCCATTCTAAAAATAGCTTGCACCGACAATTAAAGTTAATGCTATGACTATAGGGATTATGACAAATGCCAATTTGCCAAAAATGTTGAACTGTCCCTTTAAAATCACCATCCTCAATATAAAAACAGCCGCTGTTCCCTCGGCGACCGGTCCTCTCTGATGTATGGGTGTGTTTTCTGTGTGTGTGTTTGTACAGCACCACTGCAGGAAGTGCGGTAAAGCCGTGTGTGGAAAGTGCAGCTCCAAACGCTCCACGTACCCGATCATGGGCTTCGAGTTCCCGGTGAGGGTGTGTGACGCCTGCTTCGACACCATCAAAGAAGAAGAGTGAGTTAAGAGATCAGTGTCACATGGTGCCGCCATTTTAACTCTGATGAAACACTCATGTCATTGTTTCTGTGTGTGTGTGTGTGTGTGTGTGTGTGTTTTGTGTGTTTGCAGTCGAACGGCGTTGGCCACGTTCCACGAGGGGAAACACAACATCGCCCACATGGACATGGACCCGGGTCGAGGCCTGATGGTCACTTGTGGAAGCGACCGCATTGTTAAGGTAACAACAATAACCACAACAACAACAACAACAACAACAAACAGCTCTTTGATACCAGATAATTCATGCACATGTGTGTTTGGGCTGCGACAAAAACAGAAACTTCCACACACACACCTCGAAACAAACATCTGCAGACCGCCTTAAAATATTTATTTACATCCAGTAGCATATGAGTCATCTATCATTCAACTCTTCTGACGATTGATTTATAATTAAAGAGAAATATTAAATGTTTCTCTAGTTTAGATGAGGAGTTTCTGCCTTTTATTGATTCTATTTGAAGAAATCCACTCAAGTTCTTAGTAAAAAAACAAACAAAAAAACACCTGTTACAGTTTCTATTTTATATGTTATTTATAAGTTCAGTTTTATAGCAACTACAACCAAACAGTGGAAATATATAAATAAAAAAACATTGAAAAATAGCAAGTAGAGCAAAAAAAGTGATCATAACAGTGTGGATTCTCCACATTGTACCACAGACTTTATTCCCTCTAGATAGAAACACACTAAATATGACCGATTGTTCATTAATGTGGTAATTCTGCTAATTTAATCTTCCATCTACATTTTTTCACACATATTGTAGTTTCTGTCTGATATGACTGACCAAATGCTTCAAGAAAATAATTGGCAGATGGTTTGATATTGGAAAAAAATGAAAGAAAATTACAATATTGACTTATTTTTGGAAGTTTTTTATAACATTTTTGGTAACAATGATGTAATGCCTCCCATTTCCCATCATTGTGAGACTTTAATTTGTCAGTAGCCAATAATTTATTTCAAAATCTCATTTTTTTAAAGGTGGAAAAGCTTCAAAAATCAGGAGTGAACATATAATATATATACAAAATATAAAATTAAAGCTGCAATAACTAATTTTGTGAGCTCGTAGAGTGAGCTGTAAACATTACCCTCATATAATACCACCTTAAAAAAGATGTGGTGAGTCTTGTAAACGGTCTTTTGATTGATTACAGTTATTTCCTGTCACTTAAACTTGTTGCTACTGAGGCCGATAGAATAGATTAGAACAATAAATAGATAAATATAAAACAGAGTAGATCTGTACGGTATCGTCAATGTTACAAGAAATAATAAAAGTTTTCATTGGCTAAAAGAAGATGAGTTTGTTCTCCATGAAAAAAGAAAAAGACTTTTAAAAGAGTAGATTTGTGTCAGTCACTGACCTGAGAACAGCCACCTTCCTCTCCTCCTCACGCTCTCATTGGTCGTTTTGTCTCCACAGATTTGGGACATGACGCAGGTGGTTGGCTGTAGCTTAGCAACAGGCTTCTCTCCGCGCTGATTGGTCCAGCCCCCCCCCCCCCCCCCCCACTACACTCCCCTCCCTTCCTCCTCCTCCTCCTCTTCAAGCTCCGCCCACTCTTCCAGTTCCATGGAAACCTCCCGTGTACAGTGCATCACGCCTGGATCCTCTCTGCTGCAGCCAGGCCTGTTCTGGGTGAACGTGTGTGTGTCTGTCTGTGTGTGTGTCTGTGTGTGTGTGTAGTTGTTCCCCTCCACAGTCTTTTTTTTTTTTTGCTTCTCATTAAAAAAAAAAACAACTCTTTAATTTCACTAATCGTCAGTCTTACATTTAAGTGTGTGACTGATTTTTGACTTTTTGCGCTGATCTGAAACAAAACCCTAAGCACAACGGTGTGTGTGTGTGTGTATGTGTGTGTGCGTGCATGTGTGTTATAATGGTTTCCCCTATGGGAGGAAAAGGTATTGATGATATTAGTGTTTACATTCAATATTTCTGATGCTTCTTTTGACAAAACATCTTTTTTTTTTAATGTATTATTATTATTACTGTTATTATTGTTGTTCTTGTTGTTGTTGTTTACCCCTGCACTGTAAAATCTGGGTTCATGAATCGACACTAGCTCCTCCTCCTCTTCCTCGTTAACGTGGCCCACTAACTGCATCTTCCTCCGTCACTGTAACCTGTACAGACACACGACCTGATCACGTGTAAATAGCTGTGCGTCATGTGTAAAGCAAATGACTCTCACTGATCAAACTGATCAGCTTTATTTCTTTCTTTCTTTCTTTCTGTGTTTTATTGTTTTATATTTTCGTTCCTCTCTTGTTCCGGTTTCGTTCCTCTCGTTCACTAGTTGGCCTTAAATCACTCTCTCAGGAGGTTTTTACATCACTCGTCGTCCGTCAGTGGGCGGGGCCTCTTCATGTCAGTCATGATTGTCGCTGTTACCGCTGTAGCGTGGCGATCAATAACATCGGCCTCCTCCTTCTTATTAAAGGGATAGTTCAACATTTTTGGCAAACTGGCCCATTGCCATAATCCCTATAGTCATAGCAGTAGGTTCGTTACCTTTAATTGTCAGTGCAAGCTGTTTTTAGAACGGTGGAGCAGAGCCGTGAGCTGCTCAGAGCTACGCTACGGAGGCTCATGGGATTTCCCTCATCAAACTCATCAAATACACAATCCAACAACTCCACAACGCTCTGGTGGACAAGTTGTGACCTGCACATTCACCACGCTATGAGATAATAACACGTTACGAAACGAAGCCGTTTTAGAGGTAAATGCTTGCTGAAAAACTGTCCCTGAAGGCATCGTGCATCAGCGGTTTTGCCTGCATTTCCCTCTAAAACAACTCTGTGTGGTAACGTTCTGTTATTATCTCATAGCGTGGTGAATGTGCAGGTCACAACTTGTCCACCAGAGCGTTTTGGAGTTGTTGGATTGTGTATTTGATGAGTTTGATGAGGGAAACCAAGAAATCCCATGAGCCTCTGTAGCATAGCTCTGAGCAGCTCACAGCTCTGCTCCGCCGTTCTAAAAACAGCTTGCACCGACAATTAAAGGTAACGAACCTACTGCTATGACTATAGGGATTAAGGCAATGGGCCAATGTGCCAAAATTTTGAACTATCCCTTTAACACGTGAAGGAAAATCTGCCACGGAAAAAAAAATTGCTGTATGTTGCCACGGTAACCTTTCTGCATGCAGATGTTGCTATTCCCAGCCAGCAGCAGCCCGTTCCTGGAGGTGTAGTAGCGGCGAAATTAACAGTTTAATATTTGATCACTGTGGGTTTGAATCTCCACAACTTTATTTAGAAACGGGTTGACAGAGTAAAAAAAAAATAGCATCACGGCATTATCATCACCGTCGCCTAGGTGATTTATTAACCCCCTTTTGGCGTAGGTAGATGTTTAAACACAGAGAACGAGACTCAAACGCCTCATGGGAGTTACTTTTTAAGTGTAATTTGATTAAAAATGTATAAATATTAAATTTTTGGAGGGGTGTAAATGACGTTGAGGCCCCAGTAACGGCTGGCATGTTGAATTAACCCCCCCCCACCACCACCAGCGTTAACCCCACTACACCCCCTCCCTGTCAGACCAGGGCTGCCTGTCTCCTTTTAAAGAAACAAAATACAACAGAAAAAAGCCTTAAAGAGAGATGGATTCACTCATAAAGCCTTTTTCATTCATTCACGAAGCTCCATGTCTTCCTGTCTTTTTCACTTCTTGCTTAAACGTATGTGTGTGTGTCTGTGTATGTGTATGTGTATGTGTGGGCATCAAGGACGTGAGATAACACTCATCACCACTGCACTGAATTGCACAACTTCTGTGTTTCTTTTGTCTTTTGTTAATTAATTAATTGATTGATTAATTAAACTTTTTTTTTTGTTGGGAGAGGGATAACAGCTGGATTCAATGTAGCGTCCCTGTAAATAGCGGCTAATATCTTTAGACTTTAATGCTTGCCTTATTGTCAGTGGGAGGGGAAGAAACAAAACAAAAAAACAAAACAATGAGCATTATAATGTTGGGATTCCTGATTTGAAAATTGTAGTCACATTCCAGTTTTCTGATCATGTAGTGTATATTTATATTTGTAGTAAAGTATTTATCTATTATCACTGTAAATGTTGTTTATTTTTTTTCTTTCATGCCCATCTGATAGAAACAGAACGTGTTGAAAAGCAGTTTTTATTTTATTTTATACGAAGCACATGGACGGACGGAGATCGATTGGTTGACAACCTCTGTTGCCCCCCCACCCCCCCACCCTCCCACCCCCATCACCAACACCTCACTCACAGCATCACACGATGTCACACTTGGGGATGGACTGAAACCAGATATTGATTTTATTTTTGAATTTCCTGTTCCTTCATGGTGGAAAAACCTGAAATAAACGGAACAGGACTCAAGATTTTGTGTAAAAAATGCCTCAAAATGCCTTAAAATGCTATAATAATAGTTTAAATCTTACAAAATATATAATTAAAGACGCAATAATTAATTTCTTGGGCCACTTTTTGGCAAAAAAGCTGCAAACATTACACTTATGTACAGTAATGCCACCTTAAAAAGATGGGTGAATCTAGCTAGCAGTTGCCAACATTAGCATTAATTAGCAACTTGTAATTTATTATAATCCAACACTCACTCTCCTTTAAGCTCTGTTTCTGGTCTCCACCCACTCCAGAGGAAAACATCTGGTTTATCATCTGGTGCATATTAAACAGTCTTTTTTTCACTGTTGATATTAAAGAATCTTTTTTTATTTGATATTTTAATGACTCAAAAATTGTAAATTATAATGATAAAAGATGTTACATTACATTTTTATCCACTTGTAGCCAGCAGAACAAGCTGTTAACACCATGTTCATGTAATACCACCTTAAAATGATGAGGTGAATCTGCTAAAAAGAAGCCTGTTGTACCTTTGCATTAATTAGCAGGGCGTGTTTCTGGACATCTGATTAATGTAAATCCATCACTCACTCTCGTTTAAACTCAGTTTTGGTCTCCGCCCACCCCAGAGTAAAAACATCTGGGCCTTTAGTTCAATTGAGCTGGCCGCTAACTCTGCCTGCAGTCTGGTGCATTGTGGGTAGTGAACAGTGAGTTTTTCCAGACTTGTTTTCCTAAAACATGCTGGGAAAATAAAAACAATGAAAAGAGGCTAAAGAAAAAACTTCATGCATCTAGAGATCCACAGTTACTGTATATTATACACAGTATTTTCTTTACTTTTAATAAAAAAAAACAGTGAATTTTGAACTATAAAATACTCAGAAATGATCAAAATTTAAAAAATAAAACAAGATGTTGAAGCTACATTAATTAAGATTTTTGCTGCTTGGTAATACCACCTTAAAAAGATGCTCCACAGTTTTACACAGCATTTCTTACAGTGTTGATGCTAAAAAAGAATTAGGAATTTTTAACTTTAAATGACTCAAATCAAAAATAGAGCTTTAAAAAAAGAGAAGAAAAGAAGAACAAGTCAAAGCTGCATTAATTGATTTATGACCACTTCCTGTTTACCTGCTGGCTCACCTGGTGGAGGCAGCAGCTGTGGGTTGGAGTTTGACCTTTAGTTCCCTGTTCCTGACTTTCCTGTCCACTGTCGTTTCAAAATAAAAGCAAAAATGTCCACAAACAAAATAAAACAAAGCAGCAAAATTTAACCAAAACAATGAAGTTTAAAGCTCATAAAGACTCATCTGTGTCAAACTGATCTCAGTCCAGCCCCTCGGTGCGACCAGACACTCATCCGATCAGGGATCTTACTGTACAGGGTTATTGACGATGCTGCCGTACAATCAGGAGTCGGAGCTCTCTCCTCCTTTTCCACTTCACCGCCGGACACTGAAGCCTCCTCCATCGCTCTTCTTCCTCCTCCTCTTCCTCCTTATCATCATCATCGTCATCATCATCACATCCTCACAGCAGGTTGCATTCAAACAACGATAGATGGATTGATGGATGAACTTGATCCTCAGATTGTCAGCGGAATAGATTTTTCTGTCACGTCATAAACAGTAAATCGTTAATCGTTTAGTTTCTGTCATCCGTAGCTCATTAAACACTACAGTCGTCGCTCGTCAGGCCGTCAACACGACACCGCCGCCCATAAAAACTCTGAAAACTGAACATTCATTTCTGGTTTTCTTGGTTTGATTTTTTTTTTTTCCTCCTCAAACTGCTTGTACAAAAATAATAATGATAATAATTAAAAACAAAACAAACAGCTGTTCCAACATGATGTTAATGTTTATCTCTGAAATACTTGTATTTTTAAATACTTTTGCTGACAGTACAGTACTGACATTATTAAACTCTCGGTGCCCTCGGACACAGAGAGCGAACCGATGCTTAATAAAGATATTCTGATGTTTATTTTTTGACTCTTTTTTTGTGTATTTTTGTAGCTGCAAAACGACACAGACCAAAATTAGTAAAGTTCTTTATTCAAGCGAAGCATTTACAAGACAAACACACATCGAGACACAGTCAGTGAAAAGCCTTTGCTGTTTTTTTGTTTGTTTTCCTGTTTGTTTTAAAGGTGCAGGGCAGATGAACACGTATGTTTTATTGCACATGTCAAGCGATGCTGCTGCTGCTGCTGCCGCTGCTGCGTGGTGCGTTCAAGGCCCACGGAGAGAACACGTGACCTCCAGCCTGAGCTCAACCTGCACAGGAGTTATTACTGACATGGATGTTTTTTTTTTAATACACGTCGAGGACTTAAGGTTTTGGTTTGGTTTATAAATCACACAGACAGTGACATCAGACCGAGCCCAGAGCTGGTGTGTGCGTGTGTGTGTGTGTGTCTGTGTGTGTATGTGACTTCGGTCGCATCAGATTCCCATCTGATTGACAACTTCAATAAAGTCACAGTAAACAGACTGGGTGTGTCTCTCTATCAGCTGGACAGGAAGCAGCGTCGCTATCAAACAATCAATCATGAAACCATAAAATATAATAATAAAGTTTGAAGCTCACACATAAGAAAACACATATTTATCATATAAATAGTTTAAAAAGCGTTAAAAAATGTCGTTAAGTTACACATTAAGTTAAGTCTGAAGGGGTTGGGGTTAGTGCTGGTTCCCGGTGTCCTGCCGGCCGTCCTCAGTGGGGCTGGTGCGTCTTGGCCAAGTCCTCCAGCAGAGACATTAACTTCTGCTCCTCCAGGGCCGAGCTGTGGGTCCAGGCCAGCGGCAGGTGGGTGGACACCATCCTCCGGTCTGAGCAACACAAAAAAAGATGCAGTTAAAGGGACAGTTCAACATTTTGGCAAATTGACCCATTGCCATATTATTATTATTAATCTTTATTTCAGACACAACAAGTGGTCCATATCGTCAACAAAGGACATGATAAAAAAGGTTTAAGAAAGAATATATAGAATATAATATAATCCCTATAGTCATAACAGTAGGTTCATTACCTTTAATTGTCGGTGCAAGATGTTTTTTAGAACGGCGGAGCAGAGCCGTGAGCTGCTCAGAGCTACACTACGGAGGCTCATGGGATTTCTTGGTTTCTCTCATCAAACTCATCAAATACACAATCCAACAACTCCAAAACGCTCTGGTGGACAAGTTGTGACCTGCACATTCACCACGCTATAAGATAATAACACAACGTTACCAGACAGAGTTGATTTAGAGGTTAATGCAGAGACTGCTTGCTGAAAAACTGTACCTGAATGCAACACACATCAGTGGTTTATGAAGGAATTTCCCTATAAAACAACTGTGTCGTAACGTTGTGTTATTATCTCATAGCGTGGTGAATGTGCAGGTCACAACTTGTCCACCAGAGCGTTGTGGAGTTGTTGGATTGTGTATTTGATGAGTTTGATGAGGGAAACCAAGAAATCCCATTAGCCTCCGTAGCGTAGCTCTGAGCAGCTCACAGCTCTGCTCCGCCGTTCTAAAAATAGCTTGCACTGACAATTAAAGGTAACAAACCTACTGCTATGACTATAGGGATTATGGCAATGGGCCAATTTGCCAAAATGTTGAACTATACCTTTAAGTTACAGAAATCTGAGTTTAGAAAACTAATGTGAACGCCACACACTCAGGATTTATTCTCAGCCCTCGTTCCCAGCGGCAGCAACAGGTGGAACATAACTCAACGATGCCTCAGGGCTCAACAAGTCACATTTACAGCTTTTTTAACGGCACACAGGAAGTAGATTAATACGCGTTCATAAAGCCTCAAGTGAGACAGAGTGAGCAGAGGAGATGTGGCGATGAATTATTTATTATTATAGATATTTTTTCCTGTTACTTCCTGCAATGTGTGACAATAATGTCAGGACTTGAACAGGAAGAACTGATGGATGAATCAATGAAAAGTGGTTTGAGACGTCGACTGAAAATTTAATTCTAAAGGAAATTAGTTTTTTAAGAGTTTGTTGAGTTCAGGTGGTGTGAAACTTTTAGAAATACACAACAAACTGCGACCAACGCTGATCCACAAAAACAAAACATCCAGACGTTTTTGGCGTGTGTTTAGTTTGTGGTTAGAGACGGCTCAGGTGTGACAGTTCACAGTTTCCCTCCATCTCCTCACACTTTTACTCACACGTCACTTCACTCTGGTGTGAAATGAGGTGCGAGTAAAAACCAGCAACTTTGAGGTGAGACGCTACGTACAGGCAACAACACTGTTTTTTCATGCACTGACCAATTTTAGGCTATTTTTCTTCCTTAACATGTATTCTTCTAGAAAAGTCGAAAAAAAAAATGGTAGAAAATCCACATTAAGGTTTTTATTTTACTTCATTTTGTCTCTTTTGTCGGTAGATTTCTCCTAAATTCACCAAAAGTTAGTCTGACCCACGTCATGTCAGGTATCATTGTAAAGCTCTCTCTCTCCTGAACAATGATGTAGGCTCCAAAAACTGTCATTTCCTCCATGTCCGCAACCAATCGTAAGAGTACGATTTACATGAACAATCTATGGAATTTTACCGTACAAGTCTTTAAAGGCTGTTTTCTCAAAATGAGTTTTTCCTCAGACTCTGAGCCCATTACCTTCCAGTTTTATTCCTGTCTATATCCTTAAGGTTTTAACAGAGGGGATTGTTGATATATCATTCACAGCCTGATTTATACAACATTTTATTCCTAAAAACATGGCGAAATGTGATTTTTTTTAAGGCTGGTGAGGTGACAGTATTTTCTCATTTACAAAGTGATAAAAAGAGATATCCAAAATCCCCTTGATAAAAACTTGTGACTCTAATGTGTCAACAAAATAAAACAAGAATTTTGAAAGTGGCATTGTTCAATTTCGGTTCTGTGGAAATGTATGCAAATTAGCACATATTTCATTAGATATCGCCTCATTTACATATCTAAACATGAAATTTGACAAAACTTGTAATACAAAAAATATTTGTCTTAATGTAAGTGATAATCTTGGGAAGTTTCATGGTGATATCTGTTAGTTAATTTTTTTTACCCTATTCACCTGCAGCGTCCGCCCAGTGAACTGACTCATGTTAACTCATTGACTGCCAAAGACGGCGATCGCCGTCTTTTTAAAAAGTTACGTTGACTGCCAAAGACGGCGATCGCCGTTTTAGGCTTTTATGTGCTGGTTCGGCAGATTAAAGTCTTATACATCTTGTGTGTGAATTTCAGACTTGGCCGCAGTGTATTTATCTCACAGTAGGGGGCAGCAGTTGTATATCTGCAATCTGATCGGCTGCTATGAAGAAGACGGAGTTTGTTTACAGTTGTGGAGAGTAGTGGCGGCGGCCTGGTAAAATGGCGAAGCGGGTGTGTAAAAAAGGTACACGCAGCGAACACCGGCACAGAGCTTGTCTGGCAGTGGAAAGCTTGCGAGGCAGGATGATGGAGGAGGAGGAGGTGATGGAGGAAAGTTCCAGTTCGGAGAGCACTGTCGCAAAGACGAGGGATGATCAGGGTTTGTTCTGTAAACTTTGAAGCGGCCGCCGCTGAAGTTGTCTGACGCCGCGCTGGAATCTTGAATCTACGGTAAACTCGAACTAAAGCAGGAGTGGGTTTGATTTCTACTCGGGGTCGGCCAGCAAGATGCCGTTGATGCGCGGCTTGTTCCATGCAGCTTGTGTGCCCGCGGGGGCGGGGCGCACTGTAACTTCGCTCCTGTCGTGGTGCCGAGTACGTTTAAATCCAGCTGCTGTGAAGGCGGTTCAGTGGGTCAGTGAGGTCTGGGTCTCCTGTTCTACAAGAGGCTCTGTTTTAACCCGACTAGATCTCCCTGTATGTTCAAAGTTTCATCCTAAACTCGGCTATAAAAGCTGGATATGTGCAAATAAATAGTTATTTTGCCATCACAAGCCTTTTTTCAGTGTTGTTTTTGTTGTTCTATAGAAGTGAACAACTATTCAGATGTTTGAATCACTGGAACAAAAAAAACATGGAGTAATAAGTTATGTTTGTTTTCTCCGTTTTTTGGTCAAAATATGGTGTTTTTGGAAACAACCCTATGTTCTACTGCAATTTCTAAACAACCGAACAGGCTGGGTTCACTTTCTTTAGAGATGTTTATTGTTCATGTACTCATAAAACCCAATACTCTGTGAGTCTTGACAGTTCAGTCAAAATCCTCAAAAATGGCTGGCAGTATGGAGCTCTCTTTTCTGAAAATGGCTGGCAGTCAATGAGTTAAATATGAACCAGTGTGTTTGTGTTTGGATGCAGCCTCCTCGTCAAGGTCACTGGGTTCATTGTGTGTCTAAATGTGTGTGTCGGTGTGTGAGTATGTACACCAAAGTGCACTGGCCTGTGTGTGTGTGTGTGTGTGTGTGTGTTCACAGAGGCACTGTACACTCTGGCAGTATCTGGCACCAAAAGCAGCACAAACTCCAGCTGCAATGGAAACCAGCCAAACCACTCACTCTCTCTCCCTCTCTCACACTCACACACACACACACACACAGAGACCGTACCCTGATAGAAACGTCCGCTGGGGTTGGTGGCGGCGGCCTCGGACACGGCGAGCCACACCACGGTGTCGGCCCCCTGCTCCGGGGTCCGCAGGCTCTCCTTCATGGAGCTGTGGAAGTCCGGCATGGCGTTGGCCACGGCTGAGGAGGAAAACACAGGGAGGGAGTTTGATGGATTTGTCCAGAATGTAGTGTGTGTGTATGGGGGGAGGGGAGGGCGTGAAGGGGGGGGGTTACCTGGGGTGTCCACCCAGCCAGGATGCATGACGGCGAAGTGGATGTTTGTGTGAGTCTTTGCCAGCTGGTCTGTCATCACCACCTGCTGCCTCTGGACAACAGACACAAACACACACATGGACGTGAGTAAATGTGTCTTGAAGCAGAAAGTCCAATATTAAAACTCAGATTATCATATTTTTATTTACATATTCTATTATTTTCTCATGTATGTTATTGTATTAGGACCTTTTAAAGGGATAGTTCAACATTTTGGCAAATTGGCCCATTGCCATGATCCCTTTAGTTATAGCAGTAGGTTCATTACCTTTAATTGTTGGTGCAAGCTATTTTCAGAACGGCGGAGCAGAGCCGTGAGCTGCTCAGAGCTACGCTACGGAGGCTCATGGGATTTCTTGGTTTCCCTCATCAAACTCATCAAATACACAATCCAACAACTCCAAAATGCTCTGGTGGACAAGTTGTGACCTTGCACATTCACCACGCTATGAGATAATAACACAACGTTACCAGACAGAGTTGTTTTAGAGGGAAATGCAGAGACTGCTGGATGAAAAACTGCCGCCATAGGTTTTGCATGAATTTACCTCTAAAACGACTCTGTGTGGTAACGTTGTGTTACAGTATTATGTGTTGTATGTATGTATTGTGGAGTTGTTGGATTGTGTATTTGATGAGTTTGATGAGGGAAAACAAGAAATCCCATGAGCCTCTGTAGCGTAGCTCTGAGCAGCTCACGGCTCTGCTCCACCATTCTAAAAATAGCTTGCACCAACAATTAAAGGTAACAAACCTATTGACTAAAGGCCAATTTGCAAAAATGTTGAACTATCCCTTTAAAATATATTTTGTACATATCACCCTTTATATTTATATATTTATATCTTAATCTTGTCTAGTCTTTGCTGAGAACGTCTGTAGCTCGACCTCATTTCCTTCTGGGGATCAATAAATGATCAGATTCTGGTTCTGGTTTGAACTCATCAAACAGAACAGGGTCCGGCTCATATGAGCTCTCCATGGCTGAGACTCTTTAGATGAGGTTTTGGTCTAAAATTCACTTTACTTGCATTTGATGAACTTGTATATATATATAATATTTGACCAGTTTCACCCTAAGCGTTCATCTGATGCTGATTCTCTGGGATTAGATCAATATATCAACCAATAAATCTCCAATATCTTTAGATCCTAGGTTCACGAGGTCCAGATCCGGGTCTGGTTCTGGTCCGGGTCTGGGTGTTACCTTGTGCTGGGCGTAGACCATGGTGCCGTCGTAGCGACCTCTGTCCGACTGCAGATTTCCTGTCCGCAGCTTCTGCACCAACATCCCGCCTGAAGACACTGTGATCTGGAGACGGAGACACGGAGGAGGAAGGTCATCGAGCAACATCATCATCATCAGATAAAAGCTGCTTTCTTTCTATTTTGACTGTTTTTTACTGTTTGGTAGTTTGTTTTTATCTTTTTGCGTAGAACTTTGTAACCTTGTAAAGAAAAGTACTGTATCAATAATGATTATTATCAAAACTAGTGTTACATAATGTATCTTCAGTGATATGTTTGCTTATTCACATACTTAGGCTACTTATATGACGAAGCCAGGCCTGCGCTCTGATGATTTTGTTTGTTGTCTAAATATGAAATGTGTCTTGTAGGCGCCTTAATTGGTGCATGACACTTAAATATAAATTCAATTCAATTTGGATTTCAGTTTGGCTGGTATTTTCATTTCACTACTTCAGCTTCACTTAATCAGAATATGAGACAGATGATGCTCTGTTAATTAATTACATTTTTAATTAATTACATTTTTCGGTTACCCTTTATTTTACAGGCTGCTAAATATGTGATAATGTCAAGAAATAGCCAAGAAATAACTCTTGATTGCATAGTAATGTCTAGAAACAGCCTAGAAATAACAGTCCATTTCATAGTAATGTCATGTTTTTTTATACAGTAAAGGCAAAAGATTACACATGCTTTTTATGCTTTGAATGTTTTGCAAGATGCAGACTCACCACTCTGGGGTCGGCGCTCTTCTCCAGCAGAGGGATCAGACCCTTGGTGAGGATGTAAACTCCTTCAGGACAAACACAACGACACAGTTCAGATCCGTCCTCACGTGTCCTTCACACACTGAGCTCTGACCATCGACTCACCCAGGACGTTGGTGGCGAAGCTCTTCTCCAGCCCCTCCACATTCACGTCCCTCTGGCTCATGATGGCGCCGGCGTTATTGATCTGCACACATGAGGACAACATTTCCCCTTTAGAGACATATACGATCAGTCACTGACATATAGATTCCTATGTGAGACTCACCAGGACATTCAGGGCCTTGTTCTTTCTCTTGAAAGCCTCGGCGAACTCCCAGACCTTCTTGGTCTCAGACAGGTCCAGGATGTGGACGTAGATCTCCTGCAACGACAGCAGCAGCCGCGTGGGAATAAATATAATAATAATAATCATAATAATAATGAATAAAGCATCAAGTCTGAAGGTTTTCTGAGTCACACTCCTCGTACTTTATTCCCCGACTCCTTGACGATGTCGGCCCTGGCCTCCTCGGCCCTGTCCTTGTTCCTGCACACCATGTGCACGGTTCCACCTGAGACAGAGGAGACAGAACCGACGTCAGTCTGCTGTTGTAATGTGACGGAGCAGCTGCAGAGCGGAGGTTTAGTCTATAAATGAGCAGAAACTCACTGTACAATGTTTAAAAATCAAAATAATAGTGATTTTTATTCTTCCCTAAGTATAAAATAAACCAGAAATAGAGAAAAAGTGATAAAAACAAACTATTTTCCTATAAGTTCAAATTAAAACTCTCATTGCATAGTTATATAAATGTCACTTTTAATAGTTTTGTGTCAGAATCATGAACTAAATATGATGAACTTGAATCTTGAAGCAAAGACAAGAAAGTTACAGTACACTCAGTTTAACACCAGGAAACAGTTTTTTAAAAGAGAAGTAGGAGAAGAGGAGGAGCATCAGTTTTATCATCGCCGGCCTATGATGGATAAAACTGTACATGAGCTACAGTGACATGTTTTGTTCCAGTTTGTTTATGTTGAGAGAGAACAGACGAATGAGGTCGAATAAATAAAAAAACATGTGGAATGAAGCCACAGTGTTGCTATATAGAAATCCTTTTGACAGTTTCTACCTTTTTCTAAACATGTCCGTGTGTTTGACTGAACCGAACACATCACTGATGTTTATAGATAATGCTCGGTCCTGTGATAGAAGCGACCCCGCACAGATAAATGGCACAGCTCATAAATGGATGGATGGATGGATGGATGGATTCAATGCCGTAGCTTTAATTTACATCTCAATAAGGTGAATATGTCAGGACTTACAGCTCCTGTCTGGATGCATTTACTCTGTTGACTCATATTACTCCCATTTAGATTTTACACAATTTATAGTTTATATGATACAAACTGGGAAAGTTTTGTATTTTCTTCAAGTTCTGAGTATATAATGTGCATTGGATGATGTGTTTTTATAGGTGTAAGGACATTTATAATATCTGTAGAACAGACTTCATGTACAAGTTCTGACTGTTTCACATCCAGTACATTATTAGTGTCATAGAGAGATTCAGTAACAACATAATGAGTATCATTACCTGGAACAGAGGGTGTTTGTGTCTAGATGTGTCTGTGGGCATTAGCTACTGACATAATAGTGAGATAATAAATAAGTTGTATTTTGTGACCACTTCTTTCCTTTAAAAAAAAAACAGTTTAATTTATTCTTTTCCTTTGTGTTTCCTTACTTTAAATATGTCTATACAGTACTGTATGTACTAATGGGGTTCTTTATGTGTGCATTGATGTTTCTATATTTCTTGTCCTTTTTATTTCACATACAGTTTATATGCCTGTGCACTTCCAGTCCATATAATATAATATAATATAATATAATATAATATAATATAATATAATATAATATAATATAATATAATATAATATAATATAATATAATATAATATAATATAATATAATATAATAGACACTGGAAACTTTCACAATAAGAGCGTATCCCAGTGTTCTGCTTGTGTTCATGTCTGTTCTGCTGGGAACTTTAAGGGTGGGGGTCAGGTGGGTTGGGGGGTGTAGACTGGTACCTCTCTTGGCGATGGCCATGGCGGTGGCTTTCCCGATGCCGCTGTTGGCCCCCGTGATCATGAAGGAGCGTCCGGCCACAGAAACCTCCAGGTCCTTCTCCACAAACCTCTTGGAGGCCGACGTGAAGGCGTTCCTGCACAGAGACAGAGAGATCGATGAAGAGAGATCAGCTGCTTGTTTTTCTGCATCTCTGTGCCTCAGTGTGTGTCTGTGTGTGTTGGTGTGTGTGTGTGTGTTGGTGTGTGTGTGTGCAGGTCATAGAGGGTCAGTGCTTGAGGTCAGCCTGTGTTACTGTATTTCCCATCACAGCTTTACTGTACAGACACAATGAAGGAGAGAGGGTGCCTGGCATTGTCTCTGTGGAGAGAGGGTTTGGGGATGAGACGACTGACAGTGACAGCAGCATCACAGTGTGTGTGTGTGTGTGTGCGTGTACATATGTGTGTGTGTGTGTATGTGGCACCAAGGACCTCAATTCCCCCCATTGTCCTGGATGCCATTGTTAAGGGCGGCTGGAGGAGAGGGGGGGGATGATGAAGGGGGCAACACTGAGGCTAAATGCTCTTTCTGTTCAATGGTGTCATGCAGAGAGCGATTAGTGCAGGGTCAGAGCGGGCGGCTCGCTGCGACAGGAGATAACACAGAACAAAGGGGAGACGGGAAACAATCACAAAAGCACCTCTTCACACAACTTGGCTTTCTGAGCTCCGACCAGGACGAGGAGCCGCCGGCCGAACATCGCATCACATCACATCAGAGAAACGTTGGGGCTGAAAGACGTCGCACACGGCTCCTGCTGCTGAGTCACTACCAACTAACCATAAATCACTGATGTTCATTGTGTTTGTCAGAGAAGCAATGAAACATCTGAAAACATCTTTGAAAACCGCAGATAAATATGATGAATAGTTCTTTTATTAAAGGGATAGTTCAACATTTTGGCAAATCGGCCCATTGCCATAATCCCTAGGTTAGTAGGAGTTGTTTTAGAGGTAAACGCAGAGACTGCTTGCTGAAAAACTGCCCCTGACGGGAACGAGCATCAGCGTTTTGCATGAATTTAACTCGAAAACAACTCGTAACGTTTCGTTATTATCTCATAGCGTGGTGAATGTGCAGGTCACAACTTGTGTACCAGAGAGTCTTGGAGTTGTTGGATTGTGTATTTAATGAGTTTAAAATTCCATTTTAATTCCATGAGCCTCCGTAGCTTAACTCTGAGCAGCTCACAGCTCTGCTCCGCCGTTCTAAAAACAGCTTGCACCGACAATTAACGGTAACGAACCTACTGCTATGATTATAGGGATTATGGCAATGGGCCAATTTGCCAAAAATGTTGAACTATCCCTTTAATCAATAGATCTGTTCTTCAAATATCTTGTTTTGTTGGAGCGATGAGTTCAAAACTGAGAAGAAGTGAGAAACATGGAGCTGAAGGTCGTGATCTCTGAAGAGCCTGAAGGTGATTTATTGTTATACAAATAAAACTGACATGAAATATTTGTGATTCACATTGAGATAAATAAAATAAAAAAACACAGAAAAGCAGCAAATCTTCTTCTCTGATAATATGAAATACTCAATTTGGGGAAATTTCTGGTTGAAGTTATATGAAAAATATTTACTTTCTGTTGAAAACTACTGGTGTCATCTCCACTTCTCCTGGTTGTAACTGCCTCACATAAACACAATTTTATTTAGTGGAGTTTATCTGCTTCTGTTCTTTTCTCTTCTATGGTGCAACGGTCTGGTCCAAACCCATCCTTTCTCTTTGTGCCTGTTCACTGTGTACAGACACATTCTGGTTTAGTCTATTGATTCATTTCAAATGAGCAGAACTCAGTGTACAATGTTTAAAATCTAAATAAGTGATACTAGTGGTGATTTAAAGTGAAAGACAAAAAATTATTATATTTCAAAATTAAAAGTACTAAAAAAAACAATTTCTACTAATTGCAGAGTTATATGTCAATTTTTAATAATTTTGTGTTAGAATGATGAGCTAAATATGAAAAACTGGTATTTTTGTTGTTGTTGCACTTGTTAAAATCAGAAATTCAATGAAATAAAAGTAAATTACATTCACCAGGAAACATTATAACAGACATTTTTCTTCTATAACCTACTGGGTTTCTTTTATTAGTAAATGCTAATCTGGATGAACTGACCTCCAAACAAACACACACACACCTGATGATGCACACCTGGAGCCACAGCCCGGCTCCAGATGTGCAGATGTGTCCGGAAACACAGTGCTGGAAGAGCCGATGTTGTCTTACCTGGTGAACTCGGTCATCCCCTTCAGGAACCAGGCGGAGTTGCGGTACAGAGACATGGTGTCGCTCTGGAAGCCTCTCACCGAGCTCCGAGCTCCCGCTGCGCTTTAACTCTGGGGCCGGACCACGCGGAGCCGGAATAAATCAACGGAGAGAGGAGGAAGAGGAGGAGGATGAGGAGGAGGAGAGAGGGCTCCGGGCGGTGACCACCCAGCGGCCGGAGGGAAGGATGCATCAGGTCGGTCGGTTCACAGTGTTTCTGAGCCTGAACTGACTGAGATCTAATAATGATGATTGATGGGAGGTCATTAGTGATTAATGTGATGTGCAGTTAATGATGCACAGGATCCATAGAGATCGATATGTCACCTCCATGTCCTGCACAAACTGAGCTAGGCTACGTTTCTATTGCTGATCAATATCAATTTAATATCAATATCTCCTACAACTTATAAACAGAATAAACAACATGATAGTGAATAATCTCTGATGCTTACTACGGTAAATAAAATATGAATAATAAAAAACAAAACAAATCAAACATACACTTGCCTCCACTGACTCACCTGTGTGTGTGTTTGTGTTTGTGTGTGTGAGTGTGTGCAGCCAATCAGCAGCTGGAGCGTAAAGGGCGCGGCTCTGACCAGGAGCAGGTGCACACGAGCCGGAAGCAGCAATGTCGCCTGCCCTCGCGCCGCAGCAGGTAAAGCAGCCGCAGCAGCAAGAGGAGGAAGAGGAGGACTGTGGGAAAGATTCATCATCATCATCATCATCATCAACTTGCAGCATCTGAACTTCTGTCGGACGGCTCGCGACAAAAATGGTGGGTGTTGGCGCGCGCTGCTTTAACCATACATCCATGATAGCCACCTACAGTCGATGTCAACGCACGTGACGGCAGGAAACGGTTATATATAATGTGCTATAGTTGCTACTGACAGAATTGTTGTGTTTTGACTTCGTGGCTGTACATCAGTTCAGGTGTAAACCTTCGATCAAAGGTCAATAACGTGTTATAAGATATGTTTATTACTATGATTTAAATCTAAACTGATTTTTAAACATGTGGAACTAAACATCAGAAAGTTAAAGTGTTCCCTTTTTATTAAGAAAACTTGAGAAAAGCTTAAAAACAACAACAACAACAACAATGTGAGAGGCAAATCAATGCAAATCTTTATGAGACGTATTTAAAGAAATCCTGACACCTGATGATCCAGATTCACAAACACAGTGTTTCAGCTTGTGTACTGTTGTTCTCTGGACCTGGACCAGGACCAGGACCGGGTCCAGAACCGGGTCCAGGACTGGTTCTGTTTGATCCGGCTACAGGCAGAAGCAGAGCTGCTTGTTGGCTGCACCTCAGGGCAAAGAGCTTCATTAATGGCCCCTTGCACAACACGACCATTGTGTATCAGTGTTTTATTACTATACTCTATTACGCCACGGTGATAAGGACGATTTGTGTTTCCACAGGGATTTTCATTCATGCTTCTGGTTGTGAACTCTGATATTGCAGATTAGATGTTAACTGCAGCGTCTGTTGGGTTATTTTATATGTTTTTTTCTGCTAGCGTTGTGGTCAAAACCACCTAACCTGAGACCGAGTCAAGACCGAGACCGAGACCAGAGCAGTGCAATCCATTTTCAAGGCCATTACTGTATTCAGTGCCAGTACTGATAATAATCATGTGGCTTGATATTAACAATATTCCTCAGCTAAAAAGAAAATATCATTTTATGTGAACTCTAAACCATATTTAAAGGGATAGTTCAACATTTTGGCAAATTGGCCACTTGCCATTACCCCTATAGTCATAGCAGTAGGTTTGTTACCTTTAATTGTCGGTGCAAGCTATTTTTAGAACGGCGGAGCAGAACCGCAAGCAGCTCAGAGCTATGCTGCGGAGGCTAAATGGGATTTCTTGTTTTCCCTCGTCAAACTCATCAAATACACAATCCAGCAACTCCACAACGCTCTGGTGGACAAGTTGTGACCTGCACATTCACCACGCTATGAGATAATAACACAACTTTACCAGACAGAGTTGTTTCAGAGGCAAATGCGGAGACTGCTTCCTGAAAAACTGCCCCGAAGGCAATGCACATCAGCTATTTTGCATGAATTTACCTCTAAAACAACTCTGTCTCGTCACGTTCTGTTATTATCTCATATTGTGGTGAATATACTTTTGTAGAACAACTTTAATTATCCTAAAGTTTTTGAATTACATTAAATAAGACAATACCAAGACCTTGAAAATGTGGTTTCAAGATCAGTCTCAAGTACCAGTCCATGACGTTGCACAACACACAGACACATTTGATAACAAAGTGTGTTTTCCCTCCTCAGATGCGCTTCATGCTGCTGTTCAGTCGGCAGGGGAAGCTGCGGCTGCAGAAGTGGTTCACGCCCATGACGGAGCGGGAGAAGAAGAAGGTGATCCGGGACATGTTGATGCTGGTGCTGCCTCGTCCTCCGCGTTCCTGCAACTTCGTCCAGTGGAGAGACCTGAAGATTGTTTACAAGAGGTGGCTGCTGCAGCACACACACACAGACACACACAGACACACACAGCTGTGCTTGTTTTGTCTTATCTTTACGGGCTCAAAAATGTCTCAGCGTGATGGAGCCCAGGTGCACGACGCAGGCCGCGCTCAGCAGTGGGTTAACAAGACCTATAAAGAGTAAAGGTCGAGTCAGACACACAGAGCGTGACCCAGATTCAAGGCAGGAGTGTGTGTGTGTGTGTGTGTGTGTGTGTGTGTGTGTGTGTGTGTGTGTGTGTGTGTGTGTGTGTGATGGTGCAACACAGTGATTGTTCTCCTACGGCCTTTTATCTCCTCACAGCAGCAACAACCAGGTCATAAAAGTGGAGTCACAGGGAGTGGATGAAATAACAACCTGGCAGTGTAACAACAGAAACCAGTGCAGAAACTGGTTAGAGTAAAAAAAACGAGGGCAAACAATTATTACATGGAAGAAAAATGTGTTTGTTTCTCAGTGAAATCTTCCTCCTTTTCTGTTGCTGCGACGCGTGACCTTTATCGTCTTCTTCCCTTCCAGATATGCCAGTCTGTATTTCTGTGCCGGCATGGACGCCCAGGACAACGAGCTGCTGGCCCTCGAGGTGCTGCACCGATACGTGGAGCTGTTGGACAAATACTTTGGCAACGTGAGTAATAGATCTGAGCGGTCGGTCGGGGGTTTGGTTGGAGCCGTTGGGCTGTGACTCTCCGTTTCCTCCGCTACTTTTTCCTCCCTTCGTCCTGTGACCGTTGTTGGATTCTTCCCCGTAGCTCACGTCTTCACTTCACCCTGTAAGAAGCCATGAGATGATGAATAATATCATGTATCATTCATTATATTGAATTATATGCCAGAGAATATACACCTGCTGTTTCCTTAGCATGATTACAACATCTAGAATCTGCCCAGATGTTGATATCAATGGGTCCAACTTAACTTGAACATCTCAGCAAAATGAAGTCTTTCTCTTATAAATGATTGATCTGTAACATTGAAACATCAACTGATAAACATTATCCATTATCATTATTTATACCAAATTGAAACACTGATTAATGTCTATGATCTAATCTATTATATTGAATTTAAAGTGACAGTGAAAAAGGTCAATATAAAGGAACAGTTAACAGTTTTATCGATACTCCAGTCTGAACTACAGTGACTCTGTGTTTTTACTGTACAGTCTTCACTCTGTACGTCCACACTTTACCATTCAAACTCCCTCTGGTGGCCACAAGACGTCACTGCAGGAGGTCCAACCCTGTTTGTTCTCATTCACACAACTAGACAAGAGCAGAGGGAGATTCTCGTATATATATAAAACATCTATTGTTCTGTGGTTTATCCATTTTAATCCATAACGGACAAATGGAAGAGTAGCCTATAGGTTTTTCACATCAAAGACCCAGAAACTGACGTGCACTATACTACAAACCTCTACTGATTGATTTTTTCCTTTTATGACATAAAGTGTCTGAAATCCACAATGAAATTAGTTTTATATTCTGTCATTTTGTTCATTATGGTGAAATTAGAAACCCAACTTTGACAATCATTGTTTATTGTTCTCTACCTTGTCTGCCAGGTGTGTGAGTTGGACATCATCTTCAACTTTGAGAAGGCCTACTTCATCCTCGACGAGTTTCTCATGGGAGGAGAAGTCTCAGAAACGTCCAAACTGGCCGTGGGCTTCGCCCTGGAGGAGGCCGACACGCTGCAGGAGGTTCGCTCACCCGTCATACATCGTGAAGTTACTGTAGGTTTTTTTTTCATGTGTCATTACTCATATGTACCAACGACGTGCCTCCTCTCCTCTCTCTTTGGCAGACGATGGAGGAGTACATGAGCAAACCTGCCTACTGAGCCGGGAGGACGAGGGGGGAGTTCAAGACGTGAGCCAAAGAGGTTTAAGACGTGGTCGTACACCGACCGCCACAATCCTGTTGTTGTAATAATGGAAGTGCCTCATATTTATTGACATCTCAGGGTTTATGACATGTTTCATATCAGAATGTAGGTTTTAAATATGATTTGTTTTTCCAACCTCGCCACACAGAGAAAAATAGAAGCACGGAAATGTACTCGAAAGGGTACAAACCCTCATCGCTCCAGGTGTACCTTTTTTTTTTAGAGACACTATTGTACCATTCTGGAACATTTATGTGCCTTTTTTACCCCCAAAGGGTACACATAGGTCCTCTAGGGTACAATAAAGGCTACAGTAGGACAGAACTGTACCTTTAAGTACAGAAATGTCCCCCTATTTTTCTCTGTATGTCGAAACTATAATGCACTGTGTGTTGATTGGAGTAAATGAGGAAACACGACACAGTAAGGAAAAAATAAAGTCAATGCTTTATTAACCTCAGGTATGTCACATTATGACCACATTTAAGAAAGAATTACCAAAAAACACAAGTGAATCTAAGGGATCCAACACTGATTTTGGTCGTGTGTGTATGTGTGTGTGTGTGTTTGTTTCTGTGTGTATGTGTGTTGAAATGTAAGGCTGGTGAGTCCACATGTAGGCTACTGGTTGTTAAACGCTGTTGAGCAACATATAAAAAAAAACAAAAAAAAACAAAAGCGTCAAATGAATGTCCAATAAATAACAGCTTTGTAAACCTACAGAAGAACTAAAGTCGACATGTTTTATTCTTTAAAATACTTTGTCACCCTCTCCCGCCACCAAAACACACACGTACATATACATATATATATATTTATACTGCGTTTTTTTTTGTATATAAATATATATATGTAGCCTTATGTTTATATTCTTTAGACAGTTTTGCCGTCGGCGTCTCTGTCGTCAGTTTCTGGGTTCAGGTAGCTCAGCAGTTTCATCACTGCGTCGTTTTCGAAGCTGCTCTCTCCGTCCGTCTCCGACTGTCTCTTTTCGTCTTTCGGGCTTTTGTCCGAGTCCATGATGTGACCGAAATAGTCCTGAATGGCCTGTTCGAACGAGCCCGCGGCGGCGGCGGTGGCGGCGGCCTCGTCCCGCTTCTGTCCCAATGATGACGACGACGACGATGACGCCGCCGCCTTGCGGTTCAGATAGTACTGCGCCGGCATCCGAGCCGCCAGGTACGCCGCCAGCTCGTCCTCGTCGTAGTCGTCCCTCGGTTGCGTGAAGTAGCGCCGCTGGGACTCTCTCAAACGGCTGTGGAGTCGTGACGGCGCTGGTGGCGGTGGCGAGCTCTTGTTGTTGTTGAACTGTTTCTGCTTCCTGGTGGCGGGAGCTGTTCGGTCCTCGGTGGCGGCGGCGGCGGGCCCGAGCCCCAGGATGTTGAGGATCTCCTCCGTCCTCAGCTCCTCGGGCGTTTTCTGGCGCTCGGGGAAGAGGCGTCTGCTGTAGAAACCGGCGTTGGCGGCGGCGGCGGCTTCGGGGAACTTGTTGTGGATCTTCCTGATGGAGGAAATCTGCGAGAGTTTGTTCTGCGCTCGGCCGCTCGATTTCCCGATATTCCGTGACCTTTCCAGATTCCTGGCGAGCTCTCCGGTCCGCAGCATGTCCATCAGATCCTCCGGAGGGATCTGGTACTTCTGGGAGATCTGGATGAACTCGTAGATGTTTCGTGGGATTAAATCGTCTCTGTACGTCGTCGGACTCTGAGACGCTCTCCTCTCTGTCCTCTTCTTCTCCTCCTCCTCTTCTTCTTCTATCGCTCTCTTCTGCTCCTCCTCTTCGGTTTTCTCCAGCACCTTCAGGAGGTAGTAGTCCACCAGGTTGGCGACGTCATCATCCGGATCCTTCGACCTCTTGACCGGGTAGCTTTCATCGTCTTCCTCTTCACCTTCATCACCGACATCATCATCTTCCTCCTCTTCATCATCATCATCATCGTCGATGAAGTCCAGCGCTCGGTCTGCCATGTGCTTGTTGCCGTCCTCCTCTTCTTCCTCCTCTTCCCGTTCTTGCAGCGGACCCCAGTCGAGTCCCAGATCCCCGCCCACGTCGTCGTACGCCACGTTCCTCACGTCGAACATGTCGCCATCTTCCTCCTCCTCCTCATCATCATCATCATCACCCTCATCATCCTCTACATCTTCCTCCTCCTCCCCCTCCTCGTCTTGGCGTTTGTGCACGCTCTTCTTCGGGCTCTTCGTCAGCTTGTCCAGCTCGTCGAACACGGACTGCAGCGTCGCCAGGTTCTGCGGCGTGTACTTCTCCTCCACGTTCTCGTTGGTGCGTTTGAAGTGGCCGGCTCGCTCCTGATCGTCCTCCTCTTCCTCGCCTCCCTGCCCCTCCTCCTCCTCCTCATCATCACCATCATCCTCAAACAGCAGCGGCAGCTTCTTGTGGAGCCGGATGCCGTGTTGCCTCTGCTGCTGCTGCTGCTGCTGCACCCTGGGATACAGCGAGCCCTCTCCGTCGGCGCCGGGGCGAAGTGACTCCGGCTTCGACGCCGCCTTCTCCGTCTGCTGGAGGGTGCTGAGCACGGCCTGGAGCAGCTCCTCGCTCTTGTCCTCCCTCCCCTCCTCCTCCTCCTCCTCTCTCTCCTCGTCCTCGTCTCTAGAGGAAGCCAGTCTCAGCATCGTGCGCAGCTTCTCGGCGTCGTCCACAGTGTCGTACGCCGCGGCGAGGGGCTGCTGGGAGTCGGCGTTCGTTCTCTGTCGGAGGCTCTCGATGTACTCCAGGGCTTTGAGCATGTCGACGTTAGGAGCCTGGTGGACATTTCCTCTCTGGGCGTCTGATTCACTCCCCTGCAGCCTGTGCTGTCTGAGCGTCGCCCCGTCGACACCGGAGAGGAGGAGCAGCGGGAGGAGGAGGAGGAGGAGGGGGAGGAGGAGCGCTCGGTTGGGCAAACAGACCAGGAAGAGTTTGCTCGTGGTGGTGCAGGTCTCGGGGAGCGAGGGCATGGTGGCTGCCTGCAGAGGGAAGAGGAGGAGGAGGAAGGAAGGAGGAAGGATGCACATGTCAGCGCTGACCTTTTACACATTAAGCTTAACAGGTTCGCAACGGTTTGCGCTCTGGCATTTCTCTCACGTCTCTCCGGCTCTTATCAGCACTTTAAATGTCTGATCTGATGACATCACAGACCGCAAGAGAGAGGCGTCCGTATTGATCTGAGGGTCTAAAATCTGATCCATCAATCTCTGCTCCTACATAAACAACTGAATGCATTCATCTATAAATCATTTTTAGATCTATTAATATTACTATTAGAGACTTATTGACTATTACTGCCAATGCAAATAATAACAATCTCTGCACACTGGACTCATGGGAACCGGGAATCGAACCACCAACCTGCTCTACAACCTGGACCAAGACCTCTAATAATAATAATAATAATACAGTAACAGGTTACTACTATGTCATTATCTAGTCTACTATTATAAATAACAACAACAGTATAGGAGGCTGCAGCTGCCTGTTTACCAGCAGCGGTATTCGGCGGCTCCCGTGCAAATCTCATTAGTCGCCACAAATTGATGTTCTCCGTGAGTCACGGCCGCCCCGTTGTCAAGGTAACCCGGTAAGGCTGATGTTGTTCACACGGAAGCCTCTCCTGCTTTAACCGCGGAAAACCTCCAGACCCCTATAATTATTCCCGCTTCCCTTCCGACCTCGCGCTTTATAACTGAGACGTGCGTAAAATTGATTTACATATTTTTTTTAACGCAAAAATTCAATATTATACATTATAGATGATTAATAGTGATCTATATATAGCCTAGATAAATATAGACTAGGCTACTATTACGTATATGCTATATAAACATTACTAGTTGTATATTTATATTTAAGACAATAACTTCTCAAATAAATATGAATGAATAACATAAGAAGCAGCATCGTTTATGTCATTTTGTCGTGTTTACTTTCTTTTTACGTTTTTCCACATTGGATTTTACAACGATTTTTAAACTTTTACGGACTGTTTGTTGGATAAAAACGTAAAAAAGCTACAAAGAAGCTAAAAAAACAACAACAAACAAATACGAAGCGGCAGGAGAACAAAGGGACACGTCGGTCTGCACAGCGCTGCAACCTCTACGCCTCCACATCTGTGGCGGTGCATCAGGTTGGTAAACAGCTGCTGTGGGATCGAGGAAAAACTACAAAGAAAAAAAAAAAGAAGGAAAGTGGAAGCTGTACATTCAGATGCAGCCTGGTGCAAACACACACATAGGCTATAGTAAATACTGTGTGAGTAAACAACAACAACAACAACAAGAAGAAGCGGGGTCTTCTTACCTTAGTGTTCAGTTTGTGCGGAGCGTCGTGAGTGAGCTGAGCATCTCTCTGGTTGGTTTCAGCACCGCGGACAGCTCCTCGTGCTATTAGAGGGAGCACCTGACTCGTGCGTCACAGAGCGAGGACACACACGCACACGCACACACACAGACACACACACACACACAATCCGAGCAAGTAATTTGAGTCAGCCAAACCAAAAAAAGAAAAAAAAGAAAAGCCTGCTTGGCTCTTTGAATGTGAGCTGAAATAGTTTGGAGCCAGCACATCGTGGTGTAATGAATAAATTCATAATGGATCTATATTTAGCAGCAGTGACTGAAAGACTGATGTGTCTCCACAGAGACGCTGTTGGATGTGGTTACAGTTTATGGGATGGAGTTTATTATTATTTTTATTATTATTATCATTTATCATATATAAGTCTGAAGCAAACAGAGCAGATTAAACTCTAGCGCTGGTAAAAGCTTAATTAATGATAGATGGAGTGTTTGTGATGCATTTTGTTACCACGGTGACAACAGCAGCATCCACACACACACACATATGGCAGTGTTTGTAGTGTAACGTATAGTGTGACTGTTGTTGTTGTGTGTGTGTGTGTTTCAGTGCTGCGGCAATGAGGGACAGAGACAGTTAAAAGTCCACCGATGACTCACATATGGACTCCGCCAGAGCCTGAGACGGGCGGGGTGACAGAGGGACTGCAGAGGAGTGTGTGTGTGTGTGTGTGTGTGTGTGATAGAGAGAGAGAGCTCTTTCGTCAGCCCGGCGCACTGTGGTCTCTATTTTTGGCTGCCTGTCAAATCTTGTGTAGTATGGATCAGCGTGTGTGTATATGTGTGTGTTTGTGTTTACTTGCAGTTCCATTCATAAACCCCCCCCTCGCCCTCCTCTCTCCTTCTGTTGCTGCATCCGACGTGGACTCAGTCTATCCTCCACTGACCTGCTTGTCTGGTATTCAGAGGAGTTTTCTTATTTTCAGCTTCGTCACAGTGGAGGAAAAAAAGGGGAAACCTGGACAACTCTTCACCAATTTCTCCAGTCAAGGAAAATGAAAGGGATAAAAAAAGCATAATGTCCTAGAAAAGCTTTGGTTTTAAGAAGATCAGGATCTAATTCTTATTCCACTGTCTGACAACAGAAACAGAAAATGTATTATCAGGAGTTCAGCTGTGTATGTGAGCACAGAATTAATGAACTATTGTGAAATTACCGCATGACGTAATCTAATGCATTTAGTTAATCACTGGAAAAGTCCTGGGAAATAGTTTCAGGTGATTAGTGGGAACCCAGATTGTAATATTTCTGTCAATATTTCTCATTTAGAAACATAGAACCAGCAGGTTGATCAGGTTCTGACACGTTCAAATACAAAACATCCTTTAAAAAGCCCTTCAGTGTCATTAAAGGGATAGTTCACCCAAAATTCAAATTTCACTCAAATCTAAACAAGAGCAAATTTTCACCTCCATTACTCCACTATTTGTCCATATAATGGTTGTGAATGGACCCTCTGGTGTTGAATGTCCCTCTTGACCCCGATGAGAAATTGTTCCGCCATTCAGGAAGAGCAGTGAACTGAGACACTGGGAGCTTCCGCTACAAACAAGCTTATAATATAGACTTATTTAATTTTTTTTCGGAACAATTTCTCATGTCAGGGCTTCAATACAAGAGGGACATTACAGACGAGCAGTATGGAGCAGTATGAAATTTGAATTTTGAGTGAACTATCCCTTTAAGGGACTTTAATCTATAATTTATAGATATCAAACCACGAAATAATTCATATTGATCCCTTTTTTTTATCGTCATTATCATTATAATTATTCCTGAAGGACGTCATGAGAGCGACCTTCGTTAGAATAAAGTCGGCCTCTCTGATGCTGGAGACCAAAAAAAGAAAACCAGGACAAAAGAGCTGATTTTAATCTCACGTCTCCTTCAACCTAATTACACCCTCCCTCCCTCCTGAATAACACACACACACATCCATCCATCCATCCACACACACACACACACAGTGCCAGTTTTGTCCTGATAAAGCCTGAGCTGTCTGGCTAATTGCTTGTGGTTGTATCTGTGGCAGGATTCCTGGTAAACAGAAACCAATTACAGCTCAGTTCCTCCCCCACTTCCACTTCCACTGCCTGTCCACCACTCTAAAACAAAAAAAACACACAAAACACACACGTAAGGTTTTCTGCAGGTCATATGAGAAGTTTCTTACTGGCAATTACTCCTTTTCCCCTCTGGATGCAGAGTTATTTGCAGCGTGGTCGGTCTGCGCCATGTTTGCTTTCACTTTAGGTCACAGTCTCATTATAAGGATTGTTTAAAACTTTTTTTTTTTAAAGCAAAGTTCAATAATAAAGTTGAGAGGCTTTGGTTCTTAAGAACTGACTTTAAGCTGAGGATTTATTTGTCTCTCTTGTCTCCTCAGTTGTATCATCATTATTATTATTTTTTGGTGAATTCCCGGTAATGGTTGGATTAAAATCCCTGTTGGTTTATCATGATGTGCAACTGTGACAGTTCAGTGTGATTTTTTGCTGTAAATAGGCAACAGGCTGCAATAAAATGGTGTAATAATAATAATAACAACAACTCAGAGCCATTATACAATCAGTAATCTGCTCCGTATGACTGGAGGGAGCAGACGTGTGATTCGTCTGGATCCAGAGCCTGAACATCGGTGCTGGCTTCACAGGTGAGTCAGGATGGAGGTATGTGTTAATAACGTCTCCTCTGGTTTCACATTTAATTGGTTTCACACATGATCACGATGAGTTATAAAACCATTTGTCCGTGACTGTGGAGAGAGATTTCTAGACTCTGATAAATAACCGGTGATGATGTCATCAGGGAGATCTTGGATTATAATTTGCAGGAAGGAGTTAAAGTTTGGAAATCACACTTAAAGGGTACATTGTGTAGGAATTCCTCCCATCTAGCGGTGCGGTTGTATATCGCAAGCAACTCAGTCGTATTTTTCTTGCTGCATTCACGTGAAATCGGTTAGACGGCAGACGGACGACAGCCGCTGCACGTAACGGCATAAACAAGCCTCTATGTAAACAAGTGGATCCGTCAGCACGAGGCAAAACAATACACGTGACAATACTGTATGTTGTCATGATGATGTCGTATTGTTTACCCGACCCACGTTTTACCGGCTGTGACTAAAATGACATCTGGTTTGTTACAGACGGCCGTCTGTCCGACTGCACCTGAATGCAGCATCAGTGTAACGCTCCATTCAGAGCTGAAAGAAACACTTCAGTTTGTTGATGGGGGGGATTACTGATTAATGAAAATCAGACTGAAGAACCAAATAATCGATTTTCGTGAATAGATAACAGGAGAACTTACAGAATGTCCCTTTAAAACTTGGATATGGAAATGTCAAAACTCTGTTTTATATTGTGTTTTTCGATCTTCATTGTTTGGTCTTTGTTTCCTGAGTGTTTATTCGTATTTAATTAGATGCCTATGTTCCAGGTGCATAGAGGTGATGAGAAACTAAAGGCTATAATAAAGTGAGTGTTGCTCTTTTTGTGTTTCAATCTCACGTACAGTATAGAAAAGTCCTCATCTTGTTTTCTTCTCACCTGTGGTTCGACGTTGACGTCTTGTTCTTATTCGTCTGTCTTCAACAACCTCTTGAGGACTCACCTCCTCTTTGCGCGCCAACATGCCTCACTAGCACTTAGTGCACACTCTCAGTTCACTCCTTCACCTCCTCTTCCTGCACTTCATCACTGAATAGATGTAGCGGCGCTGCTGAGTGTTGACACCGAAGCCTCCTCCTGCACTGCAGCTGGAGCGACATGACGACGTGCCTTTACTTTGGAAATCAATTTGAATAAAAGTTTCAGCCAAATGAGTAAACATTAAAACCAGACTAGACTAGACTGGTCGACGGTGAAGCCAGAAGAAGAAGAAGAAGAAGAAGAGCGAACTTGTGGACGTTAAGTTTGTTTGTCTCAGACTCTGGTTGATGATGTCATCTGTAACGATGCTGAGAGGAGCTTAGGCTTGGGCGATAGGACGAATGTATCGCCAATCGACCACCGGCTGAGTCCGTCACGGTTGATTTAATTTTTGGCGATTGTCTGGGCGATTTTTTTTTGCATTTTGTTTTGTCAAATTAATGGTCTGCCGCCACAGAATTCAACTCTAATTTAAATGGAGCACAATTCAAAGCGTGCGTAAATTGGATCTCGCATTTATAGTTATGTAATAGGCCTATGTTATTCACACAGATTTCCCACGAGTCTCTCACCAAATATGGCAGTGATGGCAGAGATGAAAGCAACGTCAGATCATGAATCATATTAAGAGAACTAGACAAAAACTTAAGTGCAGTTACAAGGACAGGTAGCCTGTGTTATCCCGTTCTCCCACCTGTTTCATTTTTACCGTCATTAAACAGCTGCAGACTTGTGATGTTAAAACGACTTGAAGCTTGTCAGAGGGAGAGTGGAGGCTCTCTGCCTCCCACACCGCTGCTGGAAACCAAACCTGCGATCAGAGCGGACGGACCAGCGCAGCGTCACAGCTGTGACCAGCTGTGTCTGTGCCACCGCGAGTCCGCGACACAAACGTGTCCGTAGCCATAGTCTCTTATTACAGACAGGACTACATAAATGCGCACATCGTGACATTTGCATGATAATTCATCGATCTACTTATTTATTATCAAGAACATGTTGAAAACAACTGCACATGAGTCGACCGGGAGGAGGCTGAGGAGCAAACAGCGCGGAGTGACCGGACCTCGGACTTTGATCAACATTACGTATCAAATTAATTAATTAACTCATAAACCGTGTAATACGTGGGATAATGTAGAGTTAGTCTGTTGTTATGGAGAAATAAACCCAGACAGGATGTATGAAACCATGCCATTTTGTCAAGAAACTGTTATTTCCATCCTGCGGTTTACATGCTCTCATATGGGGAGAACTGTCAAATCGGACACAAATATGGCGGCGGTCACTTCGACGTGATGTCACTGCAACTCCGCCCACGTGTCATAGCCGCCGAATATATCGTCAACCGCCGATTTAAAGGGTGACGGTGGCCGATTGGAAATTTTTAACCTATCGCCCAAGCCTAGAGGAGCTACACTTGTGTTAATGTGAGTTAATCGGCTGCTAAACCGACTCTGCTCACTGAGTGACGCAAATGCAGTGAGGCCTTTGAGGTTTTGTTAAAGGGATAGTTCACCCAAAATTCAAATTTCACTCACTAAGGGCTGTGAGAATTTTCAGAGTCCTCGTCTGTAATGTCCCTCTTGTATTGAAGCCCCGACATGAGAAATTGATCACGCGAGATTCGCACTGACACAGGAAGAGCAGTGAACTGAGACACTGGGAGCTTCCGCTACAAACAAGCTTAAAATATAGACTTGTTTAATTTTTTTCTGGACAATTTCTCATGCCGGGGCTTCAGTACAGGACGGACATTACAGACGAGCAGTATGGAGGTATTTGAATGTTTTTTGATGTGTCTTTTTGGACGAAGAAAAGTGGTGTCCATTGACAACCATTATATGGACAAATACTGCCCCTGGATAGAATAAAGTTACATTTGCATAAAGCAGCAGTTGCATGTAAGCAAGAGTGTTTGAAGCAAACACTCAAGCCTCCTGTTTGCACTTGCACTCTTTTTGTTTATATATGATTGTTTACTTGCACTTTTTTGTTTTCTATGTGATCTATAATTGATTTTTTCTATACCTGTTGTGAAGCACACTGAGTCTGCCTTGTGCATGAAATACGCTTTATAAATAAAGTTGAATTGAATTGAATTAAATATTTTAATGCGAACTGATTGATCCCTGAACATATTTTCTATCTGCATGCAATTTTTTTTTTTATCACTATGTGAAATAATCCGATAACAAATCAAGTTCAAAGTTCACTGTGAATATTAACCATGAAAATAATGTTCGTAATTGACAAAGTACATCTTTTATCATTCAAATATTATATTATCATTCTGTCCTCGATCCTGATTGGCTCACAGAAATAGGTGACATCACCTTCTTTATTCCAGCTGAGCCCCGCCCACTTTAAACCATCAGGAAAACCATTATGTCTGCATGGGACTTTATTTAAGGATGTTAAAATATTTAAGATGGTGTGTGTGTGTGTGTGTCATTAAACCACATGGGAGTCCGTCAGCATCAGAGCTGGTTACAGACAAACACTCACCTCTCCTGGTCGAGGGCATCGTCTCGTTACCTCCTCTTCTTCTCTCTGCGTTTGTCCCCTGGTGACTGAGCTGAGCTGGGCTGCTTTCCTCTCCCATTCATTACAGCCGGCCTGACATCCCATAATTCAGCTCCTTAACTCAGGTTGTCAGAGGCTTGGCAGGGACAATGTAGAGAGAGAGAGAGAGGGAGGGATGGAGGGATGGAGGGAGAGGTTGTGAATGGGTTTGACGTCAGCCTCATTTCTCTCTCCTCTGGTCGATTATGTGTCTGTGTGTGTTTCTCTGTGTGTGTGTGCGTCTGGAAATAGGTGTGATGCATCATTTTTTTTATTTTTTTTTTACCTCTTTTGTGAAATGTGAGATGTGGCACCAGATTGGGTCACAGCCTCTCCCTATGACATTTATAGCACACCAGGGCAGATATAGAAAACACTCCCCCACCACCACCACCTTTTTTTCCCTGAAATGATGAAAACAATGAAGTCATTCATTTCTGAAAACTGTGTGCTTGTGCGTGTGCAGCCCTCACACCTGTCTGGCAGGTTTACACAGGAGACGGGAGATGTTCACCACCACTGAAAGAGAAAGAAAGGGATCAAAGGTAGAAGCACAAAGAGCCTGATGTTTATCATGTGTTTTTGTGAGGCAGCCGTTAAAAGACTCCCGGGTGCTAATTTTGATATGTGACCATTTATATACAGCTAACAACGCTTATTGCTACGGTCCATTCTCCTGTTGTGCCCCCCCCACCCCTCCCAACCTCCCCACCCACCACCCACTGTTTCTGATTAGTGCATCCACAGCAGTGGGATGAGTCATCCGGTTTACTGATGCTTTGTGAGGAGAATACAGCAGAAACAATCAGACCACTTTGGCTGTTTATGAAAACCAAAATGAAACTGGCAGGATGTTTAGCACGTCTGGAAAATTCATAAACAGGAAGCGGATGATACAGGAGGAGAGCAGCAGCTTTTTTTTTTTTCCCCAGCTTTCCGACAGATAGTTTCAGAGGTGTGACTGAGATGTGCATCATTATACACAGATAACAGCAGTGTTTAAAGCTCAAGGGATGGTGAATTTTAACAAACCTCTATGAACGCCTGCTGTCTAATTTGAATTCTATGATAAAAAAAACAAAACAACAAAAAGCACAAGCTATTTTTAGAACGGCGGAGCAGAGCCGTGAACTGCTCAGAGCTACGCTATGGAGGCTCATGGGACTTCTTGGTTTTCCTCATCAAACTCATCAAATACACAATCCAACAACTCCACAACGCTCTGGTGGACAAGTTGTGACCTGCACATTCACCACGCTATGAGATAATAACACAACGTTACCACACAGAGTTGTTTTAGAGGGAAATACAGAGACTGTTGATGAAAAACTGCTCCCAAAGGGAAGGCGCATCAGCGGTTTTGCATGAATTTACCTCTAAAACAACTCTGTGTGGTAACGTTGTGTTATTATCTCATAGTGTGGTGAATGTGCAGGTCACAACACACCAGTTATCTCATAGCGTGGTGAACGTGCAGGTCACAACTTGTCCACCAGAGCGTTGTGGAGTTGTTGGATTGTGTATTTGATGAGGAAAACCAAGAAATTCCATGAGCCTCCGTAACGTAGCTCTGAGCAGCTAGCGGCTCTGCTCCGCCGTTCTAAAAACAGCTCGCAATTAAAGGTAACGAACCTACTGCTACGACTATAGGGATTATTGCAATGAGCCAATTTGCCAAAATGTTGAACTATCCCTTTAAGTTTAAAAGGATAATGTTGAATGATTAACAGTGTAAGCTAGCTCCTAGCGTGTTGTTTAATATAAACAAACAAGTGATTGTGTTAATTTAAGACAGCAGCCTTTAGTTGGTTGATTCAAAAGCACATTCTTGTTGCTGCAGCGAACAGAAGCAACACTTTTAGATTATCTTTTATCACTTTTAGAAAATAACTGCAATTAGAAACTTTCAAAAACAATTGAGTTAAACCTAATTAGCTGTAGACATGAAACAGTTTCTTTGTTCATTTAACAAATACATTTATATATTTAATATACACCATTCTTATTACCTTATGGTTGCATATTTATATGTCATTGAATAGTGTTGTGTTTCAATACCTGTCTGTATTACTATTATTTCACGTCCATGCTCTAACTGTACGTAGATCACTTTGTGTGAAATCTGTCTAAACGTTTATATAAGAAAAATGTCTTATGGTTTCCAAGAGACCGTTCCCTCCACCTATCTGCTCGACAGCTTTATCAGCGACGTCACGATACATGGAGCAACGTGGTTTTTATCACATTAGTAGCAGAAACGGCCTGATCTTCCCTCTCTGATTTATTCCACATCTCATTTTGTCTCTTGCCTTGGGCAGCAGACGAGACCCAGAAAAAAAAGAAGAGGAACGTGTTTTTTTTTTTTTTTTGTAGAAACAGATAAAGAGAAGTTGTCTGAAGAGATTAATAAAAGGAGAGCGCGCTGGGCACATCCGCTGTCCTCTGTTTGAAGCGTTACAGCGTCTGTTCTACTGTTGGGTTCACTGACTTTTTTTGTCTGAAGCAACGTAAACATCCACCCTCGGTTGCGTGTGACATCCAAGTATGTTGCGTGTCTCTCTCTTCCAGGTCCTGCATGGGACTTTGATGTGTTGCTGCCTCATTCCTGCATCTTAAAGCCACAGAGCAGATGTTGTGTTGTTGTCTCCACATGAGGGAATATTTTGTTGTTTATACCTCCTTGTTGAAGAGACAGAAATAAACCGACCCCTCCCCACCAGCATTACTGAGATACAGCCTCTTTCAGCTGCCACACATTAGAGGACGGCAGGGATACTTGTAAAGGAGCAGGAGGGAGTGATGGGGGGGGGGTTTCTAAAATAAACTGGCATTGCATAACTATTTAACATTTATACAGAGGGAAGGAGAGGAGACTGGGGAGGGTGAGCCCCGCATGGCATCACGGAGGATTTGTGACTGTGTGGTGGATGTGAGGGGATAAAGCCAAAGCTACAGTTTGAGCTCCCTGTCTTCATGGTCTGTTTGCAGGGAATCCAACCCCCCCCTCCCCTCACCACCCTCCATCCTTACCCCTGGGGACAGAGTGGATACCAATTAGAGAGAGACACCAGGGGAAACCCTCAGTAAAAACGGAGCACCGGTTGGAAAAACATCAGTGAAACTGTGACACACACTCCGACGAAGCTGTGACACAAACAAATGCTCCGGCTCAGAAGCTACAAAAATCCATGTCATGTCGAGGATTTGTCGCTGCACTTCTCTAAAGTATAATTCAAGCGCAGCAGATGAGTAATAGCGTCTCAGACTTCTGCTTCTACAACATAAACACATCATCAAATAGATTTGCAGCGACAGTAAAAAAAAAAAAAAAAAAAAATCGTGACGAAAGTAACGCTGACTGTGTTCACAATAAAATATCAGGAAATACTGACTAAGACCCTCACCCTGTTTGTCTTTAGTGCCAATTCAATCAAATGTTAGCATGCTAATGTGGTGGTTAACTTGGTCAACATAACAGATTGCATAACCTGAAGTTTAGCTTTAGTGGCATGTTAGCATTAAGTCAGGGTGTTAGTAGAGACTGACTGTATGGACGTAGCCTCAGTGACATTAGCCAAAAGATTTCGGGGGAGAAAGTCTTCAAAGACGTTGCCATCTTGACAGACATCATGTGAAACTGAGACTTGTCCATGTAAATGTGTTTATTTCTGCTGTATTTCTGGGGTTTGACTCCATAAATAGCAGTTCTATGCACTGATATGGACGAGCCATCCCCAAAAAAGCTCTGCAAAAACTGATCAGGGATGGGTACAAGGATTGAGCACTTGCTGTTGACGTAATTATTTGAGTAGCGTTTCTTAATTGTACTCATAGAGTCTATTTTTTGGCTTTTGCCTTTACTTGACAGCACATAGTGAGATAGACAGGAAAGGGGGAGGCAGAGACAGGGGGAATGACATGCAGGAACGCGGGAATTGAACTGGGGACGCCTGCGTTGAGGACTATTTAATGTTGAAGGCAGCTTTTAATGTTGGAGAAAACATATTTTAACTTTGACTTCATGGTTCAGGCTGTTGAGCGTTAGTTGACACGGAGTCCGTCGCTACTTTCAATAATGCATTGGGAATTTTTGTACTGTATAATTGTCTTTGTGGAATCGATCGTGTATAAAAATAAATACATTTCTGATTCTGATAATTGATCAACAGGCTTGATACAGTAAATACACCAAAGTGGGTGCGGTTTGGTCAGATTTAATGGACGGTGAGTAGAAGAATTCAACAGTTGAGTTGACAGACAGACAGATTTAACGCATTTGAAATTTCCATTGTTTCCATTGTTGGAAAGTTTAACATTGGCTCCACCTCAACATGTGTTTTCCTTGTTTGTAATGTAAGGTAAGGAAATGCCCATCTCTACCATTGAACTACATTGTGTTTCTAGTGTAGCTCCAAAAGAAAAGGCAGTTTCACAACAAGATGAAGAGGGTGAAAACATTTCAAATAAAGTGAACTCCTAAACTGATATTGACTTTTTTTCAGTGGGCATTTTCTTTAAGTGGTTGGTGCAGGGTTTTTTTTTTGTGGATGGCCTCGTCCACAGCAGCTCATCACTCAGCGTCGGTGCCGAGCTCCCGGCTGCTTCTCTCCAAACTGACAGCGCGTCGGTCAATCTGAATCTACTGCGGGTAAAACACCCAATACAGATAACTCCCTCTCACACAGACCCACACATCAAATCACCACAACCTTCACTTTAAGGCACCGTCGAGATGCTTCTTTCTGGGGGATTGCATCCAACAATGTCTGTAACTTTCTGACATTCACACCCACTTCACCGGCTATAGAGTTAAGAAAGTAGTAACTCCAATTTGAACTTTTTTTCCTTCTGCACACAGCTTATGTAATTTTTTGCATGAACAACCAAGTGCAGCACTATGAATGTCTCAAAGGAGAGGCTGTGTGAGAAAATGTGCTCCCATATTCAAACAATAAAGCTTTCACACTTTCTGCGAGAAGAGGTTTTCCACTCTGCACTTTTGTCATTGTAGAAACCACTACAGTAGCTGTGTTTGTTGGGTTTTTTTTATTATCTGCTTTTGCTTTTTATAGTGAAGCACAGAAGAGGTGATATCCACAGAGCTTTAGAAGAAATCTTCACCTTAATGAATCCAAAAAGGGTTGACAGCTGTTATGCTCAACCAGATGGTACAAAATCGAGCCGGTTGTTGAGATTATCCAATAAACAAGACCTCCATCTTGTCGGGTCAGTTACTAAACTAAAAGTTCACCCTGCCCTTTTTTTTTTTACTCTGATTTTTCCAATTAAGACCAAAAATCTTCTCCTCAAACTGATTAATCTCTGACTCTCACTCCGTCTATGATCCATCTGTCTTGGAGCACAGGGATAAATTAGCATGTGCAGCGGGCATGGAAGAAATCGCTGAACTTGTTAGAGCGGATGTTGAGAAAAATATACTTAATTTGGCAAAAATAACAACAAGTCTTCAAAGCAGAACAATCAAACAGATTGGTTGTTACTGCACCCTCCTGTAATAGGTTCCCCACAACAGCATTTGAGGAAATTTATAAAGTTTCTCTGTTTCAAGTAACTAGCATAATGTGGCTAGCTAGTTAGCATGCTAATTTTCAAGCATAAACAGCATCATAGCTCAGCTGGTATGAACACAAAGTAAGTTTAAATTAAGGTAAATTAACGTTTCTTCCAGATTGGTACATAAATAGCTACTAATACTAACGCTAGCTTTGTTGCAATAGCGAAACTTATATAACGCTTTAAATAAGAGTAGCAGCAAATCGGATTAATGTCCTCAGGTTTTATTACAGAAACTGTGATGATTTAGGAAAGGCTTCTGGTTTGGGGCTCCTTAGGGTTAGAGGACTTTGTTGTTTCTTTTATCCACGACAATTTAACATTTTAACGACAATTAGAAAGTCCTGCGTTTTGACCGATCTGTCCACCCTAACTTTCTCCAAAAACTAAGTTATTCACTTTAAAAACTACATCACCAAACTTTTTAAATGTTACCATCACAGTGAATTGTAAATATGGGTCGTAGTAAGATCATCTGTAAAAGCAAAAGCAGTTTTATTTTGACCGTATTCTTGGGTTAAACCTTCCCACTTCAGCTTTTTCGACGAGGAGCTAAACCTCCCTTTCTCTTCCCACTTAATAAATCTGCCTTGGATCTGTTTTCTGTCGCTTCTTGCTATTGATTCTCTTCTTAATCCCAGAGCTCCCACTGCACAGATATGTCTAATCCGTGAAGAAACACTAATGTGATGTACTGATGCAATAAATGTACCGAATACAAGAGTAGAATGCAGTCATCTTCTTGTGTCGTGCTGCCCTACGGCTCACCTGCCGATAAAACACTTGAACGCTCGACACATCTTGGACGAGCCGCAGCAGCAAAGTCAAGTCAAGCTGACTAGACGGTGGTATAATATGCAGAACTTGTTATCAATTACAGTCAGGGTTGTAGAGATCAAAGTCTGACCTTTGTGTCTGATCACCAAAGGCCTAATGAGAGCACGGACCCCCAGCCGCCCCACCCCTCCCAGCCTCTGGTTTCATGTACCATCTCTGAGGCTTGGCACATCTGCAGGTATCTGATACGTTTGTTCCATGACAGCCAGACTCACCTCATGAGGCCCCGTCCTTTAACTCACCTATAATCTGATAAATAGTCTCTAACACGGGAACCCCAACGTTATTGACCATTTTATTTATTTATTTATTTTTTTAAAGTATATTTTTTTGGCGTTTTGTGCCATTATTTGATAGATTAGTAGAGATAGACAGGAAAGGGGGAGGCAGAGAGAGGGGAATGACATTTTTAATTTCTTTAACTTTACCACTCGCCATTTTATTTAAAATATACCCAGTAAGTGCATTTTTATTTCTTTATAACTTATACTCATAATTACACAATTCACTTCCTTGGTTGCATTCTTCTTCAATTAAGGGAGTTTTTCTCTCCCCAGGATAAATTTTCAAGAAAAAAAAGACGTTTTTTCAGAAAGAAACAAACAATTATAGATTATTTGTTAAGTTTAGGTTGAAATGTCTATTTCCTCTCTGGTTTCTGTATGTTACCATTAGGTTGCTGCATATGCAACAATTGTTCAACCTTTGGTTTAAATGTCGACGGTCAATGGCACATTATTTTAGCTGCAGGCTAACAAGCTAGGTGAGCTAGCCCTGTTAGCTCTATCTTATTTTTTTCCTTTTTTCCTTTTTTCAAATGGTTTCCGGCCATCTCCACAGCAACTGGTTCCAGATTTAGTTTTCCATACCTGGTTGAACTGTTTCTATAGGCAGAACCGATGATTGACACAAAGAGGTCAATGTTCAACTACAATAGGCTACTGATATTATGAAAAGCAGAGGCGTTGCTAATGCTAAGCTAACTATGATAATAGTGGCATCCAGGACCAGATGTATAATTTTGAATACAGACTTTTTTTCTGCCGATAGTTAATTATTTGACCTTATAGCGGGTCCTTACATTGATGACAACCATTTATGACTATCTTACACAGTTGTGACGCTTCCGCTGTCCACGGACATACCAGGAAAATTACTCAAAACTGGACCACATTTTCTTCATGATGTTGAGTCTGACACACAAACACACACAGACGCACAAAGTGAAAACAACACCAGCCATGCTGTCGTAACTGGTAATAAATAAAGCCTCAGTCTGGGACCTCCCCGCTACACCGCTCACGTCATAAAGGTCAGAACGCCACTTCCAGTAAACACAGCCACTACTGTTTACCCCTCTGGCTGACAGGTGTGTTACCCCTCCACCCCCCACACACATACACACACAAAGACTCAAATATCTTTTGTCAATATTTTCTCTTCAGCTGGGGCTTTTTTTCCCTGCACCTTCGACACCTCCAGAGGCAGAGCGAGCGGTCGACAAATTGCTCGACAATATCCAGAAAGATCACAGGTTCCTCGGAGAGAGCGACGGTCAACAGCACTGTCTGTGACCTCGGGACCTCGGCTGCTCTCAGACTGATGATGGATGTCTGGTGTCTCAATGTCGGCTTCAACGTGACCCCCGAAAACAACACCCACAATAATACTCAGTGACACACTTAAAAGGTGTCCAACACAATATTTCTGCAACAAGTGCTCTCTGGAACTGTGTTTTCAGTGAATCAGAGAAGAAGTAGCTGCTTCATCTGCCCAGATTGGTTCAGTTGAGGCAGGAAGATGTTGAAAGAGGGTTTATTAGACCAAAATATCAGTGGATGGATATTGTCCAAGATGCTTCTTGGTCTTCTTTTGATGTCATGTTTCATATAATACACTATTATGTTATTTTTAATCTCTAAAGCTTGTTTTGATCCAGTCACCTCTTGGGATCATTGATAAGATAGATACTTATACCAGTAATACGAGGAAAAAGCAAAAGCGGAACTGTAATATAGCCCTCGTATAATTTAGTATTCAAAACATGCATAAAAATATTCTTAGATTATAAAAGAAGATACTCTAATACGTTCAGTGTAAAACTGAGTGTTTCTTCATAACATTTCTGTCACTTTTCAAACAACCAAATGGCCAGAAATACATTGATGCAAATTTAGAAATCTAAGTTGAAATATAGCAGGTTTCTATAGCTCATATTGTTGTTAGCATGACAACGAAGGACCAGTATAAAGATGACCATACTGGAGGTCAGAGAGAAGAGACCTCCACTGTATGTTTGTTTAAGTTGGATGATTTGTTGTTGTAGATTCCACCTGTTGAGACTTAGCCTACTCAAAAAAAAACAGGATGATTTTTGTTTTTGTCTTGTTTCTTTGTCTGTTGATTTGTTTTCTCTTTGTTTACCTTCCATTTCTGAAACCCTCATTTGAGTTTCAGTCCGTGTATATGTTGGTTATCTGATTGTTTGCTGTTTGTTCTGTTGATATACACTGGGAGGAGAAAAAAAAAAAAAATGCAAGGGATAACAATGTAAAGTAAATGAAATGATGATGGTTGTGAAAGTGAGAATCCTTGCAATAAAGTAATAATAAAAAAAAACAAAACAGGATGACATGTTATCTCCACTAAATGTCTGCAGTGCGTCCTTGTGTCGTGGCTTATGTCTAAAGTGCGTAGTGTCTGATCCCCAAAATCTCCATTTGATTCTGGCAGAGGATATTCTTTGATTATGTTTGACTCATCTGTCTGCAGCAGCAGCAGCAGCAGCAGCAGCACAGCTCCTCCTTTTGTAACACACCCTGAGGTCTGACCGGGACCAACAACCTGCCTCGACACATCACGTTCACAGCTGTGACACTTCCTGTTTGGAAGTTGCCATCTAAAAATGCTGCACTCTGATGTCATGTGGAAATGATAAACATACATTCATTCATTCATTCACTGGATATACATGGTCACATAATCAGGTAGTTACTGTAGAACCACCATACCATACAAACCATATAAATAAACTTCATGATCGACATTTTACTTTTTACATTCAGTCTGACAATAAAAAACAGAGCAACTCAATGTGTTTAACTTCAAAGAAAGTCTGCATCCAAATGTATATGTAGGTGGGAAAACGACCATTTTAAATACCTACATAGGTCATTTTAAACCCGACTTGCCTTTTAAGAAGCATGTCAAAAAGATGTGTTAAAATATAGTATTTCAAATTCCCATCACATTAGAAACCCTGGGAAAATAGCAATTTGATTTAATCTGCATGAGGAGGCTCTAGAAGTAATAGAAATTAAATCTGAATGTCTAAATGTAGAAGTTAAATCTAAATGTCCCCAAAAATAAATTAAAGAAAAGAACAAAAGTAAAACTCAACTCGTTATTGGAGGAAGGTGGGCTAATGCTAATAGATGACTGTGAGGTAGATAGATATGTAAACACTTAAATAACTGTCCTTTTAATACGTTTTTCATTTAAATAAGACAATATATTTAATTTCTACTTTTTCAAAGTTTTAATTTGGGCACCTTCTATACATTTCCTTTCCACGAGCAATCAACCATAACCTGACTGCAGATGATCGATTCAGGAAACAGACCGACCACTTTCAATTTCCCATAAAGCCGTGAGTCATCCTGACTCAAAGAGCGAGCAGCTTCTCATTAAACACTTTTTGCAGCTGATTTCACAGATTAGTTTCGTCCCGTCACAGTAACAAAAATAACAATTAATGGAAATCCACTTTTTTTTTTCTTTTTTTTTTTTACATCCAGTGTTTGTGGATATGTTTTTTTCCCCCCCACGCCCTCTCAGTGATGATGGTGGTGGTGAGCGATGACGAATTGCTCCTTTAATTGCTGGTTAAACTCGGCCTGAGCCTAGCGGTTGCTAAGTGCCCGGAGAGAAGAGACAGGAAGCAGCGTGGAGACTGCGGCGGCTGTCTGCTGCATGATTCTCTGACATCCAGTGGGTTAGAGAGGGAGGGGGAGGGAGGGGAGAGGAGGGGAGGGGCGTCTGGAAGTAGAGCCAGAATGACTCATAGGTCAGGTTTGCGTGAGTGAGTGAATGCGTGCGTGCGTGTGTGTGTGTGTGCATGTGAAATCACATCTCTGCATTTGCACATCATGCAAAAGTTGTGTCTGTGTGTTAATTTGTTTGCGAGGGGACGGCAGGAAGCGAACAGCTCCGCTCTTTGTCTCCCTTTGTCTGGGATCCATTCACTTAATGCATTTTCACCACTGCTGATTATAAAAATACATCAAAGTGAGATTTTGCTTTATTTACTCAGAGGAGCAGCAGGCATCGCTATTGTGCCCGGGGAGGTTTTTTGAGCAAGACGTGCTGCTATTTAGAGGAGAGCTTATGCTTATGAAACTCGTGCCCTCGTTACCCTGAATTAATGCCGCTGCTCTCCGTCGGACACGAGTCCAGTGGTAAAGGTTCGGACAGCAGCAGCAGCAGCAGCTCCAGGTCTCCATGTGCCGAGTGATACCAGGACCTTATTCCTTTGACCTCATGTGGACTCTGTGTTCCCAACATTAGTCATGCACTTTCAGCTCCTTTAAAGCTCCTATAATCAATATATTTTTTTAATAATAGTCGAGAGAGACTGACTAGAGAGTGAATATTTTGATTTACATGCACCTGTGTCAATGTTATCAAATTAAAAAAAGGTGCAACATGCCGGTGTTGTCTTTGCATCTTGTTTATGATGCTGTTGCTAATCCATGCTAACAAGACTGTGACACTTTACTGAGGCTCAGTGGTGCTGTGAGCTAAATGAACTCACAGTTGTCAACTCATAATGACTGCAGCCATTTAACTCAGGTGAAAGAACAGCATCAATCGCAGCACAGATCAGTGGGCGCCGCTGCCGGTGTGCTTTTAAAAACAGCGTTAAAACCAGTCAATCGTGTACTCAGTTGGACATGCTGAGAATTTAGTTTGAACCGTGTTTGAGGGGTTGGGGGTATTCTGCAAGCACAATTTCTGCTTAATTTAGCCAATATGTGTGTATTGTTGTCAGTTAAAGGGATAGTTCAACATTTTGGCAAATTGGCCCATTGCCATAATCCCTATAGTCATACCAGTAGGTTTGTTACCTTTAATTGTCAGTGCAAGCTATTTACGTTAGGAGACAGAGTTGTTTTCGAGATAAATGCAGAGACTGCTTGCAGAAAAATTGCCCTTGACAGGAACGCGCATCAGCGGTTTTGCATGAATTTGCCTCTAAAACAAAAAGACAAACTCTGCCTTGTAACGTTGTGTTATTATCTCATAGTGTGATGAATGTGCAGGTCACAACTTGTCCACCAGAGCGTTGTGGAGTTGTTGGATTGTGTATTTGATGATGAGGGAAACCAAGAAATCCCATCAGCCTCCGTAGCGTAGCTCTGAGCAGCTCACGGCTCTGCTCCGCCGTTCTAAAAACAGCTTGCACGGACAATTAAAGGTAACGAACCTACTGCTATGACTATAGGGATTATGGCAATGCGCCAATTTGCCAAAATGTTGAACAGCCCCTTTAAGTATGAATATGGTTGGTTAAATAACTTTATTTGAACTACGAATTACAGGTTACAGCTGAGGCTGACCCCTTGGTCGCACTGCACGCGGAAGCTGAGCGCGCGCACTGCGCGCGCCTTCTGGGGCGCTCGGGTGGTCGCACTGAGAGCGTACTTCTCCTCCTCTCTCCTCGCGCGAGTCGGGCGCCTATAGCCTACTCGTATTCACTCGGTTTCCACACACACACGTGTCATTTTAAACGTGTGTGTGTGTCGTGTGCAGACACAACTGACAAATATTTAGGCTACAGACGGACAAGCAACAACTTAAATCATCATTTCATTTATTTTATTTTGAAAATCGACCGGATTCTCTTGCCTTTTCTGTGCCCGACTTCCTGTCTGGTACGATCTGGTCTGTCCAGCTTGACAAACTGCGCTCTTTAGCTGGCGCACAAGCTCGCGAAAATAGAAATGAACCGATCCGAAGCGCTCACTGCGCGCGCACTGCGCTCCACAGCGCGAGATGTGCGACCAGGCAGACTCGTTAACATGTGCGGCTATCTGAAACTGCCTGCGCATCAGGGCGCTGCGCTTCCGTTCCGCGTCTAGTGCGACCAAGCTGTGATGCTGGTGTTAGCTTTCCACGTATTTGAACAAATGAATGTTTTGAGGAAGAGTTTTCACAGTTCATCCTCTGAGGAGCATGAATGTCCGCACACAATCAACCATCAATCATCCTTCTGTTCCTAATGTGCAAATTAAAGCTATGGTCTACGATTTGGAGGATATGTAATTATTATTAACACCATTTATATAGCGATTATAGTCCTGTGGTCCGATCTACACAATATAAATAGCAAAAAGAACCAAAAAAATCCATCCAGTCTGTCAGCCCTGAGCCTGCATAGAAATTGACCAATGCAAGCGAGACTGGGCGCGCGGCTCGCATAGGTTCGTATCCTCCATCCAATCCCCTCGTCTCCCCTGCTCCTGCTCGCCCCGCCTCGCCCCACCCCCTTCTGCTTACAAACTACAAGTAGATGTAACCGCTCTAAGATGCTCGGCCACAGTGAATTCAAGCCCGCTTCCCCTCCACCCCCGGTCGGCCTGCCGCTGAAAGCCCACTGGGATTCAGAGAAGCACAGTACAGAAGCACAGAATGTTTTACTGTCCTTGTTACTGGTACCGGTGCCGCATCGAGCCTCCCTGATCCTCAGCTGCTGCAGCCTGTCTGACCGGGGTGCTCTACACGCCACACACCGCTGCCCTGCGGAGCTACCCCGTCCTCCTCCTCTCCCCGACAGCAGCCAGAGCTGGTCTCTCTGCACTTCGGTGCCGCGGAACTCCAGGCCCCGGTCTTTCTGCTCCTCTTCCCCAGGCACAGCACCACGTGCCCGGTCACCCAGCACGAGCAGTCTCCCTGTAGCATGAGGCTGTGCTAATCGCTGCCGCCGTGGTCCCCGGCAACGGGACCGCGGTGGCAGCGACGGCAACTGGCACCGCTTCATTACCGGCAGCTGGTGCACAGCGGCGGCATCGGGACTGGCGCCGCCGCTATTAGTACGGTAGGCTAGCGCCGGGCACTGCCGAGGTAATCAACTCTTCTGCTATGATGCTACAGGGTCCTTGTCCGGGGAAGAGAATTTGCAAAATGTTGAACCTGGAGCTCCCTTTAAACGGTAGAGAATATGGTTTGTTAAATAACTTTATTTGAACAGGTCATCTTTGGTTTTATTGTGGAAGTTGTGACTGTGAATATGACAAATTACTCGCATTCAAAGCCGCGTTTTGTCTGCAGGAAGCAGGCTTGTTGCTTGCTCAGTTCTGCTCTGCTGGGGGCGTGAATGTCGCAGGCTCCGAGGGGCGGGCCATACGAGCTCGGAGGGGAGGGAGGGGGGTGTGCTTTTTTCAAATTTTCTCATCCTCTTTCAAATCGTAGACCATAGCTTTAACCTGCAGTAATGAACCTGGTGTGGTGCAAACCCAGCGAGTCTTTCTGCTGCATCACTGTGCCGCCCTAATCAACCATGTCTCCTACTAATTACATCAAACTAAACTGCAATGGGAAATGCATTATGTAGAAAACATAACTGCAACTAAATTACATTAAAGTCATTAAATGTGGAATTTTTATAGACGTACGGGCACCTTACACGCCCCGAAAAACGTATTATTCAGTTCAATTCAGTCACATAGTATAAATGTCTTATTCTCAGCCTACTGGTGAATGAAACGCACATCTGAATGAAGTGAGGCTCTGCAGCGCTGAGAGAGAGAGAACCACACGGGAAGTCTTAGCACGCAGTCTGAACTACGTCACGACTCATTGACTGCTTTGTCAGTTAGCAGGGTGGATTTGCAGCCTGATAAACACACACACGCACAAACACACACACGAGACTCAACAGGCTGTTAATCTGCTGCGAGAGCTGTAAAGACTTGAGCACTTAAAAACCAGCTGAGAGATGGATGTAACCAGATCAGGAGAGTCTTAAATAAAAGTTACCTGAAAATCTAAAGAAAAAAAAAAGAAAAGAAAAAAACACGCAGGCTGATCTAATACAGAAATCCTCCTCAGGATATGTGAACTGTCGTCAGGAAGTCGTTTATCTAACACGCGGCCCCCGGCGGCGGGTCGGGCAGACCTGGCTGTCAGAATCTGTAGGAACATCCACTTCCTGTCCCTCGAGTCGTCACACATCAGACGGCGGCGGGGGCACGAACTGTTCCAACGCTCAGCTGATATCTCTCTTCATTAGCCGCTTCATCTTTTCATTTTGTGTCTCCCCCTCGTGCCAAACTGCTCCACACACACACACACACACACACATACAGGTTTTGGTGGTGGAGGGGGTCCGCCGTGGGAAGTTGTCAGACCCACTGAATTATCTGAGGTGTGTTGACAACAGAGGTTTACTGTGTGGATTCAATTATCTCCCTCGGCAAGCGGAGAACCAGTGTTTTTCGTGTCGTGTCGCTGCCGCCGATGCCCACACACACACACACAGAGTTCGATCACAGAGGGAGAAAAATGACTGCAATTATACTGAGTCACTGGACGGAGAGACGGAGAGGGAGGAGGAGGAGTAGGAGGAGGAGGAGGAGGAGGAGGAGGAGGGGGTTCGTGTCTCCATAGGAGCTTGTTCTTTTCAATATTACCCTCTGTTTGACATGGTCATGTTAAACCCATTTAGAAAGCACACACACACACAGCTCTCTTCCAGTAAAGGATCCCTCTGCGCTGAGGTGCACAGCTGGTATCCACGGAGACCAAAGATGGTGTTTCTATAGATGGACGTCCTCCTGAGCAGCAGCTAATCACTGATATCTAATGTCAGGGGTTTGGCCGGCAACACACTGGAAAAGATGTCTTCACACTGTTAAATTGTTTGGCGTCTGAAGCGTTAAATTATATCTATCATTCATATCAGTGATTTGCTTTCAGCCCCGATACTTTGACACCAACGCAAAACAATAAAACTCCTGTTATTCCTCCAATTAATAATAATAATAAACTTTATTTATAGAGCACTTTTCATACATAAGAAATGTAGCACAAAATGCAATTAAACACAGTGTCAACAGTTCTTAATCAATGTGCTTCAATTCTTCCAGTGCTTACACTTCATATCCCTTCATTCTGTCATTCAATATCTTTAAAGGGATACTTCACCCAATTTTCTACTCACCATCATGCCAAGGAAAGGAGTCATGAAAATGCTTTAGGAGTTCCAGGGGAGGTCCGGCTGGCGACGGGTTTTCATATAATGGCGGCGGAAAGAGTTCACTTTTGAATCGTCCAAAACACACACACTATGAAACATCCATATAACCTCCATACTGCTCGTCCGTACTGACCCAAGTGTCCTGAAGCCGCAACATGAAAGAGTTGTTGGGGAAAAAATTAACGTGATCTCTGTTTTTATCCTTGTTGTAGCAGCAGCTCCCAAGTTCTCCAAACCCTTCTTTGGCATGACGGTGAGTAGATGATTGGTGAATTATTGATTTTGGGTGGAGTATCCCTTTAACTTTTGAACAAAACAACAAGAACTGCTTCAATTCTTCTAACTCAACACAATATCCGAAGTTTTTTACACAATCAGTCTCAGCTCTTTTCAGTCCTGACACTTCATACCCTTTCACATCTCAGGTCTTTAATTCAATTGCTCTAACTTTACACAATACTTTCACAGGTTGCTTCTCAAAGTTTTTACTCTTTGACACTTCAAATCCTTTCACTTCTCAGTTCTCCACAACCTTTTCCCTTTTGAACAAAACAAGGCTCATTCCTTTGATTCCTCTAACTTGGCACGATATCCGATGTTCTTTCAAAACTTTCTTCCACTCCTTTTAGTGCGGACACTTCAGATCCTTTCATGCTCAGGTCTCCACCACTTTCACCTTATGAACAAAACTCCCTCAGTTCCTCTAATTCATCATAATGTCCAAAGTTCCTCCACAGTTTACTTCAACTCCCTCCAATCCAAACACTTCCACTGATTCAGTTTATGCGCTTGAAGAGGCACCGACCCTGCCGCGCGTCACCCTGGTTCAGCCTCTGTATTTCAGCTGATACTTCATCTGTTCCAGCTTTTCAACTAATTCAAGTGGCTCGAATGTGGATTTTTCAGGAGCACTGACTCATCCCCTGGAAATGTACTAACATGCAGAGAAAAGAAAAACCTCGCCGGGCGTCTTTATAACTTTATAACGCTGCATCCTTTTAGGCCGACACTTCACCGGGAGCGCAGCGGTAATAGCTGATGTCAAGCGCTAACCTTGACATTTGCCTTTTATCAAGAAGAAGCTTTTTTTGCTGCGAGGACAGAGACGATTCTTCTTCTTTAGAGAGAATCAAACTAAAACATGTCAAGGGCAGTCGTAGTTTCATAAGCTATTAATGCAGAGATCCTTTCTTTGTTGACTGTGACTGAATTATATCACAGTCTCGAGGCCTTGGCTTCAAGACTAAAGCTGCTGGCTGCTCTGCAAGTGAGGAGGTAAAGGTTGAAGGCTTCCTGCAGAATAAAAGTCAGAGTTAGAGAAGATCCAGAGTCAGTGCTGCCTCATGTTGGTGGTTGAGGTTGTTGCAAAAAGAGGAAAAGGCGATGGAGGAGGATGACATTTGTTCTCCAATTCTCAAAAAAAAAACCTGTTTTGACCTGAAAAAACCTCTCCTGAGCTTTACTTTGAAGGAGCAGGTGTGTCGTATACGTCGCCGCCGTTCACCGTACCCGCACGCTCACGGTGTCAAAGTGATTCTCCGTCCGAAATTTATCCTGTGAGTCCCAAACAGTCACTTCTAGACGACTTCAAAAAACTGCTTTAAAGCTTCATTTCACCCATTGGAAAATTGTTTTTTCCTTATCTGGCTGATAACGCCACTTCTGAGACTTCTGCCGCCACCTCAGCACAGTGGAGGTGAATAGAAATTTTATTTACGGTTCTCGGCGATAGAAAAGGACTTAAGAGGTGGGAACATTTCTTTTCAGAAACAATGTCCTGGTTACTCTGAATAACACCAGGGGCTCATGGGAATAAGAACTTCAAAAAAAATAGGCGATTTCTTCTGCAGTTAAAAAAAGAGTTTAACCTGGACAAAACACTTCATGCATCTGCCAAAATTAATATCAAATCTGTGCAAAAACTCAAACTCAGACTTTAATATGAAGGTACTGAACTTCAACTAAGTGTTTTTTGCTGGTCTTTCAACATCTTATATATTATTAGATTGTAAAGTTGCCACTGAGAGACTTACATAAGTATTTGATCCTTTGTTAATGTGTATAAAAATAATATCGGTGCAGCAAATCCGTGCGTTTTCATGGAAACCGTGGACGGCAAGAGAGCATCAACATCTATTTAAAGTTCATGTGTTTCAGGTTCAATGTAATTTCAACTCTCAGTCCGGCTCAATTAATCTTTGTGTGAGTGGCAGAGGAGAAATGAAAGGGCTGGACTGTCTCATCTTTCTATGTTTTGTTTTTTTTTACCCACAACATGCACAGATACACACAAAAACATGCACACTCTGCACAGCACTGGTTAAATAACAGCTCTGCAGATCAGTCCATGCCTCCACCCAGTCACTATATGTAATATACTATTCTGTTGTTATGCAGTCAGTCTCCAAACAGCCACTCGCTGCTGCCGCCGCTTTCTGCCTTGTGCTAATTAGACAGAAGATAACGTTACACCAACTTGGTGTTAATTAAAAACAGTCAGAGAATAGAATCAGTGAGTTTGAACTCCGTCTGATGCAAACAAGTGACAAACAAGAAGACTGATTATGTGCAATTAAAGCTATCATGTTATAACTATTTTATACAATTATAAAATTCCAAATGTTCAAGTTGTAGTGTATGGAGTATATTTTAATGTAGTTACAAGCAGTAATCAATAGTGATAAGTAACCGTTGTAATATGTGTAGTGCTATGTGCTGTAACGTTCTGTTTCTAGTAAATAAATCTAATTCAAGTGAACCCGTTAATTGTGTCCGTTTTCCTTTTTTTTAATTTTGTTAAAGACAAATTAAAATGTCTCTGTCTGAACCAACACGCAACAAAGTTTCCGAAATCTGCTGAGTAACAGAGATGAAAAAGAGGGAATTAATCAAAGAAAAGAGACAAGTGAGTCTGAACCGGATCAACGCCTACAGGTGGACAAAAGTAAACGGACACATTACAATGAAACATAAAATAAAGAATTCAGCAGTATAAATGAAACTGGGATTCTTATATTGAAACAGGATTGAACTGACCAAAAAACAAATGACGTGAGTGACGAAAAAAAGTTCCCACTTTACTGAGTTTAATGGGTGCAAAACCAGCCTGCTCAGAAACCTGCTCTCCCGAGACCGGCCCACAGACGTTCGATGACATCGTTAAAACGTTAAAGAACCATCTGAGCCCAAAGCCCATTGTGATAGCAGAGAGATTTCGTTTTCAAACAGGAATCAGTCAAGGGATGAAAGCATCTGATTATATTGCTGAACTGCAAACTAACGCAGTTTTGTGAGTTTGGATCTTCTCTGATGCTTTACGTGACAGACTGGTTTGTGGCATGCACTGTCAGAGCATGAGACTGTTGTCAGAGAAGGACCTCACACTGGAGAGAGCAGTGGCTATTGCAGTGTCAATGGAGACAGCAACCAAGGATGCTTTGGAGCTACAGAGAAAGGCAGTGGACAGCAGCATTCACAAAATGTCAATTAGAGATGCAAGAAACCAGGAGCATCAGTGTTACAGATGTGGCAAAACATCACACAGTGCCAATGACTGCTGGTTTAAGGACAAGAACTGCAGAAAGTGTAACAGACCTGGACATATAGAGAGAGTGTGCAGACAGAAATTCAACAGCAAGGAAGCACAAAGAGAAAAAGGATACAAAGACAAAAAGAAATACAAAGGTAAACATGTACACAAAGTGACTGTAAATGAAGATGGATCAACCTCTGAGTCTGAAAGTAATGAACTGGCTTGTTTAAAGATAAACAATATGACTGAAAATGAAGACAGAAACCGTTATCTTGTAACCACAGGTGTCTGGCGTTAACCTGAAGATGGAGCTAGACACAGGGTCAGCCTTATCAGTCATTTCAAATGCTGACTACAAGAGACTCTTCCCTGACCTACCACTACTAAAGACCTCTGTACGACTGAAGACCTACACAGGTGAACAGGTGCACCCCAACGGTAAACTTAAAGTGACAGTAACATACAAGGATAAAACACTGCAACTGATGATGTATGTGCTGGAAAATGGAGGGCCACCGCTGTTCGGACGTGAATGGTTAAGGAAGATTAAACTGGACTGGCATACAATTAAAGCTCTGCAGGTGGCACAGACAGAAAAAGACAGCCCACACAATGCCCCAGAGAGACTGTCTCAGCTACTTGATACCCACAAGAAGGTGTTTGAAGCTGGCATAGGCACACTAAAGGGAGTAAAAGCAAGGATTGAGCTGAATGAAGGTGCATCTCCCAAATTCCACAAAGCTCGTCCAGTGCCATATGCGCTACGTCCAAAGGTGGAGGCTGAACTTCAGAGCTTAGTGACATCTGGTATCCTGACAAAAGTTGAATGGAGTGACTGGGCCACACCCATTGTCCCAGTAATTAAGAAAGGAAAGTCTGAATCTGTTCGTTTATGTGGAGACTTCAAAGTGACCATCAATCCTGTGCTGCATACTGTGCAGTACCCTCTACCACGTTTGATGACATCTTTGCAACACTGGCAGGAGGAGAAAAGTTTTCAAAGATTGACTTAGCAAAAGCCTACCTGCAAATGGAAGTTGAGGAGTCACACAGGAAATATCTCACCATCAACACTCATAAAGGACTGTTTCAGTACAACAGGCTCGTTTTTGGTGTTGCATCAGCTCCAGCAATCTGGCAGAGAGCAATGGATCAAGTTCTTCAAGATATCCCCAGCACACAGTGTTACCTTGATGACATCATAGTGACTGGTAAAAACGACAAAGAGCATCTGGAGAACCTCAGAAAGGTGCTCACCAGACTGAGTGAGTATGGTCTGCATGCAAAGAGAAGCAAGTGCGAGTTTTTCAAAAATGAAATCTCATATTGTGGACATGTTATTGACAGGCACGGCTTGCACAAATCAAAAGAGAAAATTGAAGCTGTGCTCCAGGCACCAAAGCCAGAGAATGTGTCACAGCTGAGGTCATATTTAGGGCTTGTGAACTACTATCATAAGTTTCTTCCAGACCTAGCTACCACACTGCACCCACTCAACGCACTGCTACAGACTGGAGCAAAATGGAACTGGTCTAAGGAATGTGATCGAGCATTTAAAACAACAAAAAGACTGATAACATCAGATGGACTGCTCACTCACTATGACCCATCACGACCCATCAGACTGGCTTGTGATGCTAGCCCATATGGAATTGGCTGTGTACTGTCACACACCATGAAAGATGGAGCTGAACGTCCCATAGCATTCGCTTCAAGATCACTGACAAGTGCAGAACGGAATTATGCACAGATTGACCGTGAAGCCCTCAGCCTTGTGTGGGGAATTAAAAAGTTTCACCATTACCTGTATGGACAAAGATTCACACTGGTGACAGACCACCAACCCCTGCTGTCAATCTTTAACCCACGGAAGGGAATTCCAGTGATGTCAGCAGCCCGGTTGCAGCGATGGGCCCTGTTCCTGGGGGCTCACTCCTATGATATTGAATTCAAGGGGACTAAACAACATGGCAACGCAGACAGCTTGTCACGCCTCCCACTGTCAACAACAGAGGAAGAAAAGACTTCTTCTCCAGACCCAGTGGAAGTGTTTCATACAACTGTGGTGGATCAGCTTCCTGTAACAAATGCAGAGATACAGAGACACACCAGAAATGACCCCACACTGTCAAAAGTGTATGAAATAACAATGAGAGGATGGCCTGCACATGGGAATCCCATGTTCCCTGAATTAACTCAGCCAGGAGAGACCAACTCTCCGTCTGTCAAGGAACCTTGCTATGTGGCTCCCGTGTAGTAGTTCCTGCAAAACTGCGTGCCAGGGTGTTAGAGACTCTCCATGAAGGGCACCTTGGCACAGTAAAGATGAAAAGCTTAGCCCGGAGCTATGTTTGGTGGCCAGGCATCGACAAACAACTGGAGGACATCACCAAAAGTTGCTCAGGATGCCACAGAGTTCAAAACGCACCAGCACCAGCACCTCTCCATCCTTGGGAGTGGCCGTCAGCACCATGGCAAAGAGTGCATATTGATTTTGCTGGACCATTCATGAACTCTATGTTCCTCATAGCAGTCGACGCTCATTCAAAGTGGCCAGAAGTGATTCTGATGAAGTCAACCACATCAGAAAAGACTGTTAGTGTTCTCAGGACCATCTTCGCGAGAAATGGCCTACCTGAACAAATTGTGAGTGACAACGGACCACAATTCACTTCAGAGGAGTTTAACTTATTCATGAAGAAAAATGGCATCAAACATTTCAAGTCAGCTCCTCACCATCCAGCAACGAATGGCTTAGCCGAGAGGTTTGTCCAAACCTTTAAGAAGTCCATTAAAGCAATGTATAAAGACGACATTCCTCTTCAACACAAAGTAGACAACTTCCTCTTCGTCTACAGAAACTCAGTTCATGCAACAACAAACCAAACACCAGCAATGTTGTTCCATGGCAGAAATCTCAGGTCCCGCATCGATCTCCTGAAACCAAATCTGCGAGGAGAAGTGCAAAACAAACAGTTTAGCCAAATGTCAAATAAGGCTGTAAGAGACTTTGAGCTTGGACAGGAAGTTCTGGCACGTGACTACAAAGGAGAAAAGTGGACACCTGGAAAAATAGCAACAAGAACAGGACCACTCATGTACACCGTTGATGTTGGCAAGCAAACATGGAGACGCCATGTTGATCAGATTCTGGACGCAAGCCAAAGTGCGACATCTCTCCATCACCTGACACGTTGTTGGATCCTGACACTGCCACTGAAATGTCACCTGCAACACAGAATCTTGCCCCAGAGAACAGCTCTGAAACCCAGAAGATTACCCCAAAGATCCAGAGGAGATACCCTGAAAGACACAGAGTACCCCCCAAGAGACTGGTCTTATAATCTTCATTGTGTCACCCATGGACTGTTGTGAGCTTTTATGGACTGTTGGGACTCACACCCACTCATGCTCACACACAATTACATACACACGCAGACAGGCTACAGTAGCTTGAATATAGCCTATCTACAAACTGTATATATTTCCATTTAATATTTGAACCTAATGTTTTTGTTACAGTATGTAAAGTGTGAGAAGTATTTATCTAAAAGGGGAGGAAGTGTAGTGTATGGAGTATATTTTAATGTAGTTACAAGCAGTAATCAATAGTGATAAGTAACCGTTGTAATATGTGTAGTGCTATGTGCTGTAACGTTCTGTTTCTATGGCAACGCCGGTCCGCAGTAAAGTCTGTGAAGTGAACCCGCAACATTGTGTCCGCCGCTACTTCCTTTTTTTTAATATAAGTTGTTAAAGACACAACACAAGTTATTAATTGATTTACCTGTTACTTCACCTCAAAGTATAATTTAATCTGACAACTGTTTTATTTATAAGACTCTGTCAAGATTAAGTTAGTAAATAAATCTAATTCAAGTGGAGTTAATTTGCGTTTTCTTTTTTTTTTTTTCTTTTTTTTTTTTAAAGTATATTTTTTTGGCATTTTATGCCTTTATTTGATAGATCAGTAGAGATAGACAGGAAAGGGGGAGGCAGAGAGAGGGGAATGACATGCAGGAAAGGTCTGCCCGATGCGGGACGCGAACCGGGGACGCCTGCGTCTGCATATACATGGGGCGGCTGCCTTAACCACTGCACCACGCACCGCCCCTTAATTTGCGTTTTCAATGTGTTTATTTCAAATTAAAATGTCTCTGTTGCTCTGAGTGTCTACTTTGAAATCTGCAGTAGTGATGAATACATGGAATTAATCAGGTGTTAACTGGAGTTACGCAGCCTCAGGCAAATACGTGTAACATTACAATGAAACATAAATAAAAGGAAAACTGCAGCATGATATAAAAACTGCTAATGAAACAGGTGGTAATGACCAAAAAACAAACAAGAAAAAAAAAATCAACAAGTGGATTTTTCTATTATCACAGAGATCAAAACCAGTCTCATGCATTTTGTCTGAGACCTCCCACATCACGCGCTCTTTAAAAGATTAATGTTATAAGCCGACATGGAAAGTCCCAAAAGAGCAACAGATGAACAGCTGAGCTCTCATGTCGACAGAGAGCTTTTATTTTGAAGGTCTACGCATTTCAAATGACTCTTTACCAACGATCAACAGCCCTTTTCCCTACATTTTCACCATAAACCCCATAAAAAGAGTGCGAGCTACAGTACAGTACATTAAACAGAGCATTGTAGTCAATTAAACCACACAGAGAGAGTTCTTTGTGAAACCTAATGATGCAATAACCACCTGATAATTCAATCCGTCCTCAAACATGTAATAAAACTCTCAGTAAAGCGGGTTGGCGGCGGTGGAACGTGTTCTCGGCAAATTAAATGCTAATGTCAGCCATGTGGCGTTGCTTTGCTGCGTGTATCGCTCCACATTAAACTGGGTTTTATTAGATTCTCAACAACACAAGCAGATTGAAACCGTATCTTGTAATGATTTTCCTCATGGCGGCGGTGGCGTATACGGTGGTTACAGCTCCACCAACCTACTTAAAACAGCTGCGATTGGGAGACTGAAGTACACTGTGTACCACTGTGTACTATACTATTGTACTGTACACTAACAGTACTGTGAACAGAGATGAATCGCACCAGTCCGACGGCAGCGCGGCGACTGACTGACTGACTGATCTCAGTTCAGTTGCAGGAGGATTAAAGATAAAACTGTGTTTTGTCTTATACTTGAAGCAAAGCTGCATTGGATGGAGGGTGAGGGGGGGTATGGTTGCCACAGTAACCGGCCTATAGGGAGCTGCTCCTCGAGTGTGTAATTAAGCGATGTGGCTCAATATGCCATTCATTAGACAGGTGTGTTGTTTATAGCAGCAAAGCCACGGTTGTTGAAAGAGACGGCAGCGTGGCGAGTGCTGAAACTGTGGGGACGTTTTCTTCACGTGGGCCCTCGTGTTGGTCCGGCGAGCGTTTTTTTTCTTTCTTTTTTCACACTCGGTGGACTGTGACTGTGCTCATTAGTAGTGATCCAAGCAAATGGATGCGGCAGAAGGAAGTTCGACGATTCCCACCACCACCACCGACTTAATGAAGCTTCGCACGCGGGAGCGATAACAAAGCCGTGACCACGGATTCCTCGGACCGGGGTGAGACTGTGTGACGAGAACCGACTCAGTGTCACATGTGCGAGCACGTCCACACACACACACACACACCCACAGCTCCGCATTAGTCACAGTGTGTGTTACAGCAGGACCAGCTCATGTAGTTGGTGTCATTATATGTCACAGGGAGACATCTGAGGAGAGAGCGTGCAGAGGAGTTTACAATAAAAGAATATCACAGTTACACGTATTTCCCTTCGTGCTGCTGCAAGCTGGACTGTCTTTAGCTTCTGGCTTTCTCTATTGTATTAACCGACCCTATAGTTACCAGTTGTAGCTTTATATCAGTCAGACTAATACACAGTAGTTTCTATCATCTCATCTAAGTCTTGGCACAAAAGCAAATACAGATATATTCCAAAATGTTTAACTTTTTATAATTTTATAATTCCTAAAACAGTGTTGAGAGAAACCAACAGTCTCCTCCAGGCTATGTGACATCACCATAACCAATGTTTGGTTTGTAGGCTAAAGGCTACTGTAGATATGAAAAGCTCATGTTAAGCTAATGAAAACACAATAAATTCTTAGTTTGCAGTGAATATACAATAACGGAAACACAATGATGACTATTGCATTCATTTTTTGTCATCCTACAAAAACCATTGGCCATTCAGGGGGCAGTTAAAACAAGCAGTACATTTCCTAATATTGGCAAACAATTGGTTATTAACACATCCAGCAGATACTTAGCCACATTAGCATTACAAGTCCATTCACTCCCTTCAATTCTGTTTTGATTTAACTCATCAAGCTGGATTTATCATTTTTGGCCACGTGGGGCCAACAGGATGTTTGACTGGTTATGTGGCTAACATGTTAGCAAGAAATGGCCACTTCACATCACCAGCAACAGCATCTGGGATTTGGAGTTGCGTTAAAAGGTCCAGTATGTAAAATGGGGGGGAAAAACCATGATATTTAGTGTTGCCGCGCTCATTAAGCGACAGTGGCCTCCGAGGACAAAAAAAAAAAACGTGTTTACCACGACTGGGATGAGTATTTCAGGAGTGATGAGGTGAAGATCTAAACCATTTTACAATATGTCTGTCGTTTCCTCCTTCTTCTTCGTTGGTTTATTTATGAATGTGAAACGCGCTGTCTGGCTGGATTTCCCATTCGGGCTGCCGTACAAACATGGCGGCGCAAGATGGAGACACTCTCTAAAGCAAGACCCTTGCTGTATAATGTGGCAAGGTGAAGAGGGCCCAGGCGGGGATTGAACCCACACCTCCCGGGTAAGAGTCATACGCGCTTGCCAGTCAGCCAAAGGGACATCCCCTTGGCCAAGTAGCTAGGGCGCAGGATCAATTGGAGGCATAGTGACAGGAACCTCAACTGTCACAATAATAATAATTATAAGGCTACGAACCAAACAGATTTTATTTTATAGCGATATTAATGGGTAGTATTCAGATTTTGCCAATAAACCTTGACAATTATTACACACTGGACCTTTAACTTAACTCCGTCTTGACTTCCTCCAACTACAGTGAATTTCTGTACAACATGTTTACCTTTTTTGATGGAAAGTGATTTGAGAACCAAACCAATTTTGTTGTGGGTCAGTCAGCCAAAACAATGAGCTGAAAAAGGCTAAAACGCTTCAAAGTACTGAAGGCAAGGGAAGACGCATGGATCAAGTGTTCAATGTCCGTCACTGACTGGATTATAGTAAATTTCAAATAACAATTCAGCTGATGGAGCCATTGACTTTATTCCGACTGAACTTCCTCCAGCTCGAATTACCACCAGGAAATGGATGAAATGAGCCACACGTCCTCCTACAGCCTCCTTTTGATTATCTAAGCGATTGATTCCTGTTTCCAATATATTCAGTATTTTGGAGACTCCCCTCTTGTCTTGACTTGGAGCGGTGATCCCTCCAGAGGAGCAGATGGAAATTTGCCCCTCGTCCTACGTTTCTATAGTAACAATCATTAGCAAAAGGTTGAACTCTTGACTGCTGTTTACGGACAGGAAATCACGACTACCCACAGTCTGAATCTGTGGACACAGGCAAAACATTCAAGCCTCTCGTCTTTGCTTTTCTTTTGTTGGTGTTGACAGATGAGTGTGGGAGTGTGTTTCTGGATAAGGAACCGTTTACAAAAAGAGCACAAGGTCAGCACGCAACACAACAATGAGCGTGTTACCTCTCGTTTCCAAGCCAGAATCTCATTAACTCTGTTGCAAATTAAATGTCTCGGCGACCAGTGACAAACACCACGTAATGAGAAGCTCTCTGGGTTCAGGCACTGATGGTCTCTGACATGCGGATCAAAAAGGGTCAAAGCTGTTACTAGAAGTCTGGGGAAAGTTGTCATGCTTGTAAAATAAGCTCATCAGCAACCCTTTGTATCAGTGAGTGCATTTCCATCACTGTGGTACTTCTGCTTCAAAAGGTTTTTTAACTAGCAAAAGACGCCCCGAGCTACTGCATGCTCCACATCCCAATCAGGTGAAAGGGGACGATGAGTCAAAAATGCAAACCAGCATTAGATTAGAGTTCCAAAAATAGCACGATAAGACAATTAAAATGATTTAAGACCTTAAAATATGAATTTAAGCCGTATTATCCTTCATTTAGCCAAACTCAAACATAATTAGAGCATCATTAAGCTATCGGAAATCTTGAGTCTGTCATGCAGGCCGACCGTGGCCTGAACAAATGAAGTTATTTCTTACATAGATTTTCAGATTGTTCCCTAATAATAACTGTCAGCCCTGGTAGGAGCCTGCGTCCCCGCAATAACCATCATCATGACCCAGAAAAAGTCTGCTAAATTATCAAAGCAAGTGAAGCCTCTTAACATCAACCTAAAATAAACTGACTGTCATCAGGTGGACTGCCAGAAGCAGAAGGTTTTTAAAGCAAGGCAATAGTATAACATAACAAGTTTGAACGCAAAATGTTTTGCCTGAAGGATGTCATTTTTCAATTTTTAAATAAAGGACCAGCTTTAAAGCTGCACGAATAAAGGAAATGGACACTAGGGGGCAGCAAATCAAACTGTAAGTTTATATCAACATAATATAAGAGATGCACCAATCTTTTAAATCCAATTGCTCCAGTACTGTCCCATTTTCCTTACAATGATCAATGAACTTAATAGTCCAAAAGTTGCAGAAAGAGTTGGGTCAGTTTCATTTCATGTCTGCTGTAGTTTTTCTTATTGGCCACCTGGGGGCAGAACTGAGCAACAAGCTGAAAATCACATCGATCTGACATGTAACGGCTTCTTAAAAGTTGACACAGCGTAACATTAACATTATTTAGTGTTCTGTCTTTGGTGCCCTGACAATTTTATGAAGTTATATTCACTTCCCTTTCAGCTCTGCTTTGGTCTCCACTTGCTCCTGACGATACATCCAGGTCTTTCAGGATGCACTGATTCGATATTAAGGATGATTATCGGCCCAGATGTAAACTAAATAGCTAGATTGGGTATCTGATCTATTACGGTGATATAATCACTTCAATTCTATCTTTGTGACAGATCAGGGGTTTTAGCCAATATGCTGAGCCCAGGTTTCGGCATTGGGACTGAAAAAGGAGGATCGGTGCATCCCTAACGGGGTGTTCCCACCAAACGCGATGACGCGTGATCGCGCGTCGAGTTTACATGTAAAGTCAATGCAGAGACGCGATCAGAACGCTCATCGCTGAACCAACCAGTGGAGCAATGCGATGGCGTGGCATGGAGCGTTGGCCGCTCTAATAAAAACTGTATCGTTAATCAGATGAGGCTTCACCCTCGAAATTGACATAATTGAACTTTTGACAATCAGAATTTGTGGAGACGCGCACACAGACAGCCAATCAGCGTTGAGATCCTCACCAAAAGAAGTTTAATGAGGAAGTATTGTGTTCCCTTGGCAGTTTAATCAGAGCGAGTCTATTGACAATAAAAGTTATCTGGTTATTAGCTGCAGCAAAGCCACAGCTCTTCAGTGTTGTTTTTCCGGTGCTGTTACAAACGTTTTTGGTTTGAATGTTCGGACGTGAAGGCACATTATCACTGCTGTTTTCAATCAGCGGGCGCTGTGAGCCGGCCACCCCGTCCCCAAGCACTCACAAGCGGTCAGTCACACAGCAGTGTCACGGAGCTGTCTCCGCTGCGGCCAAAGACCTGCACCGGTTAGCCCGCCCACACAACAACATTTCTCCCACTATTTCACTCTCTCGTCGACAATGGCTGGAATAACCACCGTAGCTTCACTGTTCCTGTCCCAACAGCAGTGTGGGTCTTTGGCCGCAGCGGAGGAGACAGCTCCGTGATAGCGGTCTCGGCATTTGGATGCCGGCGCTCCGGCATCCCTGGTTTAGCACTCACAAGCGGTCAGTCACACAGCAGTGTCACGGAGCTGTCTCCGCTGCAGTCAAAGACCTGCACCGCTGTTCCTGTCCCATCTCCAGGGTCAGGAACAGTGAAGCAACTGTGGTTATTCCAGCCATGGTCGACGAGAGAATGAAATAGTGGGAGAAATGTTGTTGTTTGCAATTTCCACTCGCACGATCTCAGGGCACGCGATGCCTGCGATGAGGCGTTTTTTTTTTCATTTTGGACCAGCGTCAAAACTGGGGTCTTGAGCTGACCATTTCATTTGAAACGCACTGTCTAAAATTACACGTCCATCGCGTTTGGTGGGAACACGCCGTTACGGGTTTTCAGGTTGCAGGTTGCTTTGGTTTTGGGCAGCTACACATTATGGTGATGTACAGTGGGTTAGTAGGTAATAAGTGCTGAGGCTGAACCAACCAGTGGAGAACAAAGTGATGAGGTGCAGCAGCCTCGAACCCCTCTACATCAAAAACTGTATCAGTGGCAATCAGAAGAGGCTTCCCCATGAAATAATCCCCATTGACAACCAGAGCAGTGTGTACGGACGATCACACAGACCCTCCCTCCCTGACGAAACCTTCACTTAATGAAAAGAAGTTTAATGAGGAAGATGGCACCGAGGAGGAGGGGCCGAGTTAAGAATGGAAGCTGGGAGAGAGATGGTGGGTTTTGAAATGACTCATTTTCAGACTCATTAATGGTGTGTGTGCATACAGTATGTGTGCATTTGTGTGTGTGTGTGAGAGAGTGTGTGTGTGTGAGGCCTGAGGCAGGACACAGGCCCCACTATTGACTCCCACAGGAGGACACTAATGACAAACATCCTGCTTCACGGTGCAGTAGACGCTCCATGCATCACATCTGCTTCTTATTCTCACCCTGCTTACTCGCTCTTTCTCCTGAGAAAAAAACTTAACTTCGCTTTCAGTCCCACCATCTAACACACGCAAACACACACATGCAAACACACGCACACACACATCTACTGTAGTATTGCGCCAAAACAGAGGATTTTGCACATATTGTCTCCCTGCTTGTTGCTGGAGACACAGCGGTGCATGCCCCTCCACTTCCTGGTTCATAATAAATGAATGGTTCACTGTACGGAGCTGTGTGTGTGTGTGTGTTTGTTGAACATAAATTATTCAGTGGGGTGTTTATGTTCTGTAGGAAATAAGAATTACAATGCTTCAGCAAGTCTGTATCTGTGTCAAGATATCCTGAGGACAGGAAGACAGAGATACAGAGATGCTTCTGTCTTTTCACAGCAATTTCCACTCATTTGATCTCAAGGCACGGTAGCTTAACGCTGCAGAGACCGACTTCACAGTCTTTACAGTTGGTTGCCTGGATGTTTGTTTTTTTCTTTCTTTCTTTCATTGAGAAAATTGAGGACATTAATCTGCTCCACTTACTGTATCTAAAACCCACATCTAAAATTACACCCCTCGGAAGATTTCATGTTGCATGAATCACAGGGGTTTTAATGTGCTTTTTTTTTTAAATACTAAGCAACGTCCTGTAACAGAGGGACCTGTTTTATTTTTCAGAGGTTCAGGTTTCCCTCCCCTACAGTCTTGTTATATAGATTTTGGTGCTTATTTATTCCAACATGTAGGATAATTTATGCTGTTTTTCAGTTATGAAAGCTGACATAAAGATAATAAAATATGTTCCCTGGCATTCATTCTCCGCATTTGTCTCCCAAAGGCCATATAACAATAGGACATAATATAACCTGTGGTTTTATTAAATGCATTAGTATCAGACAAGTAGGCCTACTCTACATCAGTCGATGTGCAATGTTTAGATACAGTAGCAGGAAGTAACAACAGGTATTGTCTAACCATTGTCTGGAGACCACAAGGACTATAGGCTATATACAGTACATTCACTTTGTCATATTCAAACACTGTTAAATAACACTATGCAATAAAAAGAGTATCTGTTGAGGGCAATTAGTAGGCTATACTTAAGTATAATGATCTCAGAAATATATTCAGCTATATACGGTAGCCTAGGCTATAACTACATTGCTGAGTGCCTCACTGCCATTAAAGGCTTAGTCTTCAGACCTGAGGCTCGAATCCAACAATATCTCTATTTTGTCTCTATAAAACAAAACAGCTATGCCCCAACATAGAAGTGAACGCATTACCAACAAGTCCAGAAAATGGACAACCTGGATCAGAACCTCAAAGACTACTCCTCTGACCAGATGTATTGTTACTGTGAATAAATGATGGTTAACCAGGTTGTTCGCCACCTCATCACATCAGATCAAACCAAAATACCAACACTCACAAAGACAAATGCTTAGCCTACATGTGTGTGAAAATTGGCAGTGTGTAGCCTACCTCAGTAGCTCAGGTTATGATTCATTCTGTCACATTGGGTGTTGCCATTGGTCTATTGCATTTGGCCATGTTTTTCATGTTTTGTAAAGAGCATAAAACTAGTTAATTCAAACTTACCAGCAGTAGCCTAAAAAGCAAGATGGCGGCGCCCTCGTCCGATCGTCTGTTTGCTCCTCCATGTTTTATATTCCTTTAGTCCACAACAAGTGTCCACAGCTCAAAGGGGAATAAAACTATTCCAGGTCACACATATTGTGAGTCTGTCGACTGTTCAGCGACTTAATTTGCAAAAACTTCTTTCCCTCCTTCAGGCTTGCAGGGAGGGAAGGCTTGTTAATCTTCTCCAGCAACTTCAGCAAAAACATTGATCTGTTTATCATCAAGTTTGATCAATATTGGACTCTGGCTCAATGTAATGCACAACCTACGCCATTTTCCATCTTCACCACCTTCCTCCCTCCTCTACCTCTTTGAAACTTGGCGGTTAAGCAAACAACTAATCAACAAACGCCATTGTCAGACTTGCACAGGTGCGTGAGGAAGCGACGTGTGGGCGGAGCTTGTGTTTGGCGGAACTCTGATTGGTCAGCTTCAGAGGGGTCTTAAAGAGACCGGTGCTCTGATATTGTTTTCAGAAATGTGTGAATAGAACAAAATTTGTGTGTCATTATGACAACAAAATGAATTATAAATATATAAAAAAAAAAATCTAGGCAACAGTCTTTTAGGGACGAAGTATCATAGCAGTTCCTCCACAATAAAAATAGTGTAATGCTCCAAGTAACTCTTAAAAATAGACTTGTGGATGTCAGTTTTGCAGGTGTTTGGTCGTAATCCAAAATACTGATGTCACTAAAGGAAAGGAAATATTTCATATTTTGTATCTGCCAATAAAGAATTTGTGGAAATGTTTCTCTAGAGACAAAAATCAAATGAAGACAGGAAAAGTCAGCGCATCACCAAAGTCGTCAGGGTTCATCCTCAGGGAAATATGAATATGTGGAGTAAATTTTGTGCAGATCCATCTTCCAGATGTTTCGGCATTTCAAACGGTAGGAGAAGAGTTTCACCTGTAGGGGGTGCTAGAGGAAAAGTCATGGGATTATTACTGAAGTCGTTTAAGTTCATCCTCTGGCCTGTAGCTGGAAGGACATTTCAGTGAAAGCCAGAAAGGTCAATCATGGTTGCTCTTTCACGGCGACCCATGGCTTGTACCATAGATAATGACTAGTGTGGCTAAAAAATGTTATGGCTAAAACGAAAAATATCTCAAGAGATTTGGTCAGCTGTCAAGATTGGTTTTTATCATCTGATGAGACCATCAGTCCAAACACCATGTTTAGACTTCAGAAAAGCTCCACAGGAATGTTTCAAATCAACAATCATCATATCCCGGAGAGGCCGAGTCAGAGTCCAGACCTACTGAGGATTTGCGGCTGGACTCTTCACTCACAGTCCCAAAAGCAGCCTTAACCACAAATTATATAGACAAATAATAACAAAAAATCTTATTTTAGGGTCAGTTTATGTAAAAAACCACATTAAAGCTTCTTTGATTCAATGTTTTTAGACGATTCAACATGACAGAGATGAAACCTTTAGCTTCAGGGGGTGAAATGTCGCTTGAATCCGCCTTAAAAATGTGAAATTCTGGTATACATCCCAATAGAAAGTGGCTATTTGTTTGTTAGAGTCCGTTCCATCCCCACAGAGACACACAGGCAACCCCAGACCCTTGCAGACACCTTTGAGCCTATCAGAGCCGTTTACCCTGTCGATACAAGTATACGTCATAAAATCTATGTGTGTATTCCCTCCAGGCCCGCTGCTCAGGCTGGTGTGGTGAGCTGTCATTGCAGTGTGGACTTGTGGAAAATGAGAGCCCGCAGGCTGTTGACGCTTGTGTGTGTGTTTGTGAGAGAGAGAGAAAGTGTGTGTGAAAGAAAGAGAAAGAGAAAGAGAGAGGCAGGGTTAAGTGACACGGCAGTGAGAGAGAGAAAGGAGCAGAAAACCTGACGCTGCCACCTGGTGTCCTTTGTTTTTAGAGAAAGCCAAGTGATAATCCAGTCTGATGTGAGCAGGAAATTAAAAACAACCTTCTTTTTTTTTATATCACCACTAAAGGTTTGCCTATTGTCAGATCTAATATAGGGACATGATTGGGATAATTGGAACATGGCCTGCTGGGTTTATAGAACCAGGTTTATGAGCTATGGGGCGTTCATGGCACTAGTTATTATCTGTGCTTTTCTGCATTATCATAATGATCTCGCGTAGGCTATCTCTAAACATAATGTGATAATAATAGACCTGCCCTTTCCCTTATTTAATCTCTCTTTTATCTTCCTTAATAATGGCAAGTAAGTACAATAACACTGCCCCCCACTGGTGCTTCATCATAGTGCAACATTAAAACAAAAACCAAAAAAAAAGAGGAGGTAATCAATATTGTCTCAATTCATTTTTTATACAAAGATTCCATCTTAAATTAATCCTTACAGACAGAGTGACAAATACAAACCATATGTACAGTGCATCGCTTTCTTCAAGTAAACCTACTACATCATCATCATCATCGTCATTATCATCATCATCATCATCATCATCATCATCGACTGTGTACGAACAGTTGTGTCCATTATTAGAAAGCTACAACAAATACATTTGAGTCTCTTTCAAGTGGGTTCCAGGTACGTTTCAATACTCAAGGCCGTTTTTCGTTTATTGGCAAGAGCAAGTCAAGTTCAGTCCAAACAGCAAAACAGCCAGTCTCTCTTTCTCTCTCTCTTTAACTCTCCGTCATTCAGTCAGTCCCCTGCAGGGTGAGTCATCAACCCAGAGAGAGGTGGTCCAGGAGGGGTGGGGGCTCCAGCTCCAGCACGGCTGAGCCAAAGTCATACAGTTGTACAAGAAAATGACAACAATGCACTATAATAACTTTATAATATAACAAATGTGCATTTTAATAAGTGGCGTTTTAGTTATTTATATTCATTTTGATTGTTTTGTTTGTGTGTTGACAGGGCTGCACAACCTTGTCCCTGCAGGG